>BLFK01000989.1:1100831-1110831 GCA_014634185.1 Astreopora myriophthalma | reverse complement strand
GGATGGAGTGTTGTCTCCTAGATTTGAATCGGTCTGATCGGTGTTGAGCTACCTACGGATGGTTTCTATCTTCTGAACAAAGTATTTTGCTAAGTTGTTAGGAAAAGTTGCATTGTCCACATGAGGTAGGAGACCATCATCCACTATGCCATTGAATAAGCGCTGACTAGCACGGAATAGTTTTCTTTGCTCACCACTATTCTCGTCTATAAAGTTACTGTAAAAATGTGTAATACAGTAATTTGGTTAAGTCCCTGATGGTTTTATTAATTACAGGACATGAGAACATCCATAAACTGTTCCTGACGTTACACTTAAATTTCTAACTTGTAATTATATGTATTTAGTCAAAGTTATCAAAGGACGTCTTTTTAATCTGAGAAACCTTTGTTTAATTAACAGCTGTAGCTGGAAATCATGAAGATCACCAAGAGAAATGTACCCCTACAGTTTTTTTTTTCAGTTTCATGATTACTTTTCACTGGATGATGATTGAGTGGTGTTCTGTGCCTTGCAAGAAGTTTTTTGACACCTCATACTTATTGCTTCTCTAAGTTGCAGTGCATCCTTATTCCTTGCATACACTTCTGGATGTTTTTGGGACACTGATTTCATAATTTTCTTTATTCTATCTGGAGAAAGTCCCTTGTTGTTAAATTCTCTCCACTTGTGTTTTCCCTCCCCTCCCTAGTAACTTGACTTGGCTAATTCTGCTTTCGAATATGAAGTTCCTATCATATGACATAATTCATTCAGAAAGGCTGTGTTTTCTGCTCGCATTTTCAATTCTTTGGCTGTCAGCAGTGCCTTTTTAGTGTTTTTAGTATTTTTAGTGTTGAAATAACCGAGAAAAGTTTCAAAATTTGTTTTTTGGAAAACAGTAGTAGGAATTTGCATTGATTTGCTTTCCAGGCTGAACCTACACATGTACTCACTGAATTATGGAAATGCTTGTATGACCTCTTGTTTGTTTTCAAAGTCATCATCACCTCCACATTTTAGTACACCCAAGTGTTCTAGGGTTTACTGAATTCTGTCTGTGGTGAGTCCAGCTGCTTCATGTTGCCGGCTCACTTCCTCCCAAGCTGTCGCAGTGTTCATCCTCAGTTTGGATTTGACTTCCTGTAACAGTAAATTCATTATTGCCCAAAACAGTTGTATTGATTTTAATGGGAACTGGTCGTGCACAAAATTCATGTACAATCACGCATACTGGAAGGTCTAGGCATGATTCACAATTGTAGTCTGGTAGACTTAATCACTGAGTTCTGTCAGATGGTATTTTGATTTGCATTTTTTCATAATATGGCAGGGAAACCTTTTGCTCCCAAACAGTGG
Organism: Astreopora myriophthalma; assembly: GCA_014634185.1. Taxonomy (NCBI): domain Eukaryota; kingdom Metazoa; phylum Cnidaria; class Anthozoa; order Scleractinia; family Acroporidae; genus Astreopora; species Astreopora myriophthalma. Next base: position 1,109,493 of record BLFK01000989.1, on the reverse strand, counting down.
CAATGGAATCCCTTAAACAGTTTGCAAATGGCATGATATCTCACTTGAAAAGTGTCTTCTTGATTTGAAGAATGCAAGAACTTGTCAGGTCCTTATGATGATCATTTGCAGCCACGTGGGGAGTGAGCTCCCAATGATCACCAATCTGAGTAACTATAATCCCATGATATCTCCCGCAAGTACCTCAAAGAATGAAAAGGCAGCCTGCATTGTCATCACTTAGTCACTTCGTTTCATCTTAGTGCCTACTTCAGTTGAACTTCAGATTAAATCCAAAGGCTGTGAACACTTGTAATAAGGCATAAGTACTATTATTCACTTAGTAGTAGTGAAGATTGATATCGAGACCTTTAAGGAAATGGTTGAGGTGGATCAAGTCTTCAGAGTATCTGATCACAAAGAGAGTGATGAGTAAGGGGAAACCACTGATAGTAACTTTCCTTCTGGTCTGGTATTCACCTGAAAAGAGCCTTTTGAGGGTTAAAGCAAGAGACATTCATTGACAAAGGAACTTAATCAATTAGATCTCAAAAGAAAGGAGTGAGATGAGGAAAAATAAGGTAGTTATGTAATTTTTTATATGTTCGAGATGTAACAAATGAATATTTTTGTCACTTTATACAAAGCAATGAAAACCCTTCTTTGCTTTGAATCAGCTTTAACCCAGGCAGAAGTGGTCATGTACCTTTCGATGTACAGTCAGAAAAATGGTGTGTGAACAGTGTTTGTATTTTCTCTTGTTTCCTGTGCTTCTTGTGATGCATAATAAAGGTAATAATTCTCATCACAAGTGGCCATTGCTGCAAACCATATTAATTTTGTGACTATTTCATTGTCAGTTCACGTTTCATTGCCAGGGTTACTGGCCATGGAGGTTGAAAGTGCTGCATTGAAAAAGGGGAAAATGGGGTGCTGTACTGCTCAAAACTTCCATGAGGTAATGCTGTTGGTGAGGACCACTGAAAACTTGGTAAATGCAACTCCCCTTCAGGTTTAATTGGTGGGTGCTATGTGAGTTGGTATGCTGCTGCATTTTAAAATCCTGCCCCTTACTTTCAAGTGATGAGAAGAGAAGAGAATTTAATGTCAAATACACAGGGTAACCCAGTCTCCTGAACTGGAGGCTCATGATACAAGTGTTTGACAAGCAAAAAATTCAAAGTTAAAAAAAAGTGCTACATGTATGCTAAAAAGAAGGAAAGGAAAAAAAAAAGGAAAAAAGTGAGTACCGGTAATTTAATAATCTAAGGAGCTAAGAATCTACATATACTTAGTGTTGTTTCTGGGTTTTCAAATTTGGGAGTCCTCTGGACCTCCTTTTCAAAATTTTTGAGGTCCATTGAATTATTTTGGGGGTCCAGCTAATTAGTATTCAACAAGATTAATTAATATTCCATGATTCCTGCTTGGTTTCCTGTCCAGACATTACAAAATTTATTGACACAAATCTGCATGTTAAATTATCTGTGGAGTCTTTATTTCTGTATTCTCCACATTAAATTTACATGGACTCATACCTTTGCGTTTTGAAGGAGTTGAAGACATTGTTGTGTAGTGACTTTGAATTTCGTTTCTTATAAAGAAAAAAAGAATGTCATGATTATCAAACTGAATATCCTTATTGGATAGTACTACGCAGTCATTAGGACCGACAGAAAACAGTACGTAAAGTCTAAACTCACAGACTCACGGGCATGCCACCTAGTGTTTCTGTTGCATTGCGCACTTAGGAGTTCTAGACTTCCCTAGAGTATTAACATCGGTAAATTCCAACAACTTGAAGGCCTTGTCCACACGGTACATCGTATAAATTCTCTGTCTGTGATCTTAGCCATAAGTCAGAAGCTGTACTGGCTTTAAAATGGAGTCACTGCATAATGGAAGCACAACTTAAGCAACATCAGAATGTAATACTATAACTGTTTCCTAGAGCAAACCTTCTACATGCCTGATTGTTACGTACATGCAAGGAGTGAGCTACTGAAGGAAGCAACTACTTTACAATGCCATGATATCAAAGAACTCACAGACTCACGGGCGTGCCACCTGGTGTTTCTGCTGCAATATTTGCATTTCAGAGTTTATAGAGCTGTATCCATTCTATATACCCATTGTTCTATGCAAAATGTTGCTCTTAAGAATGGAATCTGGCACACAGATTCAATTAATGATTACCCTTGAAACTGATCCGATAGTGCTTTCCATCCACGTAAATTCCATTTCTCTTGATGTCATCTTTTTGCTCATTTAAATTGATAACAATTCTCTTAAGCTCCTCTCCTTACAAAGAAAGATACAAGAGTTAGTTTAAAGTGATTCTTCAGATTGCATTACGCATCCCTACTGCACACGATTTTCGCATCATTAGCATGCGCAAATGAGCATGTGCACGTACACAGCATAAGAGACTTCCCTAGAGCTAAGCTCGACAGTGAAATAAATGGTAATTTTCGCTTAAACAAGCACTGTAAGGTACTTTATTTATTGCATTAAATTAGTCTATAATTCATTGCCTTTCAACTGAATGGGTAAGAAAAAATTTTAATGTCAGGTAAAAAAAATTACTGCTGAAAGTGTTTACTTCATACCCTTTCAGTCTTGACCTGAATCTTATCATCCCTGGTAGATGCACAGTAGAGAGACTTTGTCAACTCTGATCCAAAGATGTATATTTTTGCCCAAAAACATATCAAAATAATCATTATTGTTCCTTTAACACAATGTATCTATTGAGACTTTTCAATATTAACTCCGTGAGTTTGACCACTAATACCCCAAAATGTAGCAGCATTCAAAAAAAGAAAAACGCACTGAATTGGTTCTATTGCACAGATTTTTTTATGCACATTTGACGCGTTATGGCTCTTAAACAAGCACAGTACCATATGTTTTTTATTGCACATTTCGAATAACTGCATTATTAGGATTAACAACAAAAAATTTTGAAAAAAATCTAATGTCAAGTGTTATTTCTAGGGGATCACCTTAGTTTAGGCTATTTTCTCTTTCGAGATTTTCCCTTTCCGGGAATTGAAGAAGGGCTTGGGGTTTCATCTTCCTCGTCCACAGAAATCAAAGTACTGTCATCAAGACAATCTTCGTTGTCAACAGATTCAGGAGTAGAGCTGCGACTAGTTGGTAAAGTGTCTTTGCTTTTTCCTGCCTGCATTACAGGCACCAGGAACTGCTACCTGTTCCAGTATGCCCACGACGACTTATAGCATTCGCTTCTGGCCTGTCCAGACTTCTTCGCTTTGCTTTTTGCAATCTCTCGTCCCAGCTGAGAACGTAAGTTCATAATCTTTGTCTTGATATCGGCTAACTCAATGTTGAGCTCCCCTTTCATTTTCTCGTAAGCTCGCTCCCGAGCATTTCTGAGGTGGTATTCTTTACTATAGACATCCCAGAGACAAGTATGTTCTTCCAAATGGTCAATCAATAAATTAGTTTCTTGATCTGACCACTTTCTTCCTTTTGTTCGGCCATTTGTGGCCTTATTTTGCTGCGTTTCTTCGATCTTGTTCTGCTTCTCGCCCTCCGCCATTTTGAACTCTTTTTTGTGTGTGATTTCGTCGACTTCGACTGCGCATGCTCGCATGCAGTATAATGCTCTACAAGTCGAGTGGTGCGTTCAAACGAGCTCGACTTTGTAGAGTATTGCTTCAGTGATCGCGAAACAAAGGAAAAGTCGAGTGGTTGTCGAGTAGAAGTTTGACCAGTTTCGAACATCGCTATACACGATTTAGACTTGTCGAATCGTGTATAGTGGGCACTATACAAGGTGTTCAAATGCACTCGACTTGGTAGAGTATACAAGTCGAATGTTGTATCGTATACCAAGTCAAGTGCGTTTGAACAGGCCTTTAGTTGAGTGGAAAACCTTGCTTTGTTCCCCATTGTTGTTTGGAGTCATGTTAAATAATAGTTCAATTAATTATGAGAGATCATTCTCTCCTATTTTTCCCTGCAAACTTGGTGGATAAAATGTAACAACAACAACAACAACAACAACAACAACAACAACAACAGCTGTCAACAAAAACAAACAAACAAGCCAAAGCCGCAGCCTAACAGCGTCTGCAGCGTAGGAGACAAGCAAGTCCGTGTTTCTTTATATTATTTCTAAGTACAAAATGGTACAACTGTTGAACTTCGACAGATCTCCAGTGACATCAACTCGAATTACAAACAACCCATTTCCGAAGACTGACACATTTAAATGTCAGTGGAGTTGTCTTCAGCGCAGCCATGTCTCAACCAGATAAACTGCTAAAATCAAAAGCAGATAGGTATTTTTCTCGCTCACATTATAAGGAAGAGAAAAAAAACAGAAAAATGAGTGGATACGAAGGCAGAGGGAGAAAAAAGTAAGGCAGAAGCAAGCAGAGAGACAAAAGAGACGTGCACATGGTCAGGAGGCAAAACGCGATGTTGAGGATGTCAGCCAGTTTGCTCAACGCAACTTTCCCAGTGAGAAAGACGAAGAAGCCACGTTGAACAGAGTGCTGGTAGATTTGGGTGATAAAGGTGACAGCCGAGCGACGCTACAATTCGACAAAAATGGCGAGGCAGAGAATGCAGAGAAGGCTGGGGCTGAGAATGAAGGGACAAAGTGCAAGGACTTGAACGTAGCAGAGGGCGACAAATGTTAGCGTTATCGCTTAAAAGGAAGAGGCCGGAAATTTCAACTAAACTGGATGAACAGCCTCGCGTTTTTGGCAAATCGGCCAGAGCTGGAATGTCCACACGAGCTACAATTATGATTCCTGATAAGACATATCTGCCAATGGTGCAAGAAATCTGCTCGTCACTCTTAATTAAAACTTCCGATGAGCCAATAGGCTAAGGGACATTTGGAACTGTCTATTTGGCTGAATACAGAGGCGTGAAAACGGCAGTTAAAGAAATTGAGAAAAAGGACTCGCCCGAAGGAACTGAACGGTGTCGACGTGAGGTTCTGCACGAGGCTCAAATTCTTCAAAGTCTCGGCGAGCACCAAAATTTCCCATTCCTTTTTGGTGTCTGTACAACGATGGAGCCATTCTGCCTTGTTCTTCAATTTTATAGCATTGGCGGGAAAAGCACTACCCTCCATGAGGCTTTGAAAAACCGGCGACAAAAAAAAAATTCAACAACCCGTGTTTTTTATGAAATTGCTTAAACTGTCAAATATATGCACAACAAGAGTGTCTTGCATAATGACTTGAAAACAAGATGAATGTAATGTAGATGAATGTAATGATTACTGACCTGGATAAGAACTTAGTCAGAGGAACACAAAGGCTTGTTGGTTAAATGTGCTGTTCACTGCTTTGTTTAATTTTGGAAATTAATTAGGTAATTACTAAAATGTACTCCGAATGAAAAGAAAACGAAGAACAAGGTGATCATGGGATGCGACTCTAGCCGCAGCAGCACCAATGTGAAAATATTTTATTTTCAAAAACATTGTAATGTGTTATCGGCGAAACAACATTTATCAGGGATGGTAATGATTTTAGTATCTATCTTTACAGTAAGTAGTCTGCTGTATTTTCTGCGGTTTTTACTAATAAATGTTTTTTATGCTACGCATTTATTCTTCAGTATAATTCTTCTGGTTACATTTAAGTTAAGAGATTTGCAGACAGCCGTTGGTTTTTGCATTTGACTTTCCCTCACTTTCCGTAATAAAATGGACCTCTCTGCTGTGATCTCTGTTATGATATCGCGAAAGTTGAAGGTCACATGCAATTTTGTGGAGGTTTTGTGAGCTGAGAAAATATGCCAATCTCTGGTGTGTTTCATTTTAATCGCTTGTTAAATTACTCTACTGCCAGAGGCCCCCTTTATAATGTCAAAAAATGTGATGAATTACTGACGACAGATTGTTGGACAGAATGTTGAAAAAATTAATTGCTTTTCGCAGTAGGATGTTTCATACTAATTGACAGAAAAACTAGCGTCCTTAGCAACTCCGGTGTCATGTTGTGTGCAAAAAAAAAGTCGTCTGTGGGTCCTCATGAATATCTAAATTATCTTGCCAAGAAATGGAATTTTTAGGAGTAAACGATTCAAAGGCAATGATGTCTCTTAGGTTACAGTGTCTCCACTATGGCAGGAATCCACCCCCAAGGATGCCTGGAACACAATCATGTGGTGCTCCTGAGTTCTTGATTTCAAAGAAGTTTTAGAGGAATACCTAGAAGATGGCTTTAAAATTAAAGAAATTGCCTTATTACTTTCAGTTTCAGAAAGTACAGTTTATTGCAGGATGGTTCGTCATGGCCTGAGCCAGTTGCAATTCACAGAAATAACAGATGGTGACCTAGATAAAGTTGTGGAGGATCTAACCTGGGAATATCCTTCTTGCGGAGAGGGGCTGCTAAAGGAACTACTTGTAGATCGGGGAGTAAAAGTTCAGGGAATAAAACTCTGTGACAGCATTCACCGAGTTGATCATGAAGGAGTAGAAAATAGGATAAGAGGTTTCCTACGTCGACGGACGTACAATGTTCAGGGCCCAAATGCGCTATGGCACATAGATACTAATCACAAGCTTGTGCGTTGGCATCTGGTGGTTATAGGGGGCATTGAAGGTTTTAGTTGCCTACCGGTCATGCTATCGGGCACAGATAATAATGAAGCTGAAACGATCTTGAAGTGTTTCTTGGGTGCAGTACATGAATTTGGGTTACCAAGCAGGATAAGAACTGACAAGGGCATGGGAAATGTTGCTATTGCTGATTACATGATTTCCAAAAGAGGAGCCAATAGAGGAAGTGCTATTGTTGGAAAAAGTACACACAATCAACGGATTGAACGTTTATGAAGAGATGTACAGTACCGCTCAAAAGTAAGTTACCACCGTCGCGCGCTACGCGAATCGCGTCGCGCGCTACAGGAATCGCGTCGCGCGCTACAGGAATCGCGTCGTGCGCTACAGGAATCGCGTCGCGCGCGACGAAGAAGAAACTGCAAGTTCACTAAGTTGGGCTCTTGTGCGATCTTAATTGGCCTTTTGTTATTACTTTTAAAACGTGAACACAACTTATAGAGCACCCACTACGTAGCGAGCTGCTTTCAATATTTTCAGCTTTTGTGTATTTAGACTTCATCTTTCACACCACGCTTCGATCGATGCACAAAAATTGGCACACATACACAAAACGTTTCTTTCAAGAATCGAAGTCGTGTCTTAGATTTGACGATTAATTGTGAGTTCTGAAGAACGGTTACATCTCCCAAAACATTTTGCTGGCCAGTATCTGTGCTGAACTTTGCTTGCATAGAACGTTTAAATTTGATGAGTCACGTCGCATTTGTTTGTTAAAGCGACGCAAATAACCATACCTTCCGGCTCACGTTGGAAAATGAAAGATTCGCCAACACTAATCCTAGTGAAAGGAAAATGGCTTTCAGCTGGTGAGAGTTCAAAAGCATTTACCTTTGCTAGAAAATATCATCGAAACGAACTCGAAATTTTGCGTACGTAGCTCGCGATGTTCAAACTGTCAGGCTGTTAATCTTTTAAGCGTTTTGGGTTTTACTGTATGATGTTCTGTTGGCTTGTATATTGTGCGAGTTATTTCCATCACAATTTAATCTTTTTAGGCCGTGAAACGCTTTAAAAAAGTGTACGCATACAAAGTAGACTGAAAGAGTAAGGATTTGATAGCTGATATTGTTGGTTGTCATTTTCGCTTAATTTGTGGCTCCTAAAGGAGCCGTTGTGACCTGTTGTGACCTTTCGATTGTGACGGCGGATAAGAATGATATATGCTGTATCGAGGTTTTTAAGCACACAAACATTCTAACACGCATTTTTGTGCACTGAAAAGAAACCATGAATCTTGTGCATTTAGAAACGGACATCTCGCACTCAGAGTTGAATGGGTTTGTTTTAAATCTCAAATTACGCTTGCCGTCGGTATGTGCTTATGCAAATTTTTACCAATCAGGGAAGGGTCATAATAAATACGCGAATACGTGTATTAAACAACATCGTTCGTGGCGAATAAATACTTGATAAACATTTACAGTATACATATCGTCCCGCCAAATTAAGAAAAGAGTTAAGATTTTCAGCTGTTTAGCCGACAAACAGCAATTTTGTAAATCGTGACAAACGCTCGAGCATCACAATGCATAATCGGGTTCTGATTTGTTTACAAAAGGAATTTGTGCAGGCTCCCATCACACTAGGCTGGTAATCACTTAAACTGGACATTTCAAACGCATTGTAAATCGCTACGCGAAGTGAATTAAGCTTAATTTGTATGCCAGACATTTCCGCTTCGGTGAGTCCTGCGCTACGCGAATCGCGTAGCGCCTGAAACGCGACGCGACTGGTAACTTACTTTTGAGCGGTACTGTATTTGAAGGTGTTTTAGGACTATATTACAGACTATTTTACTTCACGGAAGATAAACTATTTCTTGATCCTCAGAATGAGATTCATCTTGCTGCCCTACAACGTGTTTATTTACCAGTAATTAATGGGAAGTTGAAAGTCTGGAACCGTGCATGGTGGAGCCACAGGATGCGCACAACCAGATCTTCGGCCTCGCATATTGTGGGTCTTGGGCCAGTTGCAAAATCCAATAGGTCTTGGAACTGATGGGATCAGCCATCGAAAATTATGGGGTAGAGGGCATAACAGACACTGATAGAGATGACTCTG
>BLFK01000989.1:1082530-1085030 GCA_014634185.1 Astreopora myriophthalma | reverse complement strand
GTGCAGCCCCTTTCGCCTACCAACCCACCTCCCCAACCTCTGGCGGGGGGTGGTAGTCAACGGTGTAACCGCGGACCCCCAATCCCTTGGGTGTGACTCTGCTGGTTCTCGGTCCATGACCGTACCGTCATTCCAATGATCCATCGGCACCAGATGGAGTGGGTTGGGGTACCAAAAGGTGCTAGGCAAGGGGAGGAGGGCGGGAATCACCCCTCACCCATCCACTCATCCACCTAGCCTAATTGCCAGGGCAGGAGGGTGGGAATCAACCCACACCCCTCCGCCCAGCTTGATGGATCGTCCTTCTCAAAAACACACCATGTGCTACAGGCCGACAAAAGGACCCCGTCCCAGAAGGGAACCCGATCTACTCCCTCATGAACACTGCCTCAATGGTAAAGGTCATATGATGACCTTGCCGGGGCCCAGCCCCCCAGCATGAACCCGGGGACTGGGACCCCGGACCGAGCGCCGCTCCCTGCCCACACGGAAGAGGAGCGTCAGAAAGCCACACCGGGTACTGACGACTCCCGCCACGTGAAGGCCCTCACCCGTGTAAGAGAGTCAACATCTGATGGGGAATCTGGTGGGGAATCTGATGTCCCACTGGATGCTATCCCTGCCTAAGTTAGTGCTGTAGTCCAGCCAGATAAAGCTAGAAGGTCACCACACATGATCCACAGCACCATCTCAATTGTAGGCCCCCCCAGTATGACAATGTGAACATTTTCTCCGTGTGTAGCAGGCCAGTTCCACTGAACAACTTTTGCAATGGCAAAAAGAGGCTGGTCACAGACAGTGAGAGGAATTTGGCCAGGGTTTAGGAATTTGGCCCGGGTTAAGAAATTCTGTTGCCTTCTTAATCACAGACATTCCATGTTTCATCATGGCTACTGTGGCAGGCTTCTCGTAAAACAATGGCAACAAGCTACCCAAGCATGGCAAAGGGTTGGCCAGTTCAGTTACAGATGCGTGATAAGCAGCCCTTGAAAGATGAATACCTTTGGTAAGCTCCTCATTAAGATGTTGTTCACAGTGCGTCAACCAGTGAACTTGTTTTTCAATGGCAATAGACAGCTGATCCGTACTTACGGTCTCCACACCTGCTTGACTTGTGGCAGGGACGTTTACTTCTTATGTTTTTATAGAAACAGGAGGAACTGAGGAATACGTGTCAGGCAGTGTGATATCTCTTGAAGTGGACATGGCTGAACAAAGATTAATCCTTTGCACTGGTGGATGGCTAACGTCTGAATCTCCCTTTGGGAACTGGAACAAACTTATTCCAGTTCCATGAAATGAGCCCTGTGCCGTTGTTGAGGATGGGTCATGATCAAGATTGTCAATAGCTCCAACGGTGAACAAGCCACTTTGTAAGGAAAGAGGGCAAACAACACCAACAGACTTGAAGTGGTCGCAAAGAGATGTCGCTAAATTATTCATGATATCATCGACCCTTTCGTAACTCACACTTAAGCCGAGTTCGTAAATTTCTTACTTCTTGTTTGCGCGTGCACGCCCATTCCAAGGTAAAGAGGCAGTGGCGGTTCCCGATCTTGATTATGACGATCACTCTTAGTGGCCAGTTTCTTGATCTTTTTCATGTTCAAGATAATAAGCTGAGCAATGGTTAAACAAGCTTGGGATTCCTCAAAATCATGGCTTTCAACATTTGGGCCATCAAGTAGCATAGAAACCAAGCACATTAAGCTTGGTGGTACTGATTTGAGCTGGCAGTCTGAGGTAAATTCCCCAGTGAAAGAAAACCCAGACATTTGGAAGACATCGTTACGGATATCTTTAGCAACATTTACAAAATTGAATGCTTCTTCACAGTTACGCTTTTTCAGGGCATCTTTCAAAAGCGTCTCTGTGCCTTGGTTAAATACCAGAACCGTGTTTTTGCCATCGGTTTGTTCCTGGATCGCGCCATGGTAATGCTCCATTCGATTCTTCAAGTGGGTTTTGTTGACAGACTTATCAACGTGAAGGTTATGAAGACGTGGAACATAGAGGTCGTGAGGACTCGACAGCTTCAGAGAGAGAACAGAGTTCCACCTTCAGCTGAACTTTCCATAAAGGAAATTAATTTGGCAAATGTACATGCTTCAGCTGCACTATCATCATTGGTGGTGGTTTCAGTTTCACTGCAGCTTTTAACATATGCCGTGTACTTATGTTTATATGCAAGCATACAATGTGAGTGATATTTGGCTTCAATTGCAACCATGTCCTCAGCTGCTAATTTGGCTGTCAATTGAGAATCTTGCATTAGAATGGCCATTTCGTTGACATCTGTCTACTTCAAGGGTCAGAACCTGGTGAAGGTCGTTTCCCTGTTCATCACAGAAGATACATACATTCTGGTCTGAGACCTGCTTTTTCGCTTTTTTGGCCTGCGAAGAAGAATCTGCGGTTACCGTACTTTTTCTTTTGATTTTCTGTTGAGCCCTCTCAAGCTTCGAATTAGCAAACTTCAGGTGACATGATTTATGCCAGA
>BLFK01000989.1:1057530-1062530 GCA_014634185.1 Astreopora myriophthalma | reverse complement strand
AGAAAGTGGATTTAGTCTAATCCTGGGGTGTCCACACATGCTTTTTTTCTTGGGGATGGGGATGGGATTTCAGCACCATTCTTTCTTGCCTGAAAGTCATCAAAATGTTTCTTGCTGTAGAGAAGAATAGAAAGAATATTTATTGGAGAAAATAGATCCCTTTGCATAGAAGTTGAATGATATGTTTTGTTGTTTATCTGAATAAGGTGTTGGTTCAGTGATGGAGGAATTCTTTGTGTCCTGAAGTGTTGTTATCCAACACTTTTAAGCAATCTTGAAGTGTGTCAGTGATGGGTTGGCATATGAAATAGTACTTGTATAGTAACTAGTTATTTTTGAATTTTGTATTTCAATGCAACTAATTTTTATAATAAAAGAATAACTTTAGTTTTCTGTTGTGGTCATTGCTATTAATTATATCAGGATTGGAAGAATACAGTAAAATATTTATCCCTTTTGTCATCATCCTTGAAAAATGCCTCTCGATACCTTGGCAAGGACACCCCTGCATTTTTAGGAAGCACTTTTGCAAATTCCATGGCTTCATGCAGATTCTCGGGTGGCTGGCGCTTACACAGGAAGTAAAGCTGTATGCAATGTAAAATGGAGGGGTTTATGAGTGGATATAACTATAGGAATAGTAAAATGGTAAGGAGGCAAATTAGGTGAAAAATGTATTAGTTATTGGTACTGCTAGTTTGAGTTGTTCTGTATGTATGTATGTATGTATGTATGACACGGTAGACAGGAGTGCTTTCTGGGAAGTTTGTGAAGCTCATGCAAAACTAGATGCAGAAACAACAGTATTTTCTGACACATCAACTGGCTTTACTGTCAGTGTCCTTCCTGAATCCTTCCTGAAGTTAACCCTGACAGCATTGGACCTGAAAAACTTACTATAACTTCTAACACAACCAGTTCTGAACAGGCTTTACTGTTTCTATAATCAATGTGAATTTGCTACCCGTATGTTGTTCTTGAAGTTTACACTGACAGAATTAAGGCAGAATACAGCAGGGAATGCTTTCTCCTGATGTTATCACAGATTTCAAACTGGTGTTGTCATTGGAAGCAGCTTCTTTTGGTGATAACAATGCCTCACTCATGCATGTCAAATGATTATTCACCCACCATACAAGGCATTTGGTCAATCCAATAATAGGCTGTATCTTTCCCCAAAGCCATACAGCCATCAGGCAATGGGGGTTGGACTGTTCATACAGTATCCCATATGCCATACAGTCCATAGGCGAAGGGCTAGCATGAGTACCTGCCATAAGAGGCTTTGGGTTGATAATATTGCCCATTGCAGGGCTTAATTGTTTGGTAAAAGCTCGCAACAGAGCTTGTTCAGCTCCCTCCAAATTGCATTGATCAGAATCAATGCAGGCAGGCCCAAAGAGGGGAGATTTTGTAAGACCAACGCCTTGTAGTAGTCGATGGTGATGGTAGCCATTGACATAACATGCGACTGCCTTCTTTCCAAACTCGACCGACAATGCGAAGAATCTGAAGCGAAATGTCTCTCAAACCAGAAAACAACACTGTCTGAAAGGTCTGACAACTTTCAATAATATATATAAGTCGATTCATAATGATACTTCGTGTGAAAACAACAGGAAAATCCAGAGAAAAATCTGCCACTACACAAATGCGCCACAACTCAGACAAACGAATGTTATGTTTTTTTCTGCCATGTGATTAGCCAAGCATTGGTTCGGTGGCGCTCGGTGTCCGACGGCAATCCGAAGACTGTAACTCGACGGCCCAAAGAAATGCCGAGTGTACCTCAGAACCCAATCTGTAAGTCATAGCATTTATAATCAGGCGAACTCAGGCATGCAATCCCGAGATTCATTGCGCGATAGCCCAGAGATGCATTGCAAGATTAGTGTCGCTCTCGCTCACACGCTCGCTCGAGCAATTATCGGTTTGGTTCAGCGGTTTATGCCTCAGCATTTGGATTTGTTATATGGTACAGAGGTCCTTCCCAGTTTTAATAATAATAATAATAATCATTTAATCTTGTATAGCACAACAAATCATAGGTAGATGCTCTTGCGTGCTTTACAAAAGTCATAAAATTTACAAAATAAAATTGATATATATATATATAACAAATAAATAGAATACAAGGTAATTACTTAAATACTAAAATTAGATTTAAATAGAAATTAGTTAATTAAATAATTATAGGTTGAACGCAATCTTAAAAAGATGAGTCTTAAGAAGTTTCTTAAAAGAGTTAATACTAGTGGCGGATCTAATTACATTTGGAAGGTTGTTCCAAAGTGCAGGTGCGGCTACAGTGAAACTGCGATCGCCAAGCGTGCGTAGGGTTTTTATCCTTGGTTGTTGCAGCAGAATCTCGCTACTTGATCTTAAGTTATAATTACATTTGTTTTTACACGTTAAAAGTTCGCTAAGATATTTGGGTGCAAGTCCATGTATGACTTTAAAAGTGATAAGTAGAATCTTAAAATTTATGCGATATCTAACTGGGAGCCAGTGCAATTTCACTAAAATTGGAGTAATATGATCGAACTTCATGTTGCAAATAAGTCTAGCAGCAGTGTTTTGTACTCTCTGGAGCTTTTGCAGTTCAGTATTAGGCAGTCCGAATAAAATACTATTACAATAGTCAAGTCGACTTGTTACAAAATCATTCACTAGCATTCATTTTAAACACAGTCCAAAAAAAAAAAATTCCCAGTTGTAAAATTTCTGGTAGTTGCTACGGAAATAAGCAATTGTTTATCAAATTATAATTGAGATGTCTTATTGTTTTTTTTTTCCTGAGGGGTGAAGAAGTTTGTTGTTGCATGCCATTTTATGTTCCATGGTAGAAGCTCAAGTTTTGGGGTAAAGGGCTTTGATTTTTGGATGTTTTTGTTAATCGTTAATTTCATTGGGAACCTATTTTGAGGTTGACAAACATTTTCATATTAAAAAAATTGATGTATATGTGGTATATGTATGTTGTTACATATTTGAGAGAGGCATGTTTTAACTAGAGAGTGTGCTATAGTAATGGCTTTGGCTGAAATGATCCTCAATGGTTCTTCCATTGTATCGTCATTAATGTCATGCAGATCTTGTTCCTTGAAAAAAAAAAAGGAAAAAGAATTGAGGAAGGTTGTATTAACAAGCAATTTTCTGATTGAATAGTGTTCCATGTTTTAAATTTTTTTTCAAAAATGTAATGTGAGGGACTGTAGAACACATGATCTGAGGTGCACTGTTTGCTTTATAACGTGGATTGTTGATTTATTGTTGTATTCCCTGGTAGTACTATTGTTATTATTAATTTGGTGATTGGTTTTTGCTTTATACAGTTTTTGCTTTATATATATATTCTCGTTTGAACTCTATTGTTTTGGTTTCCTTCTTTTGTGTATAAAATGTAAGGATACTTTTAGCACAGGTTGTGATTAATTGGTGGAGTTATTTTATTTTCTGCGCGAGGAAGTGTCAGTTATTTAATAGAGCAAATTGGGTTTAGAATTTACCTCATTGATTGGAGTCATTAGCTGTGCTATGAGTTTCATTTTGACTACAGTGTGATTGACTTTCTTCCACCTTAAGAAATAAAATAACATAACAAATGGTTATGGTACGAGAATGTAAAAAAGGAGGCAATATTGGGACTTGGCTACGGTGAAAGCAGGGAAGTACAGGCCAGAAAATGGAAGGTGAATCTTTTGTAAAGGAGGGAAGGGAACTAAATTGAAAGCAAGGAACATGGGTTGAATTGTTGTGAAGTTTGGGGTTTGTAACGGCACCCATGTGCCTTAATTTCCGTAGTATTTTTATCCGTAGTATTTTTAGATATTTTAGCTTTTACCGCATTTTACGTCACAGTAACCTTCCACTAGTTATCACGTGACCTTAGCTTAAATACCGCAAAACTGGTATAATTTTTCTTAAGGCTCACAGAAATTTGACTGTAGCGGCGTCAGCTCCGGTGGCAGAGAGATCCGTGAAACTAAGAAAACTAAAACTACTCAGATTCCACAAGGCTGAGGTTTATTGTGTTAACTCCTGCAGCGATCCTGTTTGGTAGGACGTGTGGGGGCGAACGCTCTAGTAGGTTCTGAGTTAAAGAGCAGTAAACCTCAGCCTTGTGGAATCTGTGAGTCGTTTTAGTTTTAAGTTTTACGGATCTCTCCGCCACCAGAGCTGACGCCACTACAGGGTTATCTATAATATTTCTCCTTTTTCATTATTTGTTGAGTACCATGCAGTAAGCAGCAGGTTTTTTTGCTTAGTGATCCTGTTTGATGAAAAATGTTTGTTGGATGTTTGTCTCTTTTTTAATAGCCCTATATATATTGTTAACAGTACATTGGTATGAAGAATAACAAAATCTTTTCTGTGAAAACAACACTTCCAGTTAAAAAGGTTTGGTTTAAAGATGCTTATGCATAGTTTACCTGGTCCTTTTCTTGAGAACGTTTTTTTTTTTCAGCAAATTCCTCTTCACTACATGGAGAATCAGATGTTTGTATCTTAAAGTAAAAACAGCACTGGTTATCAGACATTTTTTGAGGTGTAATAGCAAGGTATTATTTAAAATAATGCATGATAATAGTTTGTCTACCCAAAGGCATATATAAATATATAATAATTGATGACAATTGAAGAGAACCAGCTTCTTTAAAGGCTATATTTTGGCTGTAGTGAACAGGCTTCATCAGGGCTAAATAAATATATATACATTATTAGCATTATCCTTTCAAGAGGAGTTGTGCTGTGGTTGTTTTACAGAGGCAGAATTTGTTAATTTAAACAATTTTTTATAGGTTAATGTTATGTTTTTATTTTTTGGCTTATTTTGCAAAGCAAAAAACAGCATAAATATAGATTGTAGATAAATTAATATTTTAAATGGAGGCCTTTGTTATTGATATATTAGTCTTGACCCCTTTTTACTATGTACTATCCTTTTTAACCTTGAAATGTTTCATTACTGCACATGCAGTCTGTTTATACTGGCTATA
>BLFK01000989.1:1042170-1048878 GCA_014634185.1 Astreopora myriophthalma | reverse complement strand
AATTTACGATTACAAACGCTCCGGACAAACCAGGCACAACGACTGATTAATGAGAGTGAACAGGAACGAAATTTACGATTACAAACGCTTCGGACAAACCAGGCACAACGACTGATTAATGAGAGTGAACAGGAACGAAATTTACGATAACAAACGCTTCGGACAAACCAGACACAACGACTGATTAATGAGACTGAACAGGAACGAAATTTACGATTACAAATGCTTCGGACAAACCAGTACATACGAATACAAGCAGAAAGTGAACAGCAAACACATGACAGATTACAAATAGCTCGTGACAACACTGCTCGGAGAATAGAAGTTGAAACAAATGAGGAACGACAAAACCGACTCCAACTGCTTCAACAAAATGATGCTATGTACAGAGAAAACGAGAGGCTACAACATGTACGAGATCAAAATAATCGCGACAGTTATCTTTCCAATGGGTGGACAAATGCACAACAGCCTTTACACGAACAACAATGGGTTCAAACTGAGATGGCAAATTTCCATCGTGCAATGAACAAATTACAACACCGACAATGTGTAACCTGTAAGGAAGCTTGGCCAACAAACACTGGTTTAACACTTCATATTTTTGAATGCCTAAGATGTAAGCGTGATAAGGGAAATCCAAAATTATTCTCCCAGGAAAATGACATGGATCCGGGTTGCTTACCAACAGCATTACAAGGCTTAACTGACATTGAGGAAATACTTATCGCAAGAGCTTGCCCAATTATGTGTGTTTATCGGAAACATGGAGGACAAAGGGGTTATAAGGGACATGTTTTAAATCTTCCCCAAGACATTCAGGGTTTTCTCTCTAGCCTTCCTCCTAATGTTGCACAACTACCTTACCTGATAATTCGAAAACATGGAGCACACAACACACACAGAGATTGTAGAGTTAGAAGACAGAAAGTTCTTGAGGCAATAACCTGGCTGAAGGATAACAATCCTTTTTATGCTGACATTCAAATTGACTATGAAGCTCTCCACTGGTTACCCATCGATGGAGTTCCCTTAGATCTCCCTACAGCTGAGGATCCACAGCCAAATGCACAAGAACACACTGCCGAAGAAGACACATCTCAGAACAATGATGATGCCGAAGATTCTCAGCACAGTCATTCCTTCCTCCCACTTCCTCAAGCTCAACAGTCAGAACAGGATGCAATAAGGGCTTTAATCAATGGAGAAGATCCATTAGACTGGCCATCCAATGATGGTGCTCCTATCAATGAATTCCGTACAGAGGGTTTGGCTACTATGGCATTTCCAACTCTTTTCCCTTATGGAAAAGGGGTTCCCTCTAAGAAAACACGCCTTCGAGAAGTTTCTTTAACAGAAGGCTTCAAACACCTTATTAAGTATGTAGACTGTTCCACAGCTGGAACCTTTTCCTGGCGCTTTGCGTCACACCCTCGATTTCCATATTGGGCACTCAACATGAAACAACGCCATCAACTGTTGTCCCAAGCTCGCATCTATCTCATGCAAAATCCAGAAGACTCCAATTTAACAATTGAGGAACTTCGTCAAATGGTAGGACAGATGTCAGCCAACCAGCTAATGAATCGCCTTCAACGTTACGTTGCCAAGATTCAAGGGACAAAGCAGTACTGGTATCAACGCTACCAGGAACTTAAAGCTATCATTACACAAAAAGGGGCTCCCACCTTTTTCTTCACTTTCAGTGCAGCTGACAACTACTGGCCAGATTTACACAGACTGCTACAGGAGCCAAACAATGCAACACCTTCCATTCGTATTAAAGCTGTCATAGACAATCCACACTTGACAGATTCTTACTCTGTTTCAAGACTGGATGAATTGTCCAATTTTTGGCTAGATCGAGTCTTGCACACAGAATGGAAGTGGCATCGTTTCGAGTGGCACATGGCTGTGCAAAGCTAAGAAATGATCCAGGGCTTTGCAACCTCGTAAACACAGCTGTGCAAGGGTGGAAACTAGAGCAGATTCTGCAACTGCAAATGCAACAACCAACCTATGAACAGATGGTAGCTGATTTTCAACACCAAATTGAAGCAGGACATCAAGCAACAACAACTGTTATCAAATATGCAGACTGGTTAGTAACCACAATTAATGAGGCCCTTCCCCAGGAAAATTGGGTTGTCCCTTCCCCACATCCATCATCTTTACTAATTCAAAACGTGCAAAATTTCAATAATGACTACCAAGCCCTTGTCAATTCAGTTGAACGCCACACAAAATGCAGTATAGCATACTGCCTTCGAAAGAAACCTGGACAGGAAGCAACATGTCGCTTTAATTTCCCAAAGGACTGTCAAGAAGAAACATCACTTGACTTCCAACTGATAAGAAAAGCTGGCACTGATGACCAGCAACTGACAGTTGAAGAAGTCACCCAATCTCGAGTTAAAGTAACCCTAACTATTAAACGAAATGATAGTCGTATTAACTCCCACAACCGAGTAATGCTACAGCACTGGAGAGCCAATGTTGATCTTCAAGCTATTGTTGATACTGACCAATGCATTCGCTACATGGCTAAGTATGCTACTAAAGGTGAACCAAGATCCCAGTCTGCCAATGAAATCCTGAGTCTCTGTGTAAACAAGCCTCGTGACACAGACATGCCGACAACTGCATTGCGAAGTGCAATGATCCAAGTTGTTGGAGAGCGTGACATAGGGTCACAAGAAACGGCTCACCTGCTTCTTGGAAAACCCTTGTATTCATCAACATTCTCCTTTCTATGTGTGTCATTAGATGGTAGTCGAAGAGTTCGGACAGGGCAAGACGAAAATGACAATCAAGGAGATGACGCATTAGAGCCTTCAGTACTTGACACTTATGCTATTCGAGCTAACTGGCAAGAACAGATCCCAAATATTCTTCATCTCAACTTGGTTCAATTTGCTGCAGCATACTATGTCTCAAAAGGAGAGCTCAAACGTCGTAAGCAAGAAGTAATCATTCGCACATTTCCCAATTTTTCCCCCAATCCATGCGGACAGAACTATGGAAAGTACTGTAAATATCAGCTGATTAAATACAAACCATGGTCTGGAGAAGTTAACACTGCTTGGAATGGACTTGAAGACTCAGATGACATTCACATACAATGTTACCATGCATTTCTTACATTGGACAATGCTGGAGATTACATGCCCATGTTGGCGCAAGAGCAACAGCGAGCTCAATGTTACACTGATGAAGAACAAGACGATGATGATGAAGATGATGAAGAACCACAGCATGAAGAAGAACCTGAAGAGTGGATGCTCCTTTGCCGCTTAAATCAACAATATGACCACAGTGTCTCACAAGAAAACCCCACTCAGCAAAACTTGCACTTTGACTGGACGACAGCAGGAACGACAATGCCTCCTGGTTTAGTTCGTGAATCTGCAAATTGGATCACAAAAAGGAGAAACGAAGCACGCAAAGACCCAACTGTTGTACACAGGCAACAGCACCAGCCTGTTAATCAAGAACAACTAAATGTAGATCAGCGCCTTGCTTACAACATAGTGGCAATGCATCATGAAGCTCTCAACAGTCAGACACCAAATGAGCCACTTCGCATGATAATTACAGGGACAGCAGGATCAGGCAAGTCATTTTTAATCAATGCATTAATGACCATTCTAGGAGATAAGTGTACGCTGACAGCAACTACTGGAATTGCTGGATACAGCATTCAGGGTTGCACATTACACTCTGCATTGCAGCTGCCAGTGCGAAACCACAACAATTCTGACTTACAAGGACAAGCGCTACAACGACTACAACTTCGCTTTACTGGCAAGCATTACCTTCTTACTGATGAGATGTCTATGCTCGGACAGAGGACATTGGCTTGGGTCGATAAGCGTCTGCGCCAGGCTACAGGTAAACTTAATGAACCGCTTGGAGGAATTTCAATGATCTTGCTTGGAGATTTTGCACAATTGCCACCTGTTGGAGACAAGCCTATTTATGCTACATCCCCCAGTTCAATACTAGGTCAACATGGTTATTCAATATATACTCTTTTCAAAACAGTTGTGATGCTAAGGCAAAACATTAGACAAGCTGGAATTAATCCACAGGCTGAAGTTTTCAGAGAACTTCTTATGCGTATGCGAAATGGTCAGAGCACGGAATGCGACTGGCAGAAACTTTGCGAACGAACACCACAGCACATCAACATGGACAACTTCAAAGATGCGCCAAGGTTATTTTTCGACAAAGCAAGTGTAGCCAACTACAATTATGAGAAACTTAGCAACCTCGGAACACCAGTTGCTCGCATCTCTGCTGTTCATTCAGGCAGAAATGCAAAGGCTGCCACATCAGATGACGCAGGAGGTCTTGAGGCTCTCATATTTCTCGCAAGAGGAGCAGCTGTCATGCTAACATGTAACCTTTGGCAGGAAGTTGGACTGTGTAATGGTGCATCAGGTGTTGTACATGACCTCATCTTCCACCCTGAACGCCCTCCCCCGTGTTTGCCTATTGCAGCACTGGTGGATTTTCAGCACTACACCGGACCACCTTTCCTGCACGCACACCCTCAGATTGTCCCAATACCACCACACTTATTTGAATGGGAAACTGAAGGCCAACGATTGTCAAGACAGCAACTGCCACTTCGTTTAAGCTATGCAATGACCATCCACAAGTCGCAAGGACAAACATTATCCACTGTGGTTATTGACCTAGGAAAAGCTGAAAGAGCTGCAGGATGTAGTTTTGTAGCACTCTCCAGAGTACGCTCTTTAGATAACATAGTTCTCCAGCCATTGTCCTTTCAACGACTCCAGGTGATAGGTAAAAGCAAGCAATTACAACAAAGGCTAAGAGAGGAGGAACGATTACAAGAACTGGCTGAAATCACCGCACGTCAATATCACCACCGCTGATAATTTGCACAAACATGAAGCGCCTATATTTCACCAATGCAGCTTCATCTTAAAATCTCACATACCCACTTTCTAAATGCTAGATATTTTTTTCATGTTTGAAGGTAAGTGATTGGAAGAATTTAAGTACACTTTCAAGAATTTCATTTGAACATAACATTTATTTCATACATTTTAGTTCAGCTAGTGTTGCCAGTATAGATGTAACATAAACATTAATCTTTATATCCTAAACTCTTCTCCAAGGTAAGTGACAACAAAATTACAATTCCTTGTACAGACATAACTTTTGTAATTTACTACTTTTTGGTCAATATCAAAATTGGATATACAAAGTACAGTCAAACAGCTTCATTACTGAATAGTCAGCAGATGAAACTCAAAGGAAATGGAATTTTTTTACTAAAATATAGCCGTTTCTTATCCATTCGATTCGATTCCCCCCCCCCAGTCCTGCCTCGCAACTATTCACTCATAACAAAGAGAAAATTACATCACTTAAATCACTTCCCATACTGCCAACTGAAATTCTGTTCTTTAAAGCAACCGCCATCACATGTAATCAGTACATATTTCGTTTATGGAAATAAAACAGTTGCAACTATAACAAATGTTGTACTTTCTGAGTTTCAGTTAATGATTTGCATGGAATGGGGTGGGTGTGGTGGGGGTGTGGTTGGAGAGCAAAAAGATGAGCTACATGTATGTGTACCATCTTCTGACAACTCTCAGTTAAAGGGAGGGGTTCTTAGTTCTCCGCATGTCCATGAATCAAACTACTTTTTCGCCTTTGCTCGCTATCACCCAAGCCTGTTTAATTTAATTCGTTGTTTATGAACCATTCGGAAGGCTATAGGTAACTCACATGATAATTTTTTCTGATGATTGTGTTCTTTCGCATGCAAAGAACTGTAAACACATCAACCGTGGAATAAACCCTACACATCAACGCTAAATTCAATATCGACAATATGAGTACAATCCACTAGCATTTTGTGTCAATTTTGCTTGGACAAATATTGTAGAATGTGATTACTGAAGTACATCTGACCTGGATTTTTAAGGTCATAAAAAGTTGAAAAGAAATACAAAAAAACCCAAAACATTTACATTCATGCACATGGGCTGAAATGTGAACCCCTCCCAAAATCACGGTTTTAGCCAGGTGGCCGTCCGGCTGTCCTGTGGACGGCCACTTTTCAAGAGAAAATAAATATAACGTAGATCTTGTTGATTTGCAGTACTAGCGATTTCATAATAGTTCGAAGAAAATTACTTGATTCTAGTGATTCTAGAAACGCTTTACACACCATCTCACCATCACCTTATTTGTACTTTAGTTTCCTTTGGTTATTTATTACTTGATAGGTGCATATTGAACACTATTTTTCCGTTTTTGTCCGTGTAGCGCATAACATTTGTTTCCGAACCGACTTCACCGAAAGGAACGTCATGTAACCACTAACCAGCAGTCCAGTCCCACCCTGGTATTTGCTCGTTCCCAGTCTCCAACTTACCTTAAGATGGCTGCCAAGATCAAGCTCGCGTGGAGGTGTTAACTGATGCGTTTAGTGGGCAAAAGCAAGTACAGTTTAGTTTTGGGCAAAGAAAACGACGCATTTAACATTGAAGTCCCATCAATGAGTTTATCGACTGAAAATCGCGGAAAATGCACCTAAGAGGATTCACATTTTCAAAATTTCCTGGTTGGGCATGCCCCCACACTCCCCCTAGCGGGATGAGGCCTTTGGCTCCATGTTAGTTACTGGACGGCCACTAACAGAATAACGATTAGTCATATTTC
>BLFK01000989.1:1007337-1015693 GCA_014634185.1 Astreopora myriophthalma | reverse complement strand
AATAAACAAACTGACCTGCACGATCAAAACAGCCGCCATTATCATATACATATCAGCCAAGAATATCATGAAGTAAATTTAGTTCACCTGTTTGTAGTCCTTTCATCTTGCGGGGCGTCAATTTCTATGATTTCGATTTCTCTACATGTAAGGAAGGTTCAAAAGAGCAACTTTTTAGCAAATGTCAATGTCCATGGCAAACACTTGAAGCAGATTAAAAATATTAATATTCCACAGCACTTACTGATCGTCCATTGTGGAAACAGCGTTTAGACTGATGGCCGGTGAAGAATGGGGCGAATATGAAAGAAAAGACTGGGTCCAGGAAAATGGCCGCTGTTTTGATCGTGCAGGGTTAGCGCAGTGTTCCGTACAGTTGCACTAAAATAACATACAACGTATGTTACGTGAGGTTTCGATCTTCGATGTTAGTACAAGTACGAAATTGAGTCCTCACGTCCACAGAATTCTTACACTTTGTTTCTTGCTTACCATGGCATGCGAAAGTTTTACTAACAAGAAGTAGTTAACGAGTGATTGTCTAAATTGAAGCACCGCGCAAGAGATAAATTTCAAACCTTTGTCGTACTCGTTGCCAAATCTGAAGGTTAGTTGTCCCCAGGTTCCCTCCACAACGGGCATGTGGACTACGTTTGCGTTCTCGCCTTCCGAACCGTGAGATGACGTCCCAAATTGTAAGAGTTGGCACGTCTCCCACTCTGACTGCTTACCAGAACTCGGTCCTTTATTTTATGTTATTTACATTTTTCTCTTACCTGTTTCTTAATCAGTTTCCGGTTCCGCTTCTGGTTCCGTATTCCTGGTTTTCAGACGCCCGCCAAAGGCAAGACGTTGTTTGGAGTGGTTGAATTTTCCCTCGTAATTCGAACACTCATTGTTTAAGAAAAATTTCATATTTTGCAGGAAATCCATGAAAAGTTACGCATCTAGCATTTTTATCAAACCACGACTCACTGAACCATTTTGAGCCTGTGGCGTGTGCAGTGACGTCAGGCTTAGCCCTCAAGCCTGCAGTATGGCAAACCTCCAAAATGGCGGACCGCCATTGAGCGGTAAATGCGGACCTTTACCCCTTTAAAAGGACGTCAAAATTTAAGTAACCTAATAAAATAATGGAATATTTGCTTTAATTATATCTTGTACTACAAATTAAGCAAACGAAAAATGTTGCATTTGTATCTTCAGTTCTCCTTTAAAACACCTTATATCTCAAGATACGTGGGAATTATGGCACCCGAAATACGCCCGAAAAGTTTCGGGGGTCTCTTTCTCGACGACAAGGAAGGAAGAGAGAGTCTGGGTTTCAGGCTGGCGCCACACGCGGTTCCTGAGGAAGAGGCCAGGTACTCATGGTCAGCGAATTCATCATTTACACATGCTCCATACAATACGTTTCGTCATCGTTGAGTTGGCCATACTGTTGGTTTGAAAGGGTTCTTTAGTTATATATCGACGTGGATTTTACGAGCGTTTTTTTTAAGCCCTATCGTGAATTTCATGGTGAGAAATGTCAAGGGGAGAACAAGTGCTAAAGCTTGAGCCGTCTTCAGAGCTGCGGTTTCGGGGTAATTTGCTCGCGCGTAATGCAAAATTCCTTAATCTCGCAAGTGTAAGCTTATATATCAGTAACTTCATTGTAATTTTTAGTTAAGTGTAATCAGTTTAACAGGGTAACTCACGGTTTATTGTAGGATCGTTCACAAAAGTCGTCACAGCGAATCTTAAACTCACGAACCCCACAGAGAAGAACGTATGCTTCAAAGTAAAAACTACAGCTCCAAAAAGATATTGCGTTCGCCCGAATAGTGGATTTGTCGAACCTCATGGAGTAGTGGAAGTAGCCGGTAAGTTAAGAATTTATTATGCAAGTTATTTTGCAACTTGTGACGTGAATGTTTGGTTTTGGAAAGGCCAAATTGTTTCTTTCGTTGCCATTACGATCTTTAAAAGATAATTTCGTTCATGTCAAATTCACGGGGAGTAGTTACCCAGTCTCCTGAGCTGGAGGCTCATGATGGAAGTGTTTGTTAAAAGTCATTAAGTGTAATTACGTAGGTTTTATTGTTAATTACAACAAGTCTTCAAGTGCAGCCAACACGGCTGATGTCACGTGACGTCATGAGGGCCATGTTGGGGGGGGGTACAAAAATGAAACGGTGACCATGTTGGAGGAGTGAAATATTCTTCTGGGAATTGAACTCTATTTTTATGCAAATATTCCTTTTGTTTCAGTATGCAAATCTTGCTGCTGGTCACATGAGCAAAAACACTTTATTCAAAATCTGTAGCAATGGACCTAGTTACTCACATGCAATCTTTAACCACTCAACATTTTGGAATGCAAGGTCCTAGTATGCTCCTTTTGGGAGTGCAGTTTTGTCTTGAGCATGCACACTAACAAAAATGTTGACCTCAAAACCTAATGGGAGTGCTCAGTACAATTGTTAATGGAGGAAAAAACTTTATATTTTACTGTGTGTGTGGAAACAGGCATGTGATTTTGGAAGACACTCAGTGTTTATTCAGTTTTAGTTTTACAGTTTATGCACAGAAGTGCAAGGTGATATACAAACGGGACCCTAAGTCCCATGCGAGGTATATCACCACAAGGTCACACCACAACACCGGGTACACCGTGCCCTACTCCTTGCGAATAGTGTGTGGGTTCTTTAACGTCCCACAGAGTTAATGAACAAGGGCTGTGAGATGGGACCTCCGGCTTATCGTCCTTATCCGAGAAGACCAGAAAGTCTAACCATATGCAGATGTAATTACAAAGGCAGCACTTTCTCCTCAGTTCTTTAAAGGCCCTGAGTGCTAGTCCGGTTGGGATTCGAACCACAACCTCCCGCATGAAAGTCCAGTGCACTCTCGATTGAGCCAACTGGTCGCGGGTCAAAGCAGTCACTCGCAGTAAATATGGAAAGTGTCTGTGACGAAAGTGGGGAAGCTAAAGGGTTTTGGTTCAAACTCCATGAGTTTAAACACATTGACGTTTGCATTGTGTCAGTCATAGAAATACCAATACGAAACATTTTGCACCGCAAAAAGGATAATTATTACAATGCAATTTTTCTTAACCTTTTGACCGAGACTGAATGCAATCCTGTCTCATTAGGGAACTTAAACACAAACTAGAGTACTGCCTGAAAGTATTGACCCATTTACCACATCATTTCCATCTTACCTTCCTGCGACATTCCCTCTGTATTCCTGTGGCCGGCTGCTTCTTTACCAACGGAAATACAGTACTACCCAAAAGTAGGTTACCACCCTTGTGCGAGACGCTAATTGTGTAATGTGCTACAGGAATCGCGTTGCATGCTACAGGATTCGTGTCATACACTACAGGAATCATGTAGCATGGGATGTTTAAAAATATGCAAGTACAGTGGCTTGAGGCTCTCACATGATCTT
Source organism: Astreopora myriophthalma (assembly GCA_014634185.1). Taxonomy (NCBI): domain Eukaryota; kingdom Metazoa; phylum Cnidaria; class Anthozoa; order Scleractinia; family Acroporidae; genus Astreopora; species Astreopora myriophthalma. The sequence goes on along the minus strand of BLFK01000989.1, from coordinate 1,012,255 downwards.
AATTGGTCTTTTGTAAAGAGTAACAGATACATGTAGTCCATTTCAAGTATTGTGAAAGCCCCATATGAAAGTTTGCAAGTCATTTTGCTGCTAGTGGCTCAGTGATTTTAAGTGGCTCGAGTATCAAGGAGGAAAGATTTTCTGTTCCACCTGTATTAACGTGAAGAAGGGCAATCCGCTTCCCACGTGTGGAGCAACAAATGTCCGAAGATCGACACTGGAATGTCATGCCAGCAGCTGTGAACATCGCAGTGCCACGGGAGCCAAAGTTCTTCGCCGATGCGTAAGTTCTGCAACCGAGAATGTTTGGAGCGATCAGGAAAAGGCAATCATATCTGCAATGAAAGCGGCCTATGACGAAGATGAATCTTCCCATCTCCCACTATGGAGAAATGGTTGAATTTCTTTGTTTCCAAGGTAAGACAAATGATGTCCTTTCTAATTTAACTGTTCTAACTTGAAACGTTCTCATGCTTCTAGTGCGAGTGATCAGTTGCTGTGACTTTTTCAAGTTTTCATGATGTGAAGGGTTTTTCTAATGGCACTATAGCAACAAGGACAACTTACTCGTTCCAGAAATCCCAGATTTCAAAACGATGTGGTTTACCTTTGCTTTATTTTTGTTTGTCAGGCTGCCAAGACCTTGCTAACCTGAGAAAGTGGGGAAGGGAGAAAGTTTCAGATTGATATTAGCTACCAACCCCCAGAGAGACGTGAAAATAATTGTCATCAAGCCAACGGTCGTGAGCTGAGCTATGCTGGAACACTTAATCCAACTGGAGAAAGCGGTGGGTTCTTCATGTAAACTGGCTTCTTCTCTAAGCATGTGGAGATTACTTTTGGACTGTGGATGTTTCTGCTATATTGTTTGCTATAGACCTTCACATGAGAGCCGATGAAAGGTTGAATCTGGCCAATTTTTCAGATAAAATCCTCCTGGTTTGTGGATCAATCTCTGGTTTTCTGAAGCATTTGAACAGGGAAGTTAATTATAAAAATTAATAATAATTAAAAATGGGTAGGCATAAATGTTGAAATGGATGAAACATGGAAGAAATAATTATAAACATGTAACAATATTTGATGTGGGCAGAAGCAGACAACTGGCAAACATTAACATTTATTTTTGGTGGCATTTGTGATTTATTAACTCACTGTCAAATTCTTTCGACTTGGCCCACTCTTCACCTTCCTATGCTCTTAAAGTCCTTGAGAAACTGACAAATTTGAAAATTTTACCAAATATCCTCAGAAGCAAGTCGTATTGAATGCAGGTTGCCTTGAACAATTGATCATTCACACCTCAGCATCTTGGTTCCTATGGCCTTTTCTTGAAGATGCACTGCAAGTGTTGAGGTGCTAGTAATGTTGTACATGTAGAGTGTACTTCCACTTCTTGAAAATCAAACATTGAGTAACTGGTTTGTTTGTCAAAGATTGCCCACCATTTACCGTTCGTGCCAGATAAAGCCAGAGGTCTTTCAGTGCAAATATTGAAACGACTAGAAAGGATTAATGGCCCTTCCTTGTTAGCATGCAGAATATTTGAGTCATGCTTTCAATTGCTCAGATTCACTTTGATGAGTGATCGTCCTGGCATTTGAATGGTTTTGAACAATACCTTTCTCTGTGCATTGGAACGAACAAATAAGTGGAATTGGCCTGAATGAATCTCATGAATATTCATCGAATGGCTTAATAAATAACCTGAATGGATTAATATTTTAACTGAATGGATACAGCTCCATTCAATTGTCCTGTGATGAAAAAATGAATGGTCAAATGAATGCTTTGAATGCTTTCTCGAAGTGTCTGAACAGCAAACAAAGGGATAATGAATGGCAGAGGTGTGGTAAACAGCCGAGAGTCAGTGTACATTTTTCAATGGATAGTCACATGTTTAACAGTTGGAGTGTTTGTGTGTGTGTGAAATGGCATTTATGTTTACATTTGCATAAACATTCATGTTCTTTCTGCATTCAACTGGACCCCTTGACTAATAATTTGCACGTCCGACTGGTAAACAAGTGCATCCCAGCATGCAACAATGCACTTTTGGTTCTGGGTACATCTCTGGGCCTGGTTGATCATTTTAGATGGCATGGTGATCAAAATCAACCTCAATGAAAGGTGTTCAGTGGAAAGGATACGCCTGATCGGGGATGGAAATATGGGAAAACAGATTGATAGTGATTCTTCAAGTGTAAATGATCATGACTGTCAATGTCAATTGAGAAACCCCCTTTGCAGTACACACTTCACAGCGGCTATAATCATGCGCATCCTTGTTTTTCGAAGATGCCTTCATTATGGACAGCTTCGATATTGCTGTGGACTCTATCAACAAGCAGCTTCTCAATTCATTGGAAAAGTGGGAGGAAATAGAATGTCATCTGCTGGAAACAAAAAATTTACCTACAGATGGCTCCCTGCTCCAAGAGCTCTCTTCTGTTTTAGAATGTCATTTTTCATTGGAAGTAAACATCGTGAGCTTGCTGGCGAACCGGAAAAAATTTGAGGAGGAACTGAATTTGAGACTTTGAGGGCATATTTGTGACCTCTCATGCGAAAACATACACTAACAGCTTTTGGTGAAACGGATGAAACGTGGGGCCATCGATTGGGTTAGAAACGGCTCACCAAGCTCTTTGAATTGGTTGAAACCAAACAGCTGAACGGCTTATCATTCCGAACAGGTAGACACGAATGGCTGAACAGCTTAACAGCTGATGAAAAACTTTGAATGAATGGTGAAATGGCTCACCAGGGCTTCTGACATTTTACGACGGCGCAATTTCGTGAACTTGACCTTAAATCGCGTATGATCGCATAATTTGCTTATTTCTGCATAATTCTGTGAAATTCGTATGAAAAAACACAAACATGACAAAATATAACTCTTGCAATTTATTTGAAAACTGGACAAATAGCAGTATTCGTACCTCTGAAAATCCTTTCAAAACCGTTCAAAAAACGCCATTTTCAAAGAACTTGATTTTTGATCGCCATGACACTTAAAATGAGCGACCATGCCTTCGGTGTGCAGGGAATGTGGTACTGAATTATATTGACTTTTTATAATTATAACAATTACATTTTGCTATTTTTTTTTCAGTTTGCTCGTATAGTCTTGTGTTAACAGGGTCCAGTGAGACACATTGTGTGTTTATTATTACATATTTTGATTAGGAACACAAAAATAGACAAATTATATTTCTCAAAATTAAGCCAACCAATAACATCCATGTAACATAAATTTACTGTGAAACATGTTACACTTGAAAGGTACTTCAAAACATTGCCCGTTGCAAAGGAAGGACACAAACAACTTCCACTGTTTGACTGTTATTGACTGTATGTTAATGAGCACAAATAAAGAAGCTGATACTGATTTTGAGAGCATTCCTTGTATGATCTTGACTTTATACTTACTACTACCCTAGCAACTGCGTTGAATGTTTGCATTAAAATTCAGATAGACTTATATGGAGCTCAATACACTGTATAAAATGTCATGTAATTATATGTGACAGGGTAAAATAAGATAAAAGAAAAATCGGGTGATTCCGCATAATAGACCTCTCTTGCCACGCAATGCCGCCCCAATGCCGTGCTATTTGCCTTTCATTGCCACACTATTTCCCAAAATTTTTCGTGAAACGTCAGAAGCCCTGGCTCACGTAACGTTTGAATGGAAAGCTGTGAAAAACCAAACACAACACCACACGCTCGATTGCACGACTAAAGTTCACAGACTAAAAGCGTGTGGCTCGACTGCTGACTCAGGAGGTACTGCTAGCAGTCTATTTTAAGCTTCACAGCAGACTTCTTTTACAAAACACAACACGAGGAATTTCCCAGTTCCAGCTGTACCTAATCTGCCACCAGTTAGTGAACTTTGAACAATAAATTGTCTGGCAAGACTCTAGGCGACCTGATATGCCTCTTGTTTGTTTTGTTTGAAGCGGGTGTTTGTAGATTCTGACCTGGCCGTTTGCCAATGAGACATAAAAACCTCAGCTTGTTCGGTTCATTACCTTTATTATGCTCACGTTAGAGGGGAATTCAAATGAGTAACAAGGTAAAAATTCTAAAGGATAACTCATGCCGATCAAAGGAAAGACTTTTGCCACTCAAACTGGTGGATTAATTTTTGCTGTGTCCAAATGTAAACAGTCGCAATCGGCTTCAATTCATACTGCTGCCACTGAAAATACTGTACTGGTAATTGAGAGTTTCAAAGTCTAATAAAAACTGAATGGAATATAAAATTCTATGAAGAAGTCACGAGGAAACAAATTTGAAAAACAAAGTGTGTAGTGATCATTTACTGTTGTTGTGCCCTGTGAATCCGTTGGTGTTCTCGGGCTATAATTTTTTGCGACATTAATTGTTTACACAAGGGCATCTCTGTAGAGTGTAGGTTCTCATCACTGATAACAAAAAAAACCTCACCAGCCGATGATGACCATAGCCATTTGAATGTCTGAATTTTTTTCTGATTGGATGACTGAAGCCGTTCAAACGGATGTTTGTTTTCTTTTAATGGATGCAAATTTTTTTCTGAATGGCTAGAAATGGCTTGTGAATGGAATTCTGTTCCAAAACGGAAAGCTGTTAGTGTATGTTTTTGCGTGAGAGGTCACGTTTTCCCACAACAGCTCTTTCAAGAACCACAACGCACACATAAATGCCTTGACCACTCAGTTTTTAAATTTTATTCCTGTGAATTTCTTTTTGTTCATGTTTTCCATCCCTGCAAGTATTATGTTTTATTAAATTCTCAACCTCAGATAATGCAATTCTAGCTTTCTCATTGGTTCACTGGATCTTGGTTATCAGCCATTATACCTGTGTTTGACCTTGTATGGAAACAAATGCAGCAAATGTCACTCAGCCTAAAATTGTTCATGGGAAG
>BLFK01000989.1:984837-999837 GCA_014634185.1 Astreopora myriophthalma | reverse complement strand
TGATCAGACGGAGAGGTGGTTAACCCTTTCAGCCCCAAGGGGTGCCCCAGTGACGAGTAAAATCGTCTGGCGTTAGACAGAGTAAAATCTGTAAGTGGCACTACTGGGAGTGAAAGGGTTAACCACATACATTTGCTGCTGTACTTGATAAAAGTACATGTGATTCTTGTTGACTTGTAATACACCTGAATCTGACCCTTTGCAAATAGTTTTCCGCACAAGAGCTTCTTCTAGGCTCTCTCCATTGTTGACAACGATATTCTTAGCTTCAAAAATTCCACGAGGGTCATTCCTGCTAGGATCAGTTATTAAACCGTCTGGAGAGGCACCCAAAACACCCTTTTCTCTTTCAATAAAGAAACCACATTGCGTTACAGTGACTTGTTTGTGTCCCTGCTGGTGCATCATTTCAATGTAACCATCTATCACTAGTTGTTCATTCTTTAGGCCATCTCTCATAGCCGGTGACTGATAGTTGCTGCCATAGTTTAGAACTTCTTTGATTATTTTCGTCTGGGAAGTCCCTACCTTGTGAGAACATCCAATCCTGTAGCTCTTTGAAGCTGTCACTCTACCAAACCTGTGATTGTACCATTCTTGACAGGCAGACTGTCTTCTTGTTTGATACTCTATGTCTGCAATTTCATTTTCAGTTTTGAAAAGACTTCTTATAATTCTTTCACAACGCTGGTGAATTTCATGGAGAGACACTGGGTGTTATTTCACTGGCGATATTATTCGAAAACCATTGTCCTCATTGCGTTGTGTTTCCTCCCTTCCCTTAACTATTTCACTAACTTCTGCTTCGCAACTTAAAACTGCAGGCCAAGACTTAGATGAGGCACAACTCTCCTTCTCTTGAACGACTGTTCCAAACTCTTTGAGTTGCAAATGAAGTGCAGAACCGTAGGCAACCTCTCCAACTATTGTGTCAACTAACTTGATATTATCTGCATCAGGGATCATTTTCGACAATGGAACATCAGGATTTAGTTTTTGTAGATTTTGCTTCAATTTTCCAACAGTCACATTTCACAATAAGCAGGATGCAATGAAATTTTTAAGTTATCTCAACTCTAGACATCCTAACATTAGGTTTACTTTTGAAACTCAACTCAATGGGAAACTCCCCTTCCTGGATGTTCTGGTGAATAACTCGGGGGCTTCTTGTATCACTTCAACATATCACAAGAACACTTACTCTGGTCTTCTTACGAATTTCCTTATTCTTACTTGCTTCAGGTATAAGGTTGGTCTGATTCACCCATTGGTTGACAGAATTTTTAAGATCAACAACACCACCACTGGACGGGAAAAAGATCTTCAACAACTATCTATAACTCTTCAACGCAACTCCTTTCCTAGTCATCTCATAGATAAAGTCATTGAGGGGTATAAAAACAAATTTTCTTTTAGACCTACTCAAAACAACACCGCTTCTACTGGGGAAAACACTACAAGTATTCGATACTTCAAACTGCCATTTGTGGGTGATTTCTCTACAGTCACATGCAAAAAACTAAAACACTTGTTAGACGTTTATTGCAAAGATATAGACGTCAGAATTGTTTTTTCTTCTTTCAAAATTAAGAATTTTTTTCAGTTTCAAAGATCCTATTCCAGATGCATTAAAATCTATGGTTGTATATCAGTTTACTTGCGCGGGATATAACTTCCGTTACATTGGCGAGACGTCACGCCACTTTGCAAGAAGGATAAAAGAGCATCTCTCGACTGATAAAAATTCTCATGTATTCAAACACCTGAACGATTCACCTGGTTGTAACCGCAAGTGCTTGGTTGACTGTTTCAAGATTGTAGATTCAGCCAAAACTAGACACTGTCTTAAGCTCAAAGAAGTGATCTACATCAGCCCCTTAAAGCCAGAACTAAATGCACAAATACAACATAACAATGATTTTTGCTTCTGCTGACTCGTTTTTATAATTAACACTTATGCACTTGCACGCGCAGAATTGTAACTGTTGCTGTATTTTAATTTTCAAATTGCTAACGTAAACAAATTGTACACGTAATTAAAAATAAAAAAAGAAACGACACATTAAACTGATGATGGCATGAGTCATGCCGAAACATGTCTTTCAAAAGTTGTATCGTGAGCTTGAAATTTCTTTTGACACTTTGATTAATACGATGACATTTCAACCAATATTTCAGTTGATTACCAGTCAATTTTGGTAGCTCATCTTCACGGAAGCTAGCACCAGGAATGTCAGCTGGAGCAAGATCGACTTGATCGTCTGACATGTTGTTTCAAATTAAACTTTCCCGCGAGGGCTATTAAGCCTCACTTGCATGCAACTTCCGGTTTTTTCTGGAATCGGAGTATTGGATTCCTTTTTATAGGGAGTCGCACACAAATCAGTGTGCACTCATTTACAAGAGACTTAAAGCATGCATACGAGGAACACAAGATATTGTAACTTAAATTTGTTTTGTCCTAGATATAGGAGGGTGGTCATTCTTTTACAGTTCGTTCTATTAGGGATTGGAACTCTTTACCAAGATCTTTGAGAGTACAGCATTACGAGATGATCAAATTTACAAGATGGCAGTGATGCATGTCCAGTGTTATTTTAAATTTTCACGCAATCATATTTACTGTCACTAACTAGTAATATTCTTCTCACAGCTAATATAAAGTACACAATGACAACCAAGCTTCATAATAGCAAAAAGATTCTTTCTCATTAACAAAACTTCTAAGGTGCACAATGGTATATTTTTTACACTACCGCCTGAAAGTATTGACCCCTTTACTGCGTCATTGCCGCATCACCCTGTCGCGACTTTCCCTTGGTATTCCCGCGGTAGGCCACTTTTCTGCCGAGGGAAATTTACGGCTACAATCCTGGTCAAAACTGTTGGGACAATTCCCGCTTTTCCCCCTCCCCCCATTGCAATGTTGATTTTTCACGATCACCAAAATCAAGATCCGTTCATTGATCGCTGGCATGTTTCAACATTGCCTGGGGGGAAGGGGGGCGCAAAAAAGGCAGCGAAAGAAGAACACACGTTGCTCATAAAACGATGGAAGCATGTACAGTAAATTCTCTACTTTTCGCCCAAAATTTGACAAGTGTCCCGAAGTCTTTTGACCCGGATTGTAGGCTCCAAAGTTGCCGCGGGAAAGTCAACCGAGGTAAACCCTCGGTAATTAAAATTCCGCGGTGGAGTTGGAAAGGGTTTCCATTGACTTTGTGTTTCGATAAGCCAGATTATAATGTTGAAATCCCACCGAAGAACAGAAACTGAACAAGTTTCGGCTGAAAATTGCGAACAGCAAAGAGAGTTATAGCCGCTAATCATGGACTTTGGTTGCCTTTCCCTTTTACATGCGAAGAGAATATCCGTAGCCAGATTCAGACCACATTTGAAACCTTCTTTGCGACATACATTTGTATTTTGATTGCAGTGATTATTTCAAAGACTTCTTGCGGACTGTTCATTCGAAGGTTCGACGAGTCGATTTCATCAACGCTTGTCCTGCTTGCGTGGACTTCGCCATCATCACATTTTTCAGTTTGATACATTTAAGTTTATGGGAGAATATGTCCGCTTGTTTTTTTGCAGCTCAGTGCACGGAACATACATTTATTATCTCAATATCCTGCAAACAGGAGAGGGTTTTGACAATATATACAAAACTGAAAGCTTACATGTTCAGGGTGACCAGCTCTTGCAATGCCCGGTTGAAAGGTATAAAACTACTCAAGTCAGACAGTGTCTCTGCGCTAATCACTGTCCAAAACGTTGCTGTTGCAGATTCACTTTAAACTGACTGAAATGTCGGGTTGCTGGTCACGGAGAATTTTCAAAACACGTTCAACATACTCCTTGAAAACCTTGCGTGACCAACTGTCTGTAGTTACGACTTCTTGTGGTTTCCTACTGCAGTATTACTTTCCAAGTTGTTTAGAGTAACGAATCACAAAAAAGAACATTCCAAGAAAAGAACCCAGGATATCAAACCCCTGAACTGGTTGAAAATTATTTGATCTAAACTGAAAAGATTGTTTTCGTGCTCTGGTTAATCATTAGTGCATATCGGCGTGACTTATGCAAATTTATCACAAGTCGACGCCCGCTGCCAGACGATTTCAACATGCTGCCAATTAATGTTTATGAAAGTCAGGTAGACTATTGCACGACTGATAAAACAACGCGAAAATGTATTTTGCTGGAATTGCTATGATTACACATAACAATTTATTGCTGATGAAAGCGATGAAAAAAGAAACCATTCTTAAATTATTCGTCGGTACGTTTGGTCTCAAAATAGTACCGACAAAGGCTGCGATGCCTCGGAAGAATGTATCGATTAAAATTGAAATTTGACGAGTTAAACAATAATATGTGGAAGGAATACTTGCTTTTCACCAAAATGGCGATGATTAAACGAAGACAATCGCACAAGTTTGAATTTCAAGTCTCCAAATAAAATAAGGTCAGGCTTAGATGGAAAGAGATACAATCCAACCTTTTTCAAAACCAAACAAATAATTTCTCACGCGCATATACAGTATTACAGCCTGGAGAACAAAGAGTGTTTCGTTGGCTGGATAATCCAGCTGTCGCTTACACTGTAGTTAACAGTATCTCTGTATCTTTAAAGAAGTCTTCAGTTTTAACTATAAAATTTGAGTCCTTACGTAAATCGCACACTTTCTCATTTTAATTACAATTTCTTGCATTAAGAATCGATTCTTCACACCATGAGATCTAAAATGTGACAGTCTTCCACTTATTTCACAAGTGCAACAGATCATTGTTCTTTCCCACGGCAAGCCTCATCTTTTCTCCCGCAGCAAATTTCCCGCAGCAAAGTGCACCTCGGTTTTACCGAGGGAAAAAAAATTTCATACCTCGGTGCCGCGCAACCACTACCCGTGGCAAAGACGAGGTATTGCCTCATCCCGAGGGGTCAATACTTTCAAGCGGTACTGTATGTTTGAAAATAAATGGGATTTTGAAAGAAATGAAAAAAAAAACTGGTATTATAATGTTGATAATTAAATAATAGCAAAATTTAATAGGTTTGAATTAATCTGTTGATGATGGTGATGATGACTTCCTAAATTCTTTCAGTTTGTCCAAACATTTTTTATTCATTGACTTTCGTATATCTGACCAGTTCCTGTCAAAAACTTTGTCACCACACTTGACTCGAATGCATTCTGAAAGAAAAGAAGTATGTGAAGAGAAGTTGGTTCCTCACAATCATGAACCATCACATTTATCAATAATACAATTAACATGCTTGCATCTATTTTCTCATGAGTAGGTAAATGCCAGTCTTCCAGATACTTTTTATCACATTAATTTGAAATTTTTGTGCCAGTATACCAGATTTCCTGTGGTGCATCATGAATGAACTGAGACTTACTTTTAATGACATTTATCTTTGTTTGATCCAGTGGTGTCTTTTTAGATGAATTGCCCTCCCTTGGTTCCACACACCCTTCCCTCATCTCCTCATCACTGAATAAGTTTGTCACCAGGGCAGTGGCATACAAAGTCGGTTTCTTTGCTTTGACGGGAACATCAACAAGCAGATTTGTACCTCCCACAATCTGGTAAAGAAAAACAAAATGAAGATAATGAAACAAGTTACTTCAATCTCTGCATTTAAAAAAACCTAAGTAGTTAATTGAATAACTGAGTGAAAATCTCAGACCACATCAGAGGTATAGGATACTTACAAAGTCTGGGTCGTCAGTAAGGTCCTCAGACAACATGGAATTTTCCTGGAGAGTCTAGCTTCCAAGTAATTCCAAAGCTCAAACAAGAATTTCTGGTGATTGAGCACTTCAGAGGGTTGTTTAAGGACTCATAATTGGAAAAATATTGTGCAGAATGAAAAAGGCATAATTTTACAGCTTAAGTTTGCTTCTGGTCACCTTTCCTGTTCTTGAAAGGAGGAAGAATGCATTCATATGCAGTTGTTTTGTCATTTACAAGTATTATACTACTAACAGTCACCTTTTCTCTTCATTGTCACCACTGCTGTGCTGTCATCTTCATCTGCACTGTCTTCATCATTGTCAGAAAGATGTTCACAGATTTTTTCTAGTTTGATTTGCCTATCTTTGCAGTGGCTTTCTGAACCTGGATGCAGTTACCACACACCAGTAATTATTACATTATTGAGCTGGTCAAATTTACATGCATACCATTGCAGTGTCATTTATTACTACTGTATGGGACAAGACAGGCTTATAGCCAAAAATGAAATCCAGGCATCCTAAATACTGAAGTTTATTTGCACAAGCCCAAAATTTTCTCAAAAAACTGGGTGTCTTGTTGATGTTCAGATAACCTTCCAGCTGAGAGCCTTGGTAAAAGTTGCTCACTGAAGGGCAAGCTCAGAAACATGTGAACTCCATAGCAAGCAAAACTCAAAGAAAAAATAACATCAAGTAACATACCTGCTGCATAAACGATGCCCTCCCAAGTTCCAGCAGAGTCCTTAACCCTGACCTTGTCTTTGATTCGTGGGTTAATTTGTTTGATACATTTTCCTTCCACAACTGTGTACATAAACTCTTTGGGAAACCAAACAAGGTAGAATTTGGACTCCTTTGATTTGGTCTCTAGAATTATGTAAATGCAGAATAAAAAATCGTTAGGGTTTGCTGAATGAGTAAAATGACAAAAATGAAAAAATAAACTATAGGATTGCTTCACACTTAGGTTTACACATGAATATATTCTGGTGACTAGTGTCATTTTTTTCTGTCAGGGATCTACAACAGGTTGCAAAAATAGTGGAGACACTTTATCTTCTTGGGGCGGTATTAATTCACCTCACCTCTCGCACGTTGTGGCCCCCCTCCCCCCCTTGACAATGTTGCTAGAAAAACAAAATCATTCTGAAAACTTGAACAGCCAACATTGAAAGGGGGAAAGGGGGTGGGGAGGTGGCAAGGGTTTAAATTGTAGATCAGGCGGGGGTTAAAAGCTAGAAAAGGTGTTTTTTAACGGAAGTGTCTCACCAATTTTGCAACCTGTTGTAGCATTCTCTACAGTTGTCATGGAAACAAATATACAGAAAAGCCCGCCAAGAAAAGGTGCTAAAAGTCGATTTTAAAATTAAAGTCGCAAGTAGTCTCATCCAAACGCCGAAAAACGCCACTGGTTAAGGTTTCCGTGAGGCTTACTGCTGTGTTTGCATTGTCTAAAATCAATGTTTTGATGTGGACCACGCACTGGCAAATTAAAAGAAAGGCAACAGTTGTTTTGCGAAGACCTTTAATTTTGATACCAGCGATTATAAGCATTAGCATAATTTTCTCTGTTGCCAGTGTAACCATCACAACACAGAATTCAAGGATGGATAGGTTTTCATATCACGGATAGTAGGCCTGTGTCAACTATCCATTATCCAAGTAAATCTTCGTACCCTCATCACATATGTCGCGACTGCAAAGTAGCGCTACTATATCGCGCTTGCGACAGTTTGCTTTTCATTTTCCTGCCGAAACAAATCCTGACTTTTTTACAGCGAACCTAATTGTGACAAAAGCGCAGTTGGCTGAAAGATATGGCAACTAAATTTAACAGAAATTAGCGTTGAGAAACAAGCTCTGAAACTGAAAATTTTACATTCACCAGCACATCTGATTGATTACAACAAGTCTATTAAACGATAGTGCAACTGCTACGGATGATTAGCGCCGCTTACCTGGATCTCTTACTTCCCAGACCTTCTTTTGGAGCTGTTCACTTCTTGGCATCTGACCTAAACTCATATTGTCGAGCTAATGAAGAACCGTAGCTGAGGAAAATACTTAAACGTGGATATCAGAGACTTCATTCAATCCGCAACTCGATCGACTGATGTGATGAACTTGTGTTGTGATATTCGACTTACCTCCGAGAAAACAGCGTCATCTCGATGTGCGTTCGCACTCAATTTGCTAGCTTGTGAGGAAGTAACCAATCAAAACCAAGTTTAGGTCACCCCAGAAGTGCCGAATTGCCAAAGCAGCGTTTATGATTTTTCGAGTTCTGTATGTACATCATTCAAATGGAGGAGAATGGAAGCAACGAAGACAGTCTTACTTCCTCAGAAAGAAGTGAATGTGATTCTTCCGACACAAGTGAAAGCAACTATTTTGAAAATCAAACATGTTTTAAACAATTTTGTCTTCACAACATGAGCTCCGATGCCTCATCATCACGTGCACCTGCAGAAAGCAAAACAAGTGAAGCTTCTGACGAGGGAACAAATGACAGTGAAGACATTGTCAATCCTGCTCCTGTTTACTGTATTGAGGAAGACTTTGACTATTCAATAAACCGTTTTTTTAACTTTGAAACCGAACCTTCAGCTAGCTATTGCGAAGAAGGCAGTTTGCCAAATAACAATGATGACAACGATGGTATCGCTGCAGCAAGGTCACCGAGGTCTTCTTCAATCATCAGCAGCGATGGAGGTAAGAACTTAAATCATGTGCATTATTTATTGTGTGAAAGGGTATACCATAAAACTCCAGCTCTAAAGTTCGAGGGGCAGATTAAAGACCACTGAATGACCCTAACGATATAACGCCAATTTTTTTTTTAAGTATGTGATATTCTCGTTGGCTTTTTAAATTTCCGAAGATGTCTGAGCCATTCCAATAACCTCTGATGTCTCGAACGAATCCGAGAGGATTCCAATGGGAATTACAAATACTTTCTGATCAGTGATGTGACTTCAAAGGAATCACTCTTTCCTCAAACTGAATTAAAATAATACCATATTGTTAAAATGAATTAAAATAATACCATATTGTTAAAACATTGGTAGGCTGTTGCCCTTATTATTATAAAGCTACTCGGACAGCAACATTAGATGACCTTATGCAATTTTTTTAATGATTTATTCACAGAACACTGGGAGCAAGTGAAAGTGTTTGCTGATAACTTTCTCCACCAAAGTGGGGTCAATCATGACATCATGGATGGAAAATTGTACCAGGAACAAAGTGTCAGAATAAAGGAAGAAGGATATTTCCCTATTATACTGTACTGGCACCTTGACGGGGCTCGTGCCCTTAAATCAAAGAACATCTCTGTATGGCCTATACAGAGTTTTGTGGTTGAACTGCCAGTGAATTTGCGCTTCTCATACAAGAATATCCTCTTGTCTGGCCTGTGGTATGGTAAAAAGAAACCCAACATGTCAGTGTTTCAAAGCAGTTTTGTTACACAAGTTACTTTGCTTAAAGATGGGTTCCAGTTTGTAGACCTTGACAACACTCCCCCTTTCAAGCTGACTATCATTGGGCAAGCTGCTGATTTAATGGCAATTGGGCCATCTCTCAACTTTAAGTTGTTTTGTGGTAGGTTTGGCTGCAGCATTTGCCTACATCCTGGCAGAAGGCTTCCAGGCAGGGGAAACAGGAGGATATATCCTTATTCTTCAACAAGCTTCCCAAGGTGAAATCATGCAGATTCCCTTGAACACGGACAGCTTGCTGATGAGACAAACCAACCTGTCTTTGGCATTATTGGTCAGTTACTCATTCATTCAATCTTGCAAATTCCTGATATGCTGCTTTTGGATTACATGCATCAGGTTCTGGAGGGTGAATATTCTAGAAGATTAACTAAATGGTTAGATGGATCTTGCCCTGCTGAGATTAAGTTCTGCACTGCAACACAACAGGTCATTAGCAAGAAACTCAGAGATGTAAAACTGCCACATGATTTCAAAAGGAAGTTTAGGCCCATTGAAGAATTTAACAGATGGAAAGCAAGTGAAAAAGAAGTGTTGTTTCTTCATTCAGGACTCCGTATTCATTGTCTTCTCGTAACAGGAATCATAATTCTTTGTGAAGATTAAATCACAGACAATAACATTGATATATGTAGCTCGTGCAATGCTTGTGTATTACACTCGCCTGTTGCCAGTGCTGTATGGAGAGACTGAATCCACTTACAATTCACATTCCTTGACACATTTTGCTGAGCAAGTCAGAGCTCATGGGCCTTTGATATTGCATTCAACATTTGTTTTTGAGTCCACGCTTGCTCACCTGAAGCGTTTGTTTCATGGCACAAGGGGGATCTAGGATCAGATTTGCAGGAAACTTGGAACTACTCAGCACTCCAATCAGCATATTCAGAGACATGTTGAAGGAATTTACAGACAAACTCAAGGCATCCAAGTCCTCCAAAGCAGTGAAATTGGATAGTGGTGTCGAGTTTCTTTCTCCCTTGCGACAGCAGATCCCAACAGTGAACTACCCTGTGGAAGATTTCTTTGAAAACAGAAGGCAACTTATGACTGCTCAAAGAATGGTAAAGGATGGCCAGGTCTACCACGCCTTAAACTGTGTACGTCGATGGAATTCTGCTAGTTACTTAGTTCAGTTTCAAAGTAATGTTGGGCTGCCAAACTTTGGTGAAGTTCAGTATTTTGCCAAAAATGAAAATGTGGGCTATGCAGTGGTTAATGTTTTGAGAAACACTCAAATGAATATCTGTGAAAATGGACTTGCTGCCCCTACAGATCCTGTTGTGAAAGAATTTGTGACAAGAGTGTGCAAGAGTTCTGGGCTGTCATTTCATTGGCGTGCAGTGTACCAGAACATACAAGGTAATAAGATGTGATCAGATAACAGCTAGGGCCATTTTTATTAAAAGTGCAGATGCTCATGCGGATGGATACATGTCAGCTGTTTTAAACAGTTATCAGCGTGATTAGCTTAAAAAGTAACAATCATTGGAAAATAAGGTTGACATTCACTTCGGATGTAAGCTCAGGGTATATTTCTTGTTGCTAAGAAGACCCAAGGTGGCAACCCAAGAATTATTGCTGTTACGGCTTAGAGGTTCATTCAGTGTAAAAGGACATAAATGCTGTTGAAACTTTGACTATGTCAAGAATAGACATTGAACTTGTCAAAATTAAAATTAAGTAGAGAAGTGTTTGTTAATTAATAACAATTAACTGTTAGTCCATACTGACTTGGTGACAGGTGTTCTTTGAGTTTGAAGTAATGGTAGATTGCTGTATAATTTTTACCAGCTTATATGTACTTTGTAATTAAATTTTAGAGCCTTGACTTTTTGAAGATAAAGTAAAAATGTTTTGCAAAGACTTTGGTTATTGTCTAGGGGTCAATTTTACAAACATTTTACACTTGTGTTTTACAAGAGTAGCTATTGTTCACCTGGGTGAAAACAATAGCTACACTTGTAAAATACATGTATGCTTGTAAACGTTTTAATAAATCAACCCAGCACTTTAGAAACAGTGCCAAATCACCTCAACATGAGCAAAAGCGGACCAATTTAAATTTGAACCAAGAGCACACTGAGAAGTGGTTGTCTATTTAACAGTAACTGTTAATGCCTCTGTGCATGGCACTAAGTTTGGCTGTGTAAGTTCTTTTTGTACTTTGGTGGGTTCATCTGTGTTAAATGATGCCTGGAAAGTGTCATTTAAAATATTACATCGCTGGTGTGGGCCCACGTAAATGAAATTTGGTCATTGAAAAGTTCTTTAAAATGCTTGCTATTTTCTTTTTCAAACCCTGTTTAGGGAGGTTACCAATTGAGGTCAATAGTAATTATCTTTACCAAGATCCTGTTCCTGTCCAGGGTCTTGGCTAGGATCCTATTCCTATTTAGGATCTTCATTCCTGTCCCCTTTCTGGTTAGGATCCTGTTCCTATTAATTATTTTTAGGATATCTTGATTCCTGTCCCATTCCTATTTAGGATCCTGGTTAGGATCCTGTTCTTATTTAGGATCTTGATTCCCGTCCCATTCCTATTTAGGATCCTGTTCAGGATCCTATTCTTATTTAGGATCTTGATTCCTGTCCCATTCCTATTTAGGATCCTGAGTAGGATCCTATTCCTTTTCAGATCTTAAAGGATCCTACAGGATCTTATTAAATCTTACAGGATCCTACATAGGATTTCTACCAGGGTCAGTACTGTTCGGGCACTTTCCTTCTAAAGTCTCTAGCAAGCTGATGGACACTTATTAAACTTTCGGTGAGCCATGTTTTACTTGTCAAAATTGATCTTATGTACTGATCTTGGGTGTTTACAAATTATGAAGCGTAACAGTCAACAAAAGGTCCATATATACTTAAAGTACCAGAGTGCTGTCGTGTTTGCAACATTTGTAACTAGTTTGGGACACTAGTTGTTAACATTACCGTAAATATAGGTCCAATATATAAACAGGGATGCTTTACGTATAGGGGCGTTTTTACAACGACCATCCGTAACGCTGCTGTGTGTAGAGTGCCCCTATATGTAAGGTGACAAGAACTAGGGGCGCCCTGATCTAAAAAAAAAAGCAGTTATGGTTTTCAATATTTAGACTGACGGTACTCTTTCCGAATTTAAGCTGCTTAAATAGATTAATACCCATGGCTTATGTCTGTGAAACCACTGATTTATTTTCTTGAGTCGCCTCTACATATTGTAAGAAAATTGCATGTTGCCTCAATACATGTACGTATGTAAAGTACGTAAGCTAAAAGCTATTCTGGCTACTACACGTGATGTGCTTTCGTAACTATCGCACATAATTAATGTTTCCTGCTTGCTACTGAAGAGAAGAGGTTTTGCCAAAAGAAAAAAAAAACTAGTATTATACCTAACCCTATCAAACATTTCTAAATTGATAATCATGAGAAGAATATTTTTGCATTTGTGTACATAAATATTAAGTGAAACACTTTGCATTTAAAAAAATAAGGTGCCTGCATTTATGGTCCTGAATCCCAAGCACGGGCGTACATATGATGTTAATGCCCCACGGTGGGGCCAGCTCACAACGCGCCAAAATATGGACCGAGGGATTAAGCATGCTGGGGTTGGAGTCGGCAAGGCTCAGGTTCACTTAAATCAAATAAAAACCGTCCTTATATGTAAAGCACCTTTGTGTTAACCCCCCCCCTATATCAGGGTGGTAAATGGGCCCCGGGGGGGGGGGGGTCCCATTCACGAATCACGAGCCTACTTTCCTTTAAATCACGGAACCATGTATATTTTCAGACCATTTCCCTGATCACGTATTTACTGTACATTCTTGAAGAAAGCGTTGATCTCTCAGGCGAGCTCACAGTAACGCGTAGGGCCAGAGAGAACATGTCCTCCATGCAAGATTAATCTTTGGCTTTATGATCTATGACATTTGTCAAGTTTGGTTTACTACCATAAATTGATTTTGAGTAAGTAAGTAATTATTATTTTTTTAGCGTTTTTCATGTCTCGCTATGGTTCTGCTTACATCACACCTCACTCTTAATGTATAACCCTAACCTGCGATCACCTGCTAGAAAAAGGACACCTGTTCGCTGGTCAGCGTAACCCCTTTACCATCCTGCGTCTCACCTAACGTCACCAATTGCAGGAAATGGTTTTCATTTACGAGCCGGCAAATTCAAGGTGAAAAAAATTAAATCAGTTGCCAGTTTCAAAACACAATTCTATACCGCCAAAAAATTGCCTTCTTTGAGGGTCCACATCCTGCAGTTATATCTTTGTGACATTCACATTCAAACAAACTTGCTGCGAAAGTTTGCGTGACAATCCCAAACAGCTTCTGTGTAGGAGGTTACTTCAAGTGGGGATTTTAATTCCACATGGAAATTTTTCCACATTCACCCATTACTCCCCATCAGACGTGATTAGTGGATTCAAGATAGGTTAATCCAATGCCCAAGGTAGGGAAAAAAAAAACCTTCTATAGCGTTACCCAACCCATGCTATTGTACAAGTATTGCCAGTCAATTTGATGATAATCGTTTTTTTGGTATTTATTAATATATTAACATCTTATCTAAATACTTTCCTTCATCAACAGTTCATTTAAAATACTTTCATAAACATCTCATTTATGGCAAGAAGCCCAACTTCTTTTCTAAAATACTCAAACATCTCTTCATCAATGTTTCGTTTAAAGTACTTTTAAAATGAAACAAATAAATTCATAGATAAACATCCATAGTAAAGAGTCCAACTCATCTAAATTCTTGAACAACTCATTTAAAATACTTTCTTTCTGCAACGCTTCATTGAAATTATTAAAAAAAAAACGTCATATACAGCAAAAAATGTATCTTATCCGAAATACTTTCATAAACATCTCATTTACAGCAAGAACCTAAGCATGTGACCACTTTTAAGTAAGTCTCGTTCTTTTATGCACGCAGACCATCTGGTCAGAAGACAGGGACAGCTATTTTTGGTTTATGATTGAATGGCACGCCCACACAAAAGAATGAGAATTCACTAAAGGTGGTCACCCTCTTGGGTCCCTTATTGCTGTAAAATACTAATACAATTTAAACCTTTCACAATGCAACAAGAAATGTGGCCATACATGTAAAAGAGAAACATCTTCTATATGGGCCAGGTAAGCTGGGCTAGCCTGGTTTCCCATCTCCCCTCAATAAAATTTCTTTTGTACAAATTTTGTGTTCATTTAAGAAGGAAAACTAGTCTGGTTGCTGAGTAACTGGGCTGGAAATTTTACCATATGAACACTCCAGCAAGGTTACTAGGATGACAGGCATTGTTCATCATAAACATGCATTTCGGCAAAATAATGGTAAGCCAGTATTAGATTACAGTGAACTCTCTCTAACTCTCCCAACTAGTTCCATAAGGAATGTATGGCCAATGAAAATAATTTTTATCTCGACATTAGGACTTATTAAAATATCAAATTGCCAATAAAAAAACCTCAATGTTTTCAGTTTCAATTCTTTCTCAAGATTACATCATTTGTTTAAATTTGTATCAAAGTGAACACAATCTAAGGTTTGGTTGACTTGCATTTACATACTAACCATTCCTCTATACTAGCCTATTTCTTGGTGAGGAATGGCAAAATAAAGCAGGCAAGGAGCTGACTCTTTCACCAATTCCCACCCACCTGCCTGGTTCCCTGCTTTGTTTTCACTTGTGGCTTTTTTGTTTGCAATGTTTTTTATACTGGCCAAAGAATTTTATTTGGTTA
>BLFK01000989.1:977337-979837 GCA_014634185.1 Astreopora myriophthalma | reverse complement strand
GCTGATTGATCCTACTTCTGATGACTCTTCGCTTACAGATGCGGTCAGATCATGAGCTACAATGGGGTGGCTTACAGATCTAGGAGTAACATCTGGCATACCTGCAGTGATATCAATAACTTCAAAGTCTGCACTGTCCACACCATGCTCCAGGCTTGTAGTTGCAGGACATCCACCCCATATGTTATTGCAAACATCATAGAAAGTCGCCACAGTTCTTCCTCCTCCACTCTTCTTACCAGAGTCGACTGCTTTTTTGTACTTTTTCCTTATGTCCTTTATTTTGCTCGTCACTCTTTCCCGTGTGAATAGGCTGAGATCATGAGGCAATCCATCTTGTTGTTCATACAAGGTGACGAAGTCTTTTCTGATATCTTCATACTTACTTTTAACGCTCTCCCATTCTAAACCTTCAAAATCCTTTTGGGAAGAATATGCACGGACAACTCCTAGTAGAAGTTCAACTTCATCATCTGTCCAGCTCAAATTTGCCTCAGTGGCATCTGGATCTACTCTAGCCTTCTTTTTTGGCAGCATTTTCACTTTGTCGAACGACGAAACAACACTGAGCTTGGTAACCATTCCATGATGAATGTTCCCGGAGTTGTCGTTATGTATAAACGGTCAGGAATCCGAATATCCTTTCAGTGTAAACGCTTACGAATCCGAATACTCTAAATTTGATGAATCCGGAAACATTAACGAATCCGGAAAAATCTCTTCTAGTGTAAACCTAGTCTAAGACCGACTCGTTTTGAAAACGTTATCAAACAAGGAGCATTTACGAAATGATTTGGTTCCGTTCGTCTTTGAAACGGCGAAACTGCTTCGCTTTGAAAACGGTTAGGTCTTTTCGCGCAAATTGGCTGGCTGGTGCAGAGAAAGCAGGATGAACCACCACCGAGTTCAGCGCTTGCTTAAATAATAACGTTGCAAAGCACCTGGAAAACGGTTAAATAGGTTCCGTGTAAACCGCGTGTCGATGTGTTGATTGATAACTGCATTGGTGCAGACGATGCCTCGTTCATGCCCAGTTTTGACACACGCTCGATTGCTTGATGAGGGAGCGCCTCCTTTTCTCATTTAAGAACCACACTCACAGCATAATAATAATAATATCGAATTTTGCACGTGTTCATAGTTATAGTTCATATGGTTGTAAACCTTACTTATTACTTATTACTTACTACTTTTTACTTTTACTTAAATCGAACTTACTTATACGTACTTATTACTTTTACTTAAATCGAATTTGTCAGCTGCGCCAGCGAGCAGTGTTTTTATCGCACTTACAAGAAAAAAAAAGGAAAGAAAAGAAAAGCACACCATTTGGTGTAAAGTGCGTTCATTTTAATGAGTTTGCAAAAGTAATTCGAGAGATCAACACCATATGTTCCTCATGATCAGCAACAAAAGACGACATTGTTTAAATTGTGTGTGACAATATCTCCTCATGCAATTCACTGTTAGTTTTGAAACGCTCCCTGATTTTAAGACATTCTCTAGTAACAATCAATAGCTTTGGTTTCAGTAGAACGTGCTCAAATGTATTATGCATCAGGTTAGGAATTTGCAGTTTCATGCTTACTCAAGGCTAAATTCGTGTAGGAAATGAAACAACACTTCTAAGATGTAGTTTACACGTTTCAAGTAACGCCCTAGGCATAATCACGTATGCGCGCGTATAAAAGGCGACTCGTAACAACCGTAATTGTTAGTTATTCCGCAACCGCTACGATCAGAGGATCAATCAGCTTTTCGCACTGAGTTATACTCTCTGCTATTGTCTGTGCGAGTTGTCAGCAAAGTAAGTTCCTTATCTTTTACTTTCATTGTTATTATTGCCAGTGACTAGTTGTAAATGTCCATGTGTTGTTACCCTACGAAACCAATTATCTGATCTTTACCAAATTATTGTTGTTGTGATCAAGATACATTCGATGCTAGTAGTTTTAGTTCTGTTATTTCTACTATTCCGGTACTTTGCATGAAGTGTTCTCAGCATTCTTTTTATGCTACGAGGTGTTACTTATGTCGATTAGTCTTTCTAAAACTGCCTTTATTATGTCTGTTATATGCTTATGTAGCTAATGCTTTATCTTAGCTGTATTGTATTTAATTATGGTTTTCAGTTCGAACCTACACTACACTCCACTACATTATACTACCTTGTTCTACTCATTTGCGCCGCATCTACGAACTTTACTACCATCGAGTCTACTTCATCAGTTATTCTGGGAACTGTTTTGTTACCGTAATTTACCTCCTGTCATCACCGTCTTTACTAGTCTGTCTCATCAACCCTGAACTGTGATTAAACGTGATTTTAATCATTCTGCAAACTGAGTTCGAATTGTCTATCGCTTCGCATGTCGCTACCCCCTGAAATGGTCAAGTTCCTGAGTATGACGCAACCTTAGGATTTTGGCAATTACATTCACAAATTAGAGCATGACAGTTTACAAGAGCACTAACAAAACAAGGAATGGGGAATAGGATT
>BLFK01000989.1:957337-962337 GCA_014634185.1 Astreopora myriophthalma | reverse complement strand
TGGCAATGTAGCTTATCCCACCACGCATTCCTTTTTCAATGAATTGAAACATGTCAATATCAGTCATAAGTTCTAATTTAATATCAGTCATTTTAAGCATAGCATCCCAAGATAACCCTGGAGATGTGAAATAATGACATGGGTCTAATTTGTAGTATTCTAGACAGGTCTTTCTGAAGTTTTCAAACACATCAGCTAGCAAAAGGATGTCAGATTTAAGATACAAATCATGGTATTCACCCATGTTTTTTAGACTAAATACATTCCAAACATTTTTTGCATGTTGATATGCTTCATCTGATATATATTCATCATTTAAGATGCTATAAAATTCTTCCTTTTTTGGGAGTTGTTCATTGAATTTGTCAAAACTGTCCATGAAATCATATGGATAAACTCCTTTTTGTGACATTAAGTCAAGCTTTTCACCTTTGAATTTTTTAGAGGTATATTTTAATGCTTCTTTTGGCAGATTATTTACTAGTTTTTCAAGACTGGAACTCATGAATTGGAAACTGTCAATGAATGTCAGATGATTACCAAGCATGAAGGCCATATATTTTTCCATATTGTTGGGAATTGCATTAATATTCATTTGACACTGTTCGCCTTTCCTGTTTGTGTATTTATGCTTCTTAACTATTTCACCAATCTCTTGCATTATGAAATGACTGTCATAGCCTCTCAGATTATGAAATATGACAGGTATTTTTATTTCTTCTGGGTTTACTTTAAGTTTGAGATTGCATTCTTGATGAGCTGATCCTCTGTACTGACCAGTTATATGACAGTGATCTCTAACTCTTACGTCCGTTTTGTTGTATGTTTTTTCACATATATGACATTTGTCAGCTTTTTTGAATTCCTCTTCATCCTCTTTATTTGTTTTTAATGGTTTGTTGAATTCTCTTTTCATGACCTTTTTACAATATTTGACTTCATTTAGCATGGCTTCCATGAATTTGTTGACAGCCTTTTCACCTCTATATGTTTTTATTGGTTTTGTATGTTTGTCATCATAACAACAGACAACCTTGTATCCATAACCACAGTCTGTATGCTTTTGATAAGCTTCAGTATATGACTGTTCATTACCAGGTTTGCAACCATGTATTTTTTCTGTAATGGCTTCAAAATCTGCATATATCACAAATGGTACTGGTAGTTGTTTGTGAAAATTATTGAATTTTAGTATGTTGTCATCTTTAGTTGGCATTTTAATCGCTTGTGTTCCATTCAATTGAATACAGTTTTCTTTATGATTAATTAATACTCTTTCAGAGCTGAAACATTGTAAGCAATACATGCAGAAGTGCTTCCTTTCCTTATGTTTTGTCTGATTGTACATTAACTTGTTGAAATCTTTTATTAACACATAATGCTTGTTTTCATTTTCTGTTATCAGAAGAAGATTCATACAGTCTTCATATTTCTCTTTTGAGACGTAAATTGGGTATGGTTGTTTGTCTTCATAACCGAATACATTTATGTTAATCTCATTTTGCTTCTCAATTTTATTGTACTGTTTGGTAGTGACTGGGAATTCAATCTCTGAATAATTTAAGTTGTCTATGTATCGTTTGTCGACTTTTTTGATTCTGTGTGGCTTTTCGTCTTGAGGATTCAAATGTCTGATGTGACACCATCTGAAGCATTCATTATCCTCATTTTTCATGTTGATTAATCCTTTTGCGCTGTTTCTTAGTTCTATGGGTAGTTTGATGTAGGAAGAGCCTTTCATTGGTTTATATAATACGACATTAAGATAATGGTCGTCAACTGATTGAACAGTCCAACCAGACCCTTCAGATATCCATTGAGCTATCTTGTTTAATATATTTTGGTTTGACACTTGAAGTGATTCAACAATTTCCAGATCATTCATGATTGTTTGAGGTGGACTGTTGAAATATGCAGTCTTATAAGCTGTTTCACTACCAGATATTTTTGTGAATGTGACCCTAATTGTTTCAACAAATTTCAGTCCTTTCATGGAGTTTAATACACTTTTAATATGGTAAGCAACAGCCTTTCTTGTTTTTTGTAGTTGCATCAACGGGTCTTTTTTATTTTTTATACTAATTTCATAGGACTTTGTATAGCCTTTCAGAGCTTTATCCATTTCCTCTATTTTAGTTCTTGGCGCAGGCACTGGTTTGACTAGTTTTTTAGTCCTTGGTGCGGGAACTGGTTTGTCTCTAAACTGTAATGGTGGAAGAATTATGTTGTTTTCATAATCTTGAACCATTTGTTTTACAGTTCTTGGTGCGGGCACTGGTTTTATAGTTCTTGGGGCGGGTGTTGGTTTCTTAGTCCTTGGGGCAGGCGTTGGTTTGGTTTCTTGCTGCAATAGCAATTTGATAAGTTTAGATTTACTCAATTTTTTGAGATCCTTCTTATTCATTAATATAAGTTTCGATATTTTTTCCATATTATTTAATAATAACATATCTTTAAGCCTTTGATGTATCCATATTGGCTTAAAGCCATATTACTATAAACTATATTATAATGAGTAAAATTGAAATTAATAAGTGCGTTTATAATATTCACCCAATTTATGACTTATATGCTTCAGATGAAAATGGAAATATTATACATATCATAAAGAAAGTACCCTATGAGGGTCATAAACAGAATAATGGGTATATAAAATGTTGTGTAAAAAAATATGGTGATAAACAAAAAAGTCATTTTATCCATCGGTTTGTTTGGGAATGCCATAACGGTATTATCCCAGAAGGTAAAGTGATTGATCATATCAATAATACCTCGATTGAAAATTTGAATTTTCTCATATCAATAATGTTAAAGATGATAATAGATTATGTAATTTACAGCTTGTTTCTCAGCAACAGAATTGTAAGAAATCAGCGACTAATCGAGATTATTCATTTGCCGCTAAGAATCATGAAAACAGAAAGTGTGTAAAAGCAACTAACTTGTCCACCAACGAAGTTTCATATTTTTATAGTATGCATGCTGTTCAACAACATCTTCAAATCAATGCTGGTATCATTAAAATGGTGTGTGAAGGTCTTAATAATTGTAAATCAGGTATATCAAAAAAGGATGGATGTTCATACAATTTTGAGTATATAAAACAAGATGAATTACCAGATAACTATAAAAAAGCTTCTAATATTCGTAAAAAAAGAGTCCCCGATGAAGACAAAAAGAAACACCAAATGCAAGCTGTGAAAAAATGGCAAAATAAGGAATATAAATGTCCAAGGTGTAATGAAGTAATGAAAAACGGTAATAGGTCACATCATAATAAAAAATGTAAATAGCCAGAAACAATTAATATTTTTGGCTATATAATAGCAAAAGCCAGCATAATCTGAAATATATCCTAATTCAGTATACTGTAGGATAATGTATATATATATGTTAGATAAATATTTATCTTTTACCATAATAAATGATAGCTCCAAAAATTAGGAGAATTTGGATCTAAATATGTGATATTGCCATCTTTATCTTTTATATTGGACGCTCTTCTGCGGAATAGCCAACGTCTATTTTCGTCTTTATTAGTAAGGAAGTCTTCATATCTGTTATCCCCAAAATGGATCTTATGACCATCCATGTATTTTTTGTTTTCACGGTTTGAATAAGTAAGGTCTTTTGCTCCGAAAAATAGTTTAGCATTAAGCTTTAATGAATTAAAATCTTTACCGGTAACCAACATATAATATATCACTATATAATATTTCATATATCTTTTAAATCCGTCATCGGTATCCAACTGTTAAATTCATCACTATATCCCTTCCACTTCACTAAAGCTTGTTTCTTCTTGTAATCTCTCCGAACGACTTTATCGATACGGAAAACATCCTGTCTGGCTTTTAATAATTCAGGTTCATAAAAACTCCCGTGAATTTCTTCACCTCTTAGATCTTTCAGTTTGTATGTTATTGGATTAGTGTATTGGATCTTATCAACTGTAAACACTCCTTCTGTCCAATTTGGTGTATAACCCTTGTCGAACACATTCCGTTTATACTTAGATATTCGGACCTTGTCGCCTATTTTGAATTTCGGTTTCTGTTTTAATGCATCTATATCACCATACAAATTGAAGTAAACGGTTCCTTCATTCTTTTTATCAGATGCTTCAACAGGTGTCATCTTTATGCTTGAATGTATTGTATTATTATACTGTTTTACCAATTTAGGTAACATATCTAAATACTGTGTATTACCTTGAACAGTGAACTGCTTCCACATTTTGGACTTGATTGTTCGATTCCACCTTTCAACCACTGATGATTTTTCTTCATTATTTGTAGAGTACATATATACCCCATTTTTAACCATGAAGTCCTTCACATGTTTGTTATAGAACTCCTTTCCCTTATCAACCCATAGATATTGTGGTTTTCGACCTTCCTTAAACAGCTTCTCAAAACTATATTTAACACTTTCACCTTTCTTATCCTTCAAAGGAACAATCCAACCGTATTTCGAGAATATATCAATAACTGTTAGAAGATATCGGTAACCCTTGTTCCATTTACTAAACTGTTGCATCTCAACAAGGTCTGCTACCCAAATCTCATCAACATGATTTACAATTATACGCCGCCGAGTGAAATTACGTTTTATGGGTGCATGTAACTCATCTGCTAATTTTTCTTGCCAGTTTTCTTCACTCAACGGCGTTTTCTGTTTTTTGAAACTCCAAGTCCTCGTTTTTGTTTTTGGTTTATAACGGTCCGTGCTACTTGTCCCCATTTTGACATTTCACCATAAGGTATCATATCGAGGGATTTAACCATTGTGCGGTCGCAATCTCCTTTGTCTTTCCCCATTTCGTAACATATATCGTGATATGCTGCTATTTCGTCCACTTTGTTATAAGGCTGAACATGCCATTTAGTAACCTCGCCAGTAGTGGGATCATATTCTAACTGTTCACCAAGAGGATTATATGGTCCCATGTATTTATATTTCGATGGAGTCCATCCTGCTTTTGGTCTTGGGAGCTTTCC
>BLFK01000989.1:942945-947945 GCA_014634185.1 Astreopora myriophthalma | reverse complement strand
TTGCACCCAAGAAATCAATTAAATTAACACCATGCCTTAATTACGAAAATAAAGCATAAATGGAGGATACAGTTGAAAGTTGCCAAGGAACCAGATTATATGCTCAGTTCAAATGGTTTAATTTTTAACAGTTTCTTTTAAATTACAACTGTACTTTCTCCTCTGTGTATTATTTGTACATAAAAGCATAATAATAGGTTTCACTTTATTCCCTGCAGACCCAAGCCTTCAGATGTTGGTGTTGCATTTGTTCTGGGTGTTGCCAAGAAAGAAATGTTAGCCAGGCAAGAGTTGTTAGCAGTTAACAGGTTTCTGTGCTGCAGAGGGTTGGAAATTATTGGCCCAGGGGATAAAGTGGAAGTATTCCGGAGAGGAGTTGTGAATGGATCTATCTTCAGCTGCACAAGAATGGCACAAAGTAAACTTAAGAATTCTTACACTGTCCAGTACAAGGATGCAAGTGGAACAATGCAGTTTGGGGAAATTCAAAGATTTTCAGTTCTTCACCATCACCATGTTGCATTAGTAACAAAACTAACCCCAACTGGATCCATAATGTCAGACACCAAATCTTCCTCCAATGTCTTAAATAGATTTTGTAATTCTGGCATTTTACTCAATCACATGGCTGTAACCAAAAGATCAAAATGTATCTTTTGTATTCTACTGCATAATATCAAAAGAAAATGTGTTGTAGTCAAAAGTGAATTTGATGAGGTAACAATTAGCACCTTTCCAAATATGGTTGAGCATGATTGACTTCTTGAAAGTTAATCAAGAACTTGAGAAATTTTTTCTTCCATTCATTGTAAACATTTAATAAAACAAGTTATTCTTTGAAATTAATAAAGTATGTCATCAACCAAAAGGTAGATGTCTTGCAATTTTTTTTTCATTATTTCTGTGTTATTGTACATTTTTACAATACCACAGATTTATCCCTTTGAAAATTTTCATTCAACTGCACACCACAATGCTACACAACATACTTGGTCCTGTATGTGTGTGTTGTGTCAATCCCAGGTGGGATCTATGAATCTCGCCAAAGATCCCGGCTGAGAAGATGATCATCCCAGGTGGGATATTAGGATCCCGGGTGGGATCCATAAATCCCATCCGGGGTCCCAGGTGGGATGGCCTAATCCTGTGTTTTAGGCGGGATCCCGGGTGGGATTAATTTTTTATCCCGAGTGGGAATGGTGGGATCCCACCAGGAATGGCGGGATCCCGCCATTCCCACCCGGGATCCCAGGTGGGACTGGTGGGATCCCGCCGGGATCCCGCGTGACTTTTTACATGGGTTGTGATTACCACACGCGAATCTGCCGCACCTGCCGCGCTCCAAATAAGATTCTCATCTGTTTCAATTTGTATATTTAATTCCAGACGTGTGGCGGGTAATATCTCGTCTCTCAATGCTTCAAAAAATGAATATCTGTTCAATGATATTTCTGTATTGACAGTTGTTGATAAGCCCAATTGTGCCTTTCTTGCGGCTAAACCTTTATTGTAATCAGCATTTTGCGAATCTTCTTCCGCATTCCGATTTGTATCCAAATAGAAAAACTCATTAGTTGCTGTAGATTGGACATATCCTGTACTATATTCCACTAAATTTTTGATATTGACACAATGATTTGCTTGATTGCAATCATAAACGTGTTTACCATTTAATCTCACGTCCAAATCATTAATCAAAGAGTGGGAACCATTTACAATCCCAATATGGTCTATAGCTGTTATAGCTGCATTTGCCTTTGTTTGGACTTTAAAACCAACCGATAATTTCGCATTATACCAATCAAAAGCAGTAACTTCTCCTCTATTATCGACTACAAAACGATAACCATCTTTCTTTTGTGAATTACCATTCCCAGGATTAGTATTCAATGGTGTCTCTAATTGCAAAAATACATCTTCGTATCTTTCGATATGTTTTGGATTTCTAAACGATTTCATCTATAAACTTACGTTAGATAAAAAATTATATTTTTATACGCTTGTTCAGTTTCCCACCAGATATTATTCGATTAACTCGTTCCGCTATTTCAATATCAGACATTGGTCGATCCATTGATGGTTGACTCATTGCTGGTTGAATAATTGGTTCCATTTGACTACCTTTTGTTTTCCCTTTACTCTACAATTGAATTATTTTATCTCCTGCTTTATTACCAGCGTATTCACCAGTTTTGGTGACTGCTTTTTCAGCTGCAGTTTTAACTCCCTTTTTGGCTAATTCTTTCGCCGTTTTTCCAAAAAGTTTTGATCCAATTGTTTTGAATACATCCATTAGTCCTTCACCACGAATTGCTTCATCGTGTATATGTTTGCTTACATAACGACCCATAATGGGGTCATAACGTTGTTTTATTTCACATTGTCGCATTATATTGATATATTATATTAAACTCGATTTCAGTATCAAATGCATAAACCAATCGATACCGTTTAAATCAATGGGACGCCCCAAAGCGTCTGTCACCGATATCTCCAATTCTGAAATAATTGTTTTTGAAATTGGGCTAAATAATGCTCTTCTCGGCTCAAATGTTAATGGATAACTTCTTGTCAGATTATCAGTTGGTATTGTTGTCAGAGTATTTGTAAACACACCATTACTGATGCTGTCTGATATAATGTTACTATTTATATTGATCACATCAATACTATTCGTTATATTGGGTAATTTTGTTCCATGTTCGGTCGTAGTTATTATTTTTGGTTCAAACCCGATCAGATCTCCAAATTTTGAGTTTCTGATGTCAAGCTGCCATTGATCATCCAATTGAATTACTACTTTGTATGATGAAAGCACAAAATAAAGCTTTATCCCATTGCTGTTAGCTGGTTTATCACCTTTTTGAACAATCGTTTGACTGATATAATCATCAAGATCTTCATAAGAATACATTCCTGCAACGAATAAAATAGTCTTCCATGAAACACCATTATCTTTACTGTATTTTATCGTATCGTTTCCATATTCATGATTGACATTATGCTATGAATACGTCATTGTAATTCGATCGACAGCCATTTCATGCCGCATTTTTGGATCTAGCCTCAATGGTGGATCAAATTTAATAATAAAGTCATCGGGTCGATTTCGACCAATTTTCTCTCTGCTAGCAGATGAAATATGTATCGCTCTTTCTTGCATATATTATTACATTATATATTGTTTCAATAATTCTATCAATTGTTGGTTATCAATGATTCCAAGTTAGTTTAATTTATGCGCTATTTGTGAGAATTCATTTTTGACCCCATCATTGCCTGCCAAAATAGAACCGCCAAGTAACTCCATTCTGTCAAACAAATCTTCCACATTATTGAAATAAATAACACCGGAACCAATTTTCTTGAATTTGTTGCTAGATTTATGAATGGGTATTTCACTTAACCGATTCAATTCCTCGAATGCTAATTTGGCAATATCACTGTATTTCTTCTTTTTATTGGATTTCTTGGTCAGTAAATCAATTGTATCAAAATCAACCTTTCTATTCATCACTTTTTTGTTATCTTTTGTTGCAACGAGCCTCAATTGACCCAATAATTTGGGAATATCAATCATAAGTCCTCCATATTGCCCAGAAGATGATATTTTGTATGCATTTCTCTTTGGTTGGGTATAACCAGAACCTTTGAGAGTTTTGATTCCTTCAGGCAACACACCCAACCTTTTCTTATATTTTTGCAATGTTTCGATTTCTTTTGTCAGGCTTTCAATTTTATCAGCTTTTTTTTGTTTCTTTGTTTTAGAATTCATCAATCCAACTCTTTGACCTCCCAAATTTTTGATAATCTTGGTTACTTTTTTGTTATAATCACCATAATCTATTATTTTATTTTTAACACCTTGGAATACAATTGATGGTGGAGAAAGTTCATATTTCATTAATGTTTGAATATCTGTAGTATCAAAACCTTCATCTAAATCTGATTTGAATGGCATAGACGGTTCGTAACCTATTGGTAGCTTTGTTGATTGTGGTTTTGTTTCTGTCTGATAGCTCAACATAGCAATGTCTTCCAAACCGGAAGTCAGTGCTTTTTGGTTTTTTTCCAGTTGTTCAATCAATTGGTCCTGTTTTTCATCGATTGCTTGTTTGGTTTGCTCTTGAGATTTAATAATTGGTTTAAAAGTTTCCGATAAACCTTGTTGCAAATCTTGTTTATCATGCTGGTACTTTTTTAACGTATTTCTGACTTGTTTAGTCATTGTTCCAGCCTTTATTTTGGCTTCAGATAATTGTTTCAATCGTTGTATATCCATGTAATAGTAACTTATATTAACTTATCTTAACTTAACTTGATTTATGTTTTGAATATGCTATTGCATTTATCTATTGTATTTGTATAATGGAAATTCCAAATTATGACAGAAATGATAAAAACACTGATTTCAAAAGATTGTATAATTATATGCCAAATAACACTTTTCGGATGCTGATATGTGGCAATTCAGGAAGTGGAAAGACCAATCTGCTGTACCATATGTTGATGAAACCACTTTTGTATTACGATAGAATACACCTTTATGCTAAAAATCTCGAGCAGCAGAAATACAAAGACATTATTCAAAGGTTGAATGATATATCAGAAAGTGTAGGGTATGATGTACTTGTTTGCAGCAATGATGATATAATTCCAATAGAAGAATTACAGAAAGACGACGCCCAAAAAATAGTAGTATTTGATGACTTTATTTGTGACAAAAATCAAAAGCCATTGATTGATTATTTCATTCGTGGCAGACATAAGAACTGCTCTGTGATTTATTTGAGCCAATCATTTTACAAAACGCCAAAAGATATTCGACTTAATTGCTCT
This sequence comes from Astreopora myriophthalma, assembly GCA_014634185.1. Classification (NCBI taxonomy): domain Eukaryota; kingdom Metazoa; phylum Cnidaria; class Anthozoa; order Scleractinia; family Acroporidae; genus Astreopora; species Astreopora myriophthalma. The sequence goes on along the minus strand of BLFK01000989.1, from coordinate 943,106 downwards.
CATTTTTGTGTATATGACTTTCCTAGCAGTAATGAAAGAAGTCTGATATCCCGCGAGTTGGGAGTTGACAAGGATAAATACATTAAAGCGACTCATAAACCATATTCTTTTCTATATGTAGATAAACCAATGAAGAGAATCAATAGGAATTTTTACGGAAC
>BLFK01000989.1:936191-941604 GCA_014634185.1 Astreopora myriophthalma | reverse complement strand
CACGTCACATATCTTCATCTTCTGCTGATAAAGACGTTTTTAGATATATGATGGAAGACGTGGATGAGAGCTCATCAGAGACTGACATTGTTGTTAACGGTATCGTAGATTTCGCATCCAGCCCACATGAAATCAATAAGAAAGCTTATGACATAGATGTTCAAACAGATTCAGATAATGATTACCGGTCAAGGATAAGTTTTAATGCCTATAAACTTCCTATAGGTCAGTACACAATGGCAATCGAAATTTTCGTTCTTGATAAACCTAATATCAGCACAATAACTGTCAACGTTGTATCAACCGTTCTTACTATCAACCAACAATCTACAAAAACATTTGATACCGCGGGTTATACAAGAAGCATTGTTCAATTGACTAAAGGGCAAGAATCTCCACCTGAATATATTTTCATTGATTTACATGGTAAGATAATAACAGGATTGGGTACAAAAATGTATTTAGTCGTTTATGGTGTCAAGGGACATCACTCCAATGTTGACTCAAATGTATATGATACTGTCTCTTTCGTTGAAAATGGAATTATGAATTTTTACCTTCCTATCAACATGAATGGTCATAACATAATGCCAGTTTCGGACAGTTACATATCAGGAATGATTGATACAAATACAATTACTCACGATCTTGTTATGGGAGATGGTTTCATAACATTAAGAGATGCAGTTTTAAAAATCACGGAATTTCTCGAACCATTATATATCACAAAAATTATATTTAAGGTTAAATCGCCAATTGTATATGTATCTGCTCAGATAAATGATCATTATTTCAATATAGATAATTCTCCGTCAAACACTGTCATATTATCAGTTAATAGATATTATGAAAAAATAAGAAATTTTCGGCTCGTTCGAAAGGATAGACGCTATGTATATTTTTTGATGATGTACAAAGTAGTCAGACCATAATCACTGATCAACAAAAATTATACACTTATATTATATGACGTTATACGTAAAAGATGAACATGGAAATGACATTTTGGATGATTATGGAAATAAACTAGAATATTCTGTTGAATACATAACAGATTCAAGCAATAATTCAAGCAATAATTTGAGTGGAAATTCAAGTATCCCTGTTGTAAACGATTATGACGTGGGAAACATTAAAATTATCAACGTTACTGATGGCACTGAAGCCAATGACGCTGTAACAAAACAACAACTTGATTTAAAATTAGACAGATCGACATGTATTATTGCCTATGCTTTACCTGGAATTCCTGTTTTGGATAATATATCCATTGCATTGATTCCAAATCTAACAGTTCTTACCGTTGATAGCTCTGGTAGAGTGTCTTCATGGTTGGATCCAGTAAACAATGTATCATTCGAACAAGCAACTGATGCAAACAAACCACTATTAATACGAGATAGTCAAAGAAAAAGGTTTTTCATCCGGTTTGATGGATTAAATGATGTTTTACGTCTTCCATCCTTTGATGTTAGTTATTTGGCGGGTGCTAATGGAAATAATTGCACCATTATGTTAGTCGTTAAAACAAAGAACCGACGGGCACAATCCCAATTTCAATGGGGTTCAGGCAATACACGTTTTGGTGTTCATATTCCATGGAGTGATGGAACAATATACATTGATTTTGGTTCAGTACAAACTGATAGATTATCTGTCTCCGGTCAAACAGGTCTTACAAATCTTCTAGAAGTATGGACCATACGTATTAATGGTATAAATAGTGAATTACAGTATTGTGCAAAAGTAATGCAAACGAAATTCGTCGAAATTCGTCCTTTGTTCTGGCGAATTTTCCACGAAAAGTCATCGAATTTTCGAACGATATTTCGTAGGGTTCGAAGCGAAAAATTCACGATATTTCTCGAAAATTCGAGATAGCGAAATTCGAAGTAGCGAATTTTCGAGGTAACCAAACGAAAATTCGAGATAACGAAATTCGAAGCCGCGAATTTTTGTGACATTAATCGGCGGCTGCCATGAACAACATCGCTGAACAAGCGTATGTACGCGTAAATAAACTAAAGTCGTATCGAAAATAGATTCAATGATGCAACAGTTTAATTGGCTATTTCAACTGAAAAAAAAAGATTGCCTCACACAACGAAAACTGCCATTGCTTCAGAAGTATTTCTACCAACGCAGACTCGTATCGATCGGTGAAACTGGGCGCGAATTCTGGTAATGGGACAATGTTTACAGAAGCCCGCTTTAATTTTCCAAAACAAACAACGCAGAAATGAGACAGAACGTCTGTAGACAAAAGTTTTATTTGATGAACCACTACATTTCATTTTGGAATCAAAACTGAAAAGCTCTCAAATGTCTTTTCCGTGGTTTTAGGCAGAGCAGTGCCTGTCTCGATCGGTTCCAGAGTCGAGTCGTACAAAAAAGTCTTCCGATGTCTTACCTCGTATACTGAATCCCTGCCGGGTTTAAAAGTAATAAGCTTGTTTCAAGCATTTTCTTCTTCCATATCGACCGTAAGCATCCACTTTAGTGGCTCGTATTCAAGCCCAGCCACGGTGCAATGTCTTTTGAACGCTGTTGACAATTTTGGAAACTTATGAGCCCACAGTGATTTGGCCTGCAGTACAGATGTTGCGTACGTAGCATTACACTGGCGAAGGCGAAGCTGACGAGTAAGTCTTCTCCTTTCAACGATTTAAATATCTCAGCTGGGTGGAAATCTTGCTTGTAAAGGACCTCGATTCGTGTTGGAAACTTTTGGCATGATTACCACAAGAGAGTTTCAACGGGAATGATTGTAAGAGGACGCTCAAGCGGTTCCCACGGTGATACAAAAACAAGTACGCGCGGAGTCTGGGTTATGAAAACATGGCGTGTGTCGGCGAGTGGCCTTGTAGAGCCAAGAAACGACCGAAGAATAATTGTGTAAAATTAAAGAGCTGCATTGCTTTTAACGTGAACTAAACAGTAAAAGGAACCTTTGAAGTATTTCTAGGTGAGTCTTGTAGAATTGTTATGTAAACGAACAAGAGTTTGTTGTAGAGCTTACACATTGTGAAATGACGGCAGAAAAGAATCATAGCGGCAAATTTGAACTTGGTGAATTATTGTCCAGAAAATACGTGGGAATGTTCGAAAAGAGCAAATAAAGAGCGAAATTTCGCAGCATTGTTCGAAGTCATTTATCGAAAAGAGCGATTTTTTGCACGAAAATTCGAAGCGAATTTTCGTTCCGAGCGAATTGTCGTTCGAAAATTCGCGTAGTTAGAAACAATAGGCCTTGCGAATTATCGTGACTTTTCGCTGAAAATTCGCTTCCATCGAAAATTCGATATTTTTTCGTCGAAATCAGGAGGCTTAGCTTCAAGCATAGCAACTGGTGGAATTAGTTTAATAGCAATCAGCACATCAGCAATATTAATTCAGGGTTGGATGAAACATAAGAACTTTGATTTAAAAATTCAGAATTGCCAATACGCTTACCAAAGTTACGGACATCTTTTAATTTTAATAAAGAATGCTTTAAGATCTGGAGAAACGAATATACCCGAATTAATTTCCTCAATGAATTGCATAGACAATTACGTGATGGACAACAGTCCTATTATTGATAAATTTTTAGAGAAATACGACGAAAGATTTATTTCATAATAGCATCGATCTTATTTCCTATCATGGATTTAATTTGAGACGAATATTCATCATGTTTTTTTTTGTGTAATTTTAGATTTTGACACTTTTATGCACTCGTGGGGTAGACTAAGCATCATAAACAATTGTTTGATAATATATTTAACACTAATCAACCGTTTACGCTCATTATTTATCTCTTTATTGACTTTTTCTATCTCGTCGAACACAGAATAAAGCATCTGTTTTTGTTTATAAGATAATTGAATATTATTTTCACTTGTTATAACATTCAATACATTTTCGATGTGATACTTGCGATTATAAACCGATTTGCGTCTTATTTTATGCTTATTATCATGAAAATCAATATACTCATTTACATAATCATAACCATGAACTGAACCGCAACTTTGACAGACATTTATTCCCTGATCTTTAATCATTTGTATATTTTCACAACACGCGTCAGCTTGACTTTTCACACAATCGACTATTTGTAAATCACAAAAATCGCACATGATATTTCCTTTTACTTGCATATATTCATGAATTTCCCTTGAACAATTCATTCTATATTATATTGTGAGATTATATTTTTATATAAAACACAGTCTACTCACAAATGTCAACTCAAATGTATATTTTCACTGTCCTGGGGGTATTTGAGGAGTGCTTGGTGGTTGAACCAAAGGTCTAACTGCTGTAGGAGCAACAAGCGCAGGGTTCGTTGGATATGGCGTAGCTCTATTAAGTCGCTCCTTCTGTCTCATTATCTTGAACCTTTGCCTATTTTGTTGTTTCTCTGTGTCCACACGTATCTTGTTCTGTATCTGCTGTTCAAAGTAACGGCGACTCTTTTCACTTCGTATCGCCACACGACATTGTTGTATTGCTTCCTCCAATGTGTTTAGCGTTGCTTCGGCTTCAGGTAGAGCACCAGTAGGAAGTCCATCAAAAAATTGACCAAAATCAAGCGAAAATTGTCTCTGTATATGTTGTAATGTATACTCTTTAGCATCAAGTATAGTTTCACAAGCGCTTGTATAACGCTGTTCTAGTTGTTTCAATGAATACGGCATGTTGACGATTGTAAATAATGTTCTCAAGGTAACACACAAATTAATATATGAACTTTAGTCTGTTTCATAGTTATGTAATGAAATTGTGAAGCTTCTGATTGGTTGAAAAAATCATACGACTATCTCATAATATGACTCAACAAACTAAACGCGCTGACTCATCTTCCTGGGGGAACCCCCTCTTAAGACCTCCTGTGTTTCCGAGAAAGTCACGCTTGGTGATTTTTCTGAGAAAGTCACGCAATAAAAATATATAGTTTACAAAAATACGAACGCAAAATACGAGCGCAAAAAATACTATAGCAGAAAATCAAGCCATTATACGGAAAAGTAGTGTAGAGTTGGGTTGGTATGAGACCATTTTGCAAAAATGGTCTCGTACCCCCAACTCTATAACTACTAAAGGGAATAGGCTGCACCACAACATTTGCTCTTTCAACACTCCAGGAAGGCTCTTCATACAAATGGCATAGTTCAGTTCCCTGTGTAACAGATGACTCAAGTTCCATAGACACAATGTCCATATTGACTACATTGTCACACTCATTTTCTAGTTCAGCTCGTTTGTAAACATCAAGGCTAACTGCTGCCCTCTCTTCTTCCATCTGGGCCTCCATAAACTCCCTTTCATACTGTAATTCTGTCATTTTCCGCTTTAATTCTTGCTCTTTTAATAACTGTTTTGTTTTCAAATGTGCAAGAGCTAATTTCTCCTTTCTCTTCACAATGGA
>BLFK01000989.1:898691-928691 GCA_014634185.1 Astreopora myriophthalma | reverse complement strand
GTCACACTTGAATTGGTACACAACGCACTGTTGGCTTACAAGGGGTGGCTTCTCTTCACGGACCCGGATCTCTTCTTTGATCTTTTTGCTCGTGTAGACAGGGGTAATATCCGCACTGATCTTACGGCTTAGGTCGGCAAGTTGTCTCCGTACGGCGTTCGCAGATTTTTGGTCCTTGAAGGGCAACACGACTCTGATTGGGTCCCCACGCTTCTCATCAACGTGGGTGCGTGATTCCTCGGAAACTTTTGAATCAACGAAAAGGCGGATGGTGGACTGCACAAGATCTTCAGGATAACACAGACGGGAAAAGATCACTTTAAGGCGTTCACATTCCTCGTGAAAGGCCTTCCATGTAGACGAGAGCTTAAACGCACGGTTGCATTTTTCTTGGTAGAAATTAAATAACCAATTTCTGAATTCAATGTTGGTATTTTCTTGGTAGAAATTAATTTACCAATGTATGTACTAAATGTTGTTATTCTTACCAAATTTGGGAATTTGTTGGGAGTAAAGTCATTTACCAAGAAAAATCCCCAATTCCCAAACTTGGTAAACATCTGTTATTTTTTGTTAAATTCATCAGTTCTTAATTAATAGAACAAAGAAAGACTAATAAACAGTGAGGGTTTTAAGTTCTTGTTGACACTTCTTAACACAACTTACTTAATGTGAAGTATATATGAAATATTTCATATGTGAACTGCGGTTGTAGATGAAAGTGAAGAATGATCATCGCAGTTAATTTTCCAATTTAAGCAATTGAAAAGGAGAAGCCTGAAAAAATCAGGGCTTCAATGGGATTCGAACCCATGACCTCCGCGATACCGGTTAGTCTGTAGTTTGAAAACAGTCAATGCAACATCAGTAAATTATTACATTAATCTTTTTACTTATGTCATTCAAAATTTCAGTACCTTTTAACAACTTCAGTTTGATTCATCATCACACTGAATTTTGAAGTTAGGTAAGAAACATCTGGAAATGCAAAGCCTGAGATATACATGTACTGACATTTTGTCTGATGGTGGTACCAAGTAAAGCCTATTTGTTAGCTAAGCAACTGAAAAACCACAAAGCAGTTCTTGTCATAACTCAAAACTTGCAAAATCAACTTTAATATATGACTTACTCTAGGGATCTGTTGTTCTGTTAAAATTAACTATTGTAAACAAGTGAGAGGCAACAAAGTAGCCAGTGCTCGATCTGTACTAGAATACCTGCCCTTAACTCATTTCAAGTTTAAGGTGATACAGTCTCTATGTAGGCAATAAAAGTTTGCATCTGGTTGCAAAACTACTGTTTTGTTAAGTAGTAGTTGTTTAGCCACAGCCATAATCAAATCATTCTTGTCCTTGGATTTGAAATGCTTCATTTTCAATTCACGGCACAAGGGAAGAAGATGTCCCTTTTGATTTCTTTAGTATATCCTTTCTTGAAATACACCAACAGAATGGTCTCAGCTGTACTAAGAGGAACATTTGTTGCACCTCCTGCAAGTGAAAGGAACATAAATTTTGTTAACATGAAGTTTGCATGGATATGAGTAATATTTATTTAATACACCCATCCCAAGGTAATCAGTAACACAAGTATGAAAAACAAAACACATGTTTCGATGATATAGCTTACATCTCTTAAAACTAACTTAACTAACTCATTTGAAGTTATGACAAAACGAACGAAAGATTCCAACTAACAAACCGGGTCTTTTTAAAATTGCGGTATTTATAGAATCGAGTTCGCGTAGTCAGGTTTTTCCCAACGGAGGGTCCTAATGACGTGGTGTGAACTAAGCCTTTTGGAAGATAGTATTATCGAACGCCTGTTTGACCTTAGCCCCACAAAGGCTATACTTAAGTGTGAAGTTTTTGTTCTGTGCTCAGTGGCATATTAGTGCTATTCTTTTCAACAACACACCAATCTCATAGTATTTTCTAGGGCTGTCAGTAGAAGCCGGCAACCTGCTTTTATAGCCAGCTACTATATAGTAAAATCAGCTGGCTACTCTCAGTCTTAAAATGGGATAAAACATAACAGCAAAAGGAAGAATTGTTTTTAGAGACCATCTTATGAAAACCTTAATGTTCAGTAACGCTTTGAGATTACCTGGTAACTTAAATTCCCCACTACCTGCAAGACTCTTCCTTGACATTATGGCAAAATGCTTACCTTCATCATAGCCAATGTCTGCATTAATGAGGTCCCTACAGTTACTAATGAGTTCTTCAAATTGCCTTTTGGCAACCACGTTCCGTCTAATTATTGGTATATTGTTGCCCGGAAACATGGAGACTGTTCTTTTACGAACATTCCTCCTTCTGCAAATAAGGAAGTAATATAACATCTTATCAGCCAGCTTTTATTACATGAAGTAAAATCAAGCTGATAAGTGAAGGGTGAATACACTCAAAATTCAATTCAATTATGAGAGTTGTTATTCTTTCTCTATGCAATTGAGCTTAAATCTAACTTAAACATTAGTGTTCATTTTTATGAATTTAGTAGGATGTTGGCAAACAAAACTTGCAGCTCACTCATGGAATGTAAACCACTACTGTAGTATATTGACGCATGTATGAAGGATTTTGAATTTACTTCACTGTAGTGAACTGACATGCAAAGCTATATCCTTTTGTTAAGCCAAGGCTACAAGTGCAATTTTTTTTGCTTGCACTGGTCATGGTGTGTAACCACTCTTACAAAGGAGATGTGATAAACCTGTAGTTTGTCACAAAAAAACTCAAATAGGTTTAATTTTAAAGTGGATTTTTTTGGATGATCTTTTAGAAGTCACATCCCCTGTATAAAGGTGAAAACATATACAGTTTTCCCTCCACACTGGTGGTGCAAGAAGTGCAAGCACAAAATAGCTTTTGTAGTCACAGCTTTGAGTACACGTATGTCAAGAAAAACAAATAGGCTTAAATTAGTACCTGCGAAGTAAGTCTTCTTTTTCTTGTGGTGACAGGCCTAGAGCTTTCTTTGATCTCCCTTTAGTGACTCTTGGAACTTTCATTTGCTTACAGTTGCCTTTAAGAAAAAAAAGTTTATTTTAATTACTCTTCCGAGAACAGATATCCCATACAACAAGACAAAGATAACATTTAATTTTTGACAAAGTGAACTTAATCGTTTATAATCTCAGTTGTCACTTACTGACCAAATCTGCAATCTTCCTTTTCAATAATTTCTGATCTCCAACCGTTCGCACCTCACATGCATTGAGTTTGCTCTCTGATAGCCCCTCTTTAAGGCACATGCCATCAATTTTCTGTTCTACATGAAATGTCAGGAGAATAAATTTTAATTTTCATTTATTCATTCAAAGTATATAAGTACTTATGCTTAAAAACTTGTGGTGCAGATAGCTACCTTTGAAACCATGCGTGAACGCTTTCAATCCTTGGGTTTCTAGCCAATACAGTACATCGTCTGTACTTCATTCTAAGAGCGAAAGGGTAAAAAAGTTAATGCTGTTTCGGGTAAAGTTGTCTTTGGAGAAGTCATTTGACATGTAAGCAATGTCGTGAACAGAGAACTTGTGTTCGCTCGGGCTACCTACAACTCTTAAACATGCACACTGGATGTTGTTAAAAGCAATCATCTAACAAGATCATACCTTCGACACCTTTTTCAGAACTACTAGTGCTACTGGAACTTTTAGGTGAAGAGCAGGCTAAAGTTGTTATATTTCTCTCAAACTGTTCTTTGGATGTCATGGTCGAGGACATGTGCGTGAAAGCCTCGCGAAAACGGGAAGAAAAAGAGCCCGTTTATACCCTTTTTCGTCATTGGTCAATTTTTGATTTGCGCGGGAATTCACAAGGCCAATCATTCCCTTGGTCACTTGAGCTTGAAAGCTTATTCAAAAGCTATTCAAAAGCACTGATCAATCGATCAATGACATTTCACTTATCTCATCAGGTAAAAGCTAAAAAAATTCCGACAATGATTAAAACCGTTTCCTCACCTTCAATAAGCCATCCACCCCAGCTTTCCAGTTCGTCGTCTGAATCGCTTAATATCTCAGTGTCGTATCCACCACTCCAATCACCCAAACACAGGAATACGTCGTCATCTGTTTGCACCATGCTGAGATTTTCTACTTCAGTTGGATTTTCTCTACCACAGCAGATAAAAAATCTACATTTTTGATGTAAAAAACTTGAAATTTCACTGATGTCGCCTCGTAATTTGTGTAGTTCGTCTACGACAAATATGCATCTTGAATCTTCAAAGTGTTCCAAAGCTCTACCGATAATAATTTCTTTAAATTGTGATAATGAAATTGGCCAGACATCGAAGTTCACTTGCCAACCGTCAAAATGAATGCAAAGAAGTTCCAACCTTACCCACACTCGCATGTTCAGAGCTCTGTCTCAGCATCTAGCACATTGATCGAGGGGGGCTGAGAACAAGAGTAGGTCCAGACCCCTCTTGGCGTGACGAATGTGAACGAATGCGGCCTCTCCCCTCTGAAGAGTGCACGACCTCGGCAGAGAGACATGAAGTGAAGAGACGTGATGAGTTGAAACGAATTTCTGCCGTTAAATATGCCTTCGACATCCTCATGTCGGTGCGATGCTAGAGGTTATCTACATGCGCACTGCTTTTGCTCCATTTATAACTGTAATGGTAAAGCCGTGTCTCGTTCCACCTACCAACACCATCGGAAGGCAGCTGATCATGAAGAATCGCAAATTTTAAGCTTAAATAGCAGCAACTTGCAAGAACCAACATGTTCAGATGACAATGAAGGGGCACCTGGTCCATCAGAATGTAATTCAGACCCAGGTAGGAGGTTTAATTTATTTTATTATTATTCATGTTGGAGGAATTATCACTTTTGTGAACTTTCGAAAAAATTCACTCAGCTCAGCATGTATAAAGAAAACGCGTAACTGGATGATGCAGGCATACATGTAAAAGAAAGTTTTAAACATTAACAAATACACCAAACGCCTAATTTGAAAATTTGGCATGTGAAGCCATGCACTGTAAACGATGAACAATGACCCGATGGAATTCTGGGTAGACAACACCGGCAAGTTTGTCCCCCACCCCATCTTAAATAATGTGATTCTTTCTCAGCAAACAAGAACAATCTTTAGTTTATCTTTCAAAGGAAAAAGGATACTTTCAGCTCAAATTCAAAACCATACAAACTCCCTCAGTACAAATCCATATAAACTCTTATAGTACGATCTGGTCACCTGTGCTTTAATTGACAGGGACCAACTGGCAGTTTTCTCTCCTACACAGGTGTTGGCCTTTGGTGTTTTTCAAGAGAGAGTATGATCAACTGTACTATATTTTCTCAATAAAATTTCCTTGTAATTGGATGTTTATAATTTTGAGTAGGTTTTTCTGCCCTAGATATCCATTGGGTCACATTCCACTTAGCTTAAGGCAAGGCTTTTCCAGTTAGATGCTTGTACTTTTGTTCTTCCCAGATGGTTATCTGGCTGAAAACCTTTTAGCTGTTACCCTTTGGGTGGATTGTGCTCTACAATTTGGACCCCATATCACGAGTATTATATATGATTAATCATGGTTCAATTCATTCCTTTCCTTCCCTTTTTTCCTTGAGTACCATGTATATATTTAAAAAAATCACATAACCATTTCATCGATCCTTCTTAATTAATTTGACATAGGTTACCAGGATGTGGATGAAGTGAATTTTGAGGAAGCAGAATCTGATGGTGGTGGCGACAACTTCCCTAACTCTAATCAAGAAGGTCTTCCAAACTTTTGTGAGCAAGGGGTACAAACAGATACTGAAGAATGGGATGAGAAAATTGTTGATGCAATTATAAATCCCTTGCCGCTAAAGCACCAGCAAGGAGATTCTATTAAATCCTTTGAGGATTGGCTACAATGGGCCAAAGACTTTGTTATTACTGACCAAAAAATGAAAGATATCTGGCCTACCTCTTGGGTAGAGACAGAAAACATTTTAAAAAAGGTTGGATACGAATCTCCAAAGCATTATTACATTTGCATGAGTGAGCAACATTCAAGGGAATGGGACATTATGGAGTCCTCCTCAGAGAAGTGTCGTCATTGTGGAGAGCCTGGTGATATTGACTACTATTATATGGGGCTTTCTTTTAAGATTAAAAGATAGTATGGTAATTCTGAAAAATGCAGTGGTATGCTCGATCACTGGAGAGAAAAGGACCACTGGTTCTACAGTAATGAAAGGGGAGAAACCCAAGGTTGGCCCATAAAAAGAGAACTATGGGATGGTGTACGTTTCCCTCAGTTGGTTTTTTGGCAAGGAAGTGGAATGCTTACTGCCAACCACTTGCCAAACTGCAGAGAACTCGGTAAAACTACTGTAATTTCAGTTACACATATAGCATCCCTTGATGTTCTTGAAGATGACACAGTTAACATTGTCTGTCCTAGCTGTAGAAATCGGTTCAACCATGCACCTAAATATGCAACTGGAGATCCAAGAAACATTGTTTACATTGCACACTGGGATGGTTTTAGTCCCTTCGGTACATCTGGTGGTCATAGTACAGGTGTTATTGACGTCAAGATAGGAAACGTGCAAAAACAAACGAAATCATTCTGATCAAGTTTATGTGGTGGGATTTGTACCCAGCTTCAAAACACCAGATGAAACCCCAGAGTTGCTGGATCCTTTCCTTACCCCATTGGTTAATGAGATTGTAGATGGCTTCATTGATGGAATTGAAGTAAATTATTTTTCAGACTTTCCTGAATTTGATATACAGCTTGGACCAGCAATTATACGCCACATTATCATTCTTTGGACGGGGGACCACCCAGGACAGTGTGAAGTATCAAAAGTCAAACGTACAGGAAAGAAAGCATGCCGCCGTTGTCATATTTGTTGTATACCATTGGAGCCTGGGTCACCTCATTATTATTATGGTAACTGTAGATATCATGCAAGACACAAGTGGCCAAGTAGAACTATGGAGGAATCAGTTCTTCTCATGAAGGCAGCAGATGAAGAAGTAGGAGCAGCGTGGACGAAGGCTTCAAGGAACAGTGGATTTACTGGCCTAAGCCAACTTGCTATTCTTTATGACCTTTATGGATTTGATGTACTTTTTGACTCCACCATTGATTTGATGCGTAACTTACCAATGAATCCAGTCAAAAAGCATCTGCGCCACTTACTTGACACTGGGAATGTAAACAGAGACCTCATTGAATCAAGACTTTCAAACTTTCCATGGACTCAAGAAATGAGGGCCTCCCGCTGCCCAAGTGGAATTACATCACGACTCGGATACTGGAAAGCAGAAGACTACCAAAAATTCTGCTTCCCAGCCTCTGAAGTTATTTTGTATGACCAAATGCCTGCTAATGAATTTCAGTGTTGGAAACTGTTGGTGCAGATGGTTGCAATGGTTTTTAACTGTTGTCGAACTCATGGCTGGACTCACAAGGACATTGAACTGTTTAGTAAACTAGCCTGGCGCCATAACATTATGGCAGAGGAGACGTTTGGTTTGGATGCTTGTGTCATTACAGAACATAATTTGATTCATGTTGCTGAAGATATACACAACTTTTCCTCTCCAGATAATTACTGGGTGTTTGACTTGGAAAGAGCTGTTAAACGGTATGTTAACCAGACAACAAATCATCGAAACATTGAGAAGACATACAGTGACATTGAAACAAGGAGAGAAGTTCTTCAGAATTTAGAAATTTCAAGTAGAAAGAAAAAATGCACCTGTTTTAACACGGATGGAATTTGATTCAGCCATCAAGATGAAACAAGTTTCCTCATTACACAAAGGTAACTATCTGATTACACATACACGCAACACTTTGATTGATGTTCAAGATGGAATACTCATTGGTAGCCAAAACAAAGGATTTCAAGTGATTACCGAAACTCAGCGGCAAGAGATATTCCATGACATCAGTTCTCGTGGAGTAGAAATCGAATATTGTGCTTTCCCCTCTGTCACTAAAAGATGTAAAAGCCTTCTAAAGCCTGGCAAAGAAACAGGTATTCCTCATGTGTTGTACAGAAAAGGAGAAAATGCAATGTTGTGGGTGAACAGTGAGGAAAGGACAGGTAGAATAACTGACATTCATTCTGTTGTAATTCAGAATGGAGATGTGACAGAAAGTGTTCATTTGTTTGTGGAAGCTCAGCTCTATCAACATGTGACAGATGAGAATGGAAACACAACCGATCATCCTGGAAGTCAAAGCCAGTGTCTTTGTTTGGCCCAAACTATTCAGATGGTACACAGTACTAATGTTTTAAGAAAGGTGATACTGTATCCAGACCAATCAGTTCCTAATCGATTTGTCTTGATAGACTTTGACATGCCTACTTTACCACCTCAAAAACAAGTTGTGGTTGTACCGTTTTATCCAATGAGACATGATATGGTACTAATTTTAGGTGAGAATGATATTCAGTGGGTGGCCAAAATCGTTTCTGTCCGAGAGGATGATAAGATGGTTGGTGTTTACTTCTTAAAGCAGCATCCAAGGTGGCCTGGAGGACGAAAATTTATCAAAGAAAGTTCCACACTCCATAATGTACATTGGGACTGCATTGTAAAAGAACTTGAGGGAAGCTGGATGTCAAACGGAATATGGGAATCAAAAGATGCTCTATAAATTGCAGCGTTTACCACTCAGTTTTAAACAAACAGCTGTCTGCCACAATTTTATGGAATTCAAAACAACTCTGACAGTTGGCAGTCAAAGGTGGTTGAAATGTTTCCTGCAAAATTTAACATGGGACAAGGAAAACTATAAATACTAGTTTGTATCTAAACCACTGCGCACCACTTGGCACAAAATATGTTTTATTCTTATTATACCACACCTGGGATTACAACATTCATAAGCAAATGCTTGAAGATTAAACATTCTGGCAATTATTTCTATTAAGTGATCTGCATTGGTTGATTGGCAAGACGTTTAACAGGTTGTTTACACAATGCACTCCTGATGTATCATTATTACTACAATCTTCTGCCCTCTTCTTTCGAAAATTTCTTTCAAACAGTTGCATCTGTACACTCATACAACACCAGGCTTGCTTCTAAATCAACCTATTACATCAATACCATCAAAACAAACTATGGTAAATTCAACATTCGCTTTGCAGCTGTAAAAGTTTGGAATCACCTTGATGAAAGCATCAAACACCTCCCCCTTAAGAAATTTAAAGACAAAGTTAAGCAAAACATCTTACAGTCTTTATTTATTTATTTATTCATTTATCTTTTTATTTATTTATTTATTTATTCTTTTCGTCTCTTTGCATTGACTAGTCTTTGCTTTGCTCAAGCTTTAGTGCCAACCTAACTTCTATATTTACATATTACTTAGTTTTACTCAGCTCGATTAGCTTTTTAGTTATCCTGAGTAACAATTACCGTATTTACCCGTGTATAAGTCGACCTTTTACAGCCTAAAAATCAGTCCAAAAAATCGCCCTCGACTTATACATGGGTCAAAAACTGAGATAAAAAAAAGTTCAGGACAAATTAGCATAGTAATTGTCTCGTGTGTCAACAAACATCCACTTTTACATGGTACAAGTTACGATGTCTTTTCGCTGATCGACTTGAGCAGTTCAAGTTAAAATGCTTTAAGAATCATCTCCTAACGTAAAGCTGAATGTTGTAGATACTCATTGACACAATTCTGGAATAAAGAACTGATACTTGTTGCCAATAAAGTGGCAAGTCCGCTCAACGAAAGCCACATTTCTATGTTCGAAAAGTTCGCTGCTTAGTAACCAGGCTTTGTACCGTGTGAGTCCGTGTGATCTTTTGTTTTCATGTTACGCGAGGCATTTTCAAAGTTTCTTGAGCTTCCTTGGCGTTTAGCCTGTCTTCTAAACCTGCTTTACAACTCTCCACAATGATAAAGGTTCGTTAAAGATTAGTATGTTTGATTTTGTACGCTTATTTCAAAAATTATGACGAAAATGCAGCTGATACTCGTGGCGCTAAAACACGCCTAAATGCTCACGTACACACAATAATAAACATTACGTCCAAGCTTGCTGTGATTTTTTTCGTGTAACCATAGTGTACCTGAAAGAAAATTCTAAGATAAAAGATAAGCTTTTCAAGAAAATTCGTACCCAGAAATAAGAAAAACATATTTTTTGGCTCCAAAATGGGGGGTCGACTTATACACGGGATCGACTTATACACGGGTAAATACGGTACCCTTTTTTGTATTGATTTCTTATATTGTAAAAACTTTTTTGTTAATTTGGTAATAAAGCTTGTTGTTGTTTAAAAAATTCAATGTTTGCCAACAGATCAATGTGTAATGTGATTACGAATATAATGTCATATTTGCCAAAGTGGTGACTTGCCTATGATTCAAATTTTGAATTTTATGACCTAAACAATAATTTATTATGTATATTTCAATAATACAGCAATTTTCCCCTAATTAATTAAGTTATCAAATGAAGAATGATCCTCGCTAATTAAGTTATGCTGAATTAAGCTTCTTGTCTGAATCAATGCCCAATTCCTCCTATATGAGACTTGGGTGCAGGGAATCATGGTAGTCGTATGTGTCTTGCACACCACTTCAAGACTTGGCACGCAATGTTGCATACAACTACCATGGGTACCTGCACACATGAAAGGCCGATATTCAGTAGGTGTCACTGTTTCTGTTTTATGCTTAGTTTTCAGTGGATTTACCAAGATATTCCCAACTAAGTTAGTTACATCCCAAGTTCAGTTGAACTGGGATTTCTGACATATTTTCAATACCAACATGACCAAGTTTTACCCAAGTTCAAACTTTGCATACCAAGTAAATCCCAACTTTGGGATTGTACCGTTTTTTATTTAGTTTTTTTACCATGGATTTACCAATATATTCCCAAAAGAGTTAGTTACATCCCAAGTTCAATTAAACTGGGATGTCTGACATATTTTCAATGCCAACATTACCAATCCTTTCCCAGGTTCAAACTTTGCATACCAAGCACATCCCAAATTTGGGATTTTACTGCTTTTTGCTTAGTACTAATTACCAATGTACTAACCAAGGAAATAACAAATTTGGGACTTTGCTTTTTCCGTTTAATACCTATTTACCAAGATTTCACCAATTCACAAGGATATTAAACTTGGGATATTACCATTTTTGACTCATTCTTTTTACCGTGTATTTACCAAGAATTTCCTAACTGAGTTAGTTACATCCCAAGTTCAGTTAAACTAGGATTTCTGACATATTTTCGATACCAACACGACCAAGTTTTTCCCAAGTTCAAGCTTTACATACCAAGCACATCCCAACTTTGGGATTGTACCGTTTTTTATTTAGTTTTTTTACCATGGATTTACCAATATATTCCCAAAAGAGTTAGTTACATCCCAAGTTCAATTAAACTGGGATGTCTGACATATTTTCAATGCCAACATTACCAAGCCTTTCCCAGGTTCAAACTTTGCATACCAAGCACATCCCAAATTTGGGATTTTACTGCTTTTTGCTTAGTACTAATTACCAATGTACTAACCAAGGAAATAACAAATTTGGGACTTTGCTTTTTCCGTTTAATACCTATTTACCAAGATTTCACCAATTCACAAGGATATTAAACTTGGGAACTTACTTTTACCAAGATCTATTTCTGTTTTTACCAGTTATAGTATTTTGCAAAATTGGTAGATTCCTGTTTTTTTATTGGTAATTTTAAGAAGAAACCATGTATTTACCAAGTTTGGGAATTGGGGATTTTTTCCTGTGGTGGGAACTTTTCCAATTATTGTCATTGTCAAAGCAGAAAAAGATAAAGTCTAAGTATTCAACTGCATCAGAGCAAGACACCACCAACATTCCACTGTGCGCTACAGTACCAGCAATGTTGCTCAAGTCAAGACACCCAAAGATGTCTGCATTGGCATACAGGAATGGCCTAGTTATACGACATTCCGGTGCCGGGACATCTGTGAGTACATTTAGTTGAACTTCCATGTAGAGCTGATTTAATATGACTGTAGCAAGAAAATCAGAATAAATAGAAATAACAAGTTATTGTTGAATGGTTTTCCAAAATAATTTGCAATTAGTAATTAGTTAATTACTAATTAAACAATATTGTAGGCACTGATGACTCTTAACAAAATTGGGATCAGCATGGCACCAAGTTCTTTCAGCTCCAAGGCTAACCAACTTGGCAAAGGTGTGTAACTATCATTCTTCACCTTCTTAAACTGTTTCCCCCTTTTTTAGAGTCATGTCAATCCAAGCTTTGTTTATTTACATTGCCTCCACAAAAAAATATGTTTACATTTGGAAGGTTTGGGAACCTTAGGTGAATCTCGTTTTCATTCCCTCCCGCTAAATACAGGTTTGTTTTACTACCCAGTACATGCAAATGTAGAAATTCCAGTATTGTAGTAAAATCAGCTACGAATAGGAGCTCTAAAGAATTAAAGGTAGACTACAATTCTTTTCTAGGACATGACAGAGTTCTTCAAGTGTGGAAACGTGACATCAAGAACTCTTGTCAAGTGATGTAGGGCATTGACAAGATTAAAGAGAAGCTGTCCTCATTGGAATATCTCCCAGAGATGCCCACAGTGAAGGATGCAGTGAATCATATTGGAAAATAGGTTAAGGGAGGACCCAGTAAACATAGCGTGGTTTTTGATGACAACGACAAGTTGAACAATACATTACAAGGACACGACAACTGAATGTGGTCTGAAGGAACTAATTTGCAGAAATTCTGTCAATAACAGTGTGCCACTCTCAAATGAAAAATGCAACTAAAATAAGAGTTTGTTAATTCTAGTAATAAAACAAACCAGCTGAAGTTATGCCAATGTGCCTTTAATGGCATATTCCACTGCAGAATGTCATAATCTTAAAATTGGTCCACCCAAGTGAAAAGGGATCTCATACTTCTGGAAAAAAGGAAGGAATATTTTGAAATAACCGTGCAAAACCGTGAAAATTTGAAGAAGGTTCAGGTGTAAAATTTTGTAGGTTGCTGTATGCAATTTGGGTAATTAATGCACTTAGAATATAGATATTGCACATGTACTCCAATCTCTCAAACTTCTGAAAACTAATTTATATCAAAACACAGTATAAAGTTTCTCTTTGCTAGACAGGGCCATACACAATACATTCATGTTAAAATTTGAACTTATCTATTGTACCTCCTCTTCTGAGGGTTCAGAATCAGTGCAGGGTTCTGTACACCAGTCTGGCACATCAGTGTAAAAGTCTTCCTCACAGCCTAAATCCAGACTGCCAAGCATGGAGTCACAGAATTCGTATTCTGATATGTCTCCAAACACGTCACTGAACACAGTTATCTCCTGTGCACAGTTATCTCCTGTGTATCGAATATTGGAAAATTCTGCATTAAATATTGGACAGTGACAATGCTGTCACAGTTATTTACCAGATCTTGCAACAGACAGTCGTTTAATGCAGTTAGTGTTCCAGACCCTAAAACTGAATGTCTCCTCTAGCAATGTTTTCTCTGTCATCAACAGCTCTTTGGCACAGGTTTCTTGGTTTCTCTGCAAAATCTTCCTTTTGAGGTTCCTCACACTCTTCACAGTCATATTCATTGTCACATAAATCACACCAGTTGCGCTTGGGAGTCATTTGCTTTGCCTTTTCCAAGAAATATGAACAGATAAGCTCTCCTCTGCACTTGCCTTCCTCTCCCTTTACATAGTTCCTCATTGTAGTATCACAATGGGACAAGTGATATGACGCATGCATCAGCGCTGCTGTGGCTTGACTGCCATCGCGCCCACCTCTACCTATTTCTTGAACATATTGTTCCATATCTCCAGGTACTCCATAATGAATAACTCTACGGATTTCTGGAATGTTCACGCCATGCCTAGTGCACTTGTTGCAAATACAATCCTTATTTCACTATCCTCTTCCATTATCTGAGTTAGTACAGAGTGCTGGATACTCATAGGTGTCTTGCTGTGGTACATAGGAAACAATTTTCCACCATCCTCCTTCAGATGCTCATAAAAAATGCTGAATAACTCCCCACAATCTTTGATAGATCTGCAGTACACTACAGTCTTTGGAGTGTCTGTTTTCTTTTCTTTCAGTTCTGCTAATATATCAGCAAACACCTCCTCCACTTCCTTTGCAACTTTCTTAACAGTATACTTTATGTTATCTTTCTCTGGTGAAAGCTTGACGATTTTAACATTCCTCATGTGAGCAAACTTGATGATTTTTTTCCTCACTGACACACTTGCTGTTGCAGTCAGGCACAGGAATGGGGCTTTTCTGAAGGCCCTCAAATGTCCCACTTTACCATAGGCACTTCTGAAGGCATTTCCATCAGCATCTTCCAAACCCCAAGGAAAAACATAATAAACTAGAAATACGTGACTCGCAAAACCTCGCGAAGCTAGGGCTGGGTGGGCAGTTAATTTGGAGTGAAGGAATGTGTTAGGGAAGCTAGGAAATATGACTACTTGTTATTCTGTTAGTGGCCGTCCAGTAACTAACATGGAGCCGAAGGCCTCATCCCGCTAGGGGGAGTCTGGGGGCATGCCCAACCAGGAAATTTTGAAAATGTGGAGCCTCTTAGGTGCATTTTCCGCGATTTTCAGTCGATAAACTCATTGATGGGACTTGAATGTTAAATGCGTCGTTTTCTTTGCCAAAAACTAAACTGTACTTGCTTTTGCCCACTAAACGCATCAGTTAACACCTCCACGCGAGCTTGATCTTGGCAGCCATAAGGTAAGTTGGAGACTGGGAACGAGCAAATACCAGGGTGGGACTGGACTGCTGGTTAGTGGTTACATGACGTTCCTTTCGGTGAAATCGGTTCGGTAACACATGTTGTACACGGACAAAAAGGGAAAAATAGTGCCCAATATTCACCTATGAAGTGACAAATAACCAAAGGAAACTAAAGTAGAAATAAGGTGATGGTGAGATGGTGTGTAAAGCGTTTCTATAATCACTAGAATCAAGTACTTTTGTTCGAACTATTATGAAATTGCTGACTGCAAATCAAGAAGATGTACGTTTCATTTATTTTCTCCTGAAAAGTGGCCGTCGATGGGAAGGCCGGACGGCCACCTGGCTAAAACCCTGATTTAGGGAGGGTTCACATTTCAACCCATGTGCATGAATGTAAATGGTTTTTTTGGTATTTCTTTTCAACTTTTTATTACCTTAAAAATCTTTGTCAGATGTACTTCAGTAATCACATTCTGTAATATTAGTCCAAGCAAAATTCACAGAAAATGCTAGTGGATTGTATTCAATATTGTCAATATTGAATTTAGCGTTGACGTGTAGGATTTATCCCACGGTTGACGTGTTTGCAGTTATTTGCATGCGAAATAACACAATTATGCGAAAAAATTATCATCCGAGTTACCTATAGCCTTCTGAATTGTTGATAAACAGCGAATTAAATTGAACAGGCTTGGCTCATAGCGAGGAAAGGCAAAAAAGTATTTTGATTCATGGACATGCAGAGAACTGAGAAGCCCTCCCTTTAAGAGAGAGTTGTCAGAAGATGGTACACATACATGTTACTCATTTTTTTGCTCTCCAACCACACCCCCACCACACCCACCCCATTCCATCTTAATCATTAATTGAAACTCAGAAAGGACAACATTTGTTATAGTTGCAACTGTTTTATTTCCATAAACAAAATATGTACTGATAACATGTGATTGCAGTTACTTTAAAGAAGAAAATTACACTGTTGGCAGTATGGGAAGTGATTTAAGTGATATAATTTTCTCTTTGTTATGATTGAATAGTTGCAAGGCAAGACTGGGGGGGAATTCAATGGATAAGAAATGGCTATATTTTAGTCCAAAAATTGCATTCCCTTTGAGTCTCATCTGCTGACTATTCAGTAATGAAAATGTTTGACTGTACTTTGTATATCCAATTTGACCAAAAAGTACTAAATTACAAAAGTTATGTCTTTACATTGAATTGTAATTTTGTTGTCACTTACCTTGCAGATGAGTTTAGGATATAAAGATGAATGTTTATGTTACATCTATACTGGCAACATTAGCTGAACTAAAATGTATGAAATAAATTTTACGTGTAAATGAGATTCTTGAAAGTGTACTTTTCTTTCAATGACTTACCTTCAAACATGAAAAAAATATGTAGCGTTTAGAAAGTGGGTATGTGAGATGTTAAGATGAAGCTGCATTTGTGAAATATAGGCACTTGATGTTTGTGGAAATTAATAGCAGTGCTGATGTTGACGTGCGGTGATTTCAGCCAAATGTTGTAATCGTTCCTCTTCTCTTAGCCTTTGTTGTAATTGCTTGCTTTTACCTATCACCTGGAGTCTTTGAAAGGACAATGGCTGGAGAACTACATTATCTAAAGAGCGTACTCTGGAAAGTGCCACAAAACTACATCCTGCAGCTCTTTCAGCTTTTCCTAGGTCAATAACCACAGTAGATAATGTTTGTCCTTGCGACTTGTGAATGGTCATTGCATAGCTTAAACGAAGTGGCAGTTGCTGTCTTGACAATCGTTGGCCTTCATTTTCCCATTCAGATAAGTGTGGTGGTATTGGGACAATCTGAGGGTGAGCGTGCAGGAAAGGTGGTCCCGTGTAGTGATGAAAATCCACCAGTGCTGCAATAGGCAAACATGGGGGAGGGCGTTCAGGGTGGAAGATGAGGTCATGTACAACATCTGATGCACCATTACACAGTCCAACTTCCTGCCACAGGTTACATGTTAGCATGACAGCTGCTCCTCTTGTGAGAAATATGAGAGCCTCAAGACCTCCTGCATCATCTGATGAAGCAGCCTTTGCATTTCTGCCTGAATGAACAGCAGAGATGCGAGCAACTGGTGTTCCGAGGTTGCTAAGTTTCTCATAATTGTAGTTGGCTACACTTGCTTTGTCGAAAAATAACCGTGGCGCATCTTTGAAGGTGTCCATGTTGATGTGCTGTGGTGTTCGTTCGCAAAGTTTCTGCCAGTCGCATTGCATGCTCTGAGCCTGTCTAATGTTTTGCCTTAGCACCACAACTGTGTTGAAAAGAGTATATATTGAATAACCATGTTGACCTAGTATTGAACTGGGTGATGTAGCATAAATAGGCTTGTCTCCAACAGGTGGCAATTGTGCAAAATCTCCAAGCAAAATCTTTGAAATTCCTCCAAGCGGTTCATTAAGTTTACCTGTAGCCTGGCGCAGACGCTTATCGACCCAAGCCAGTGTCCTCTGTCCGAGCATAGACATCTCATCAGTAAGAAGGTAATGCTTGCCAGTAAAGCGAAGTTGTAGTCGTTGTAGCGCTTGTCCTTGCAAGTCAAAATTGTTGTGGTTCCGCACTGGCAGCTGCAATGCAGAGTGTAATGTGCAACCCTGAATGCTGTATCCAGCAATTCCAGTAGTTGCTGTCAGCGTACACTTATCTCCTAGAATGGTCATTAATGCATTGATTAAAAATGACTTGCCTGATCCTGCTGTCCCTGTAATTATCATGCGAAGTGGCTCATTTGGTGTGTGACTGTTGAGAGCTTCACAATGCATTGCCACTATGTTGTAAGCAAGGCGCTGATCTACATTTAGTTGTTCTTGATTAACAGGCTGGTGCTGTTGCCTGTGTACAACAGTTGGGTCTTCGCGTGCTTCGTTTCTCCTTTTTGTGATCCAATTTGCAGATTCACGAACTAAACCAGGAGGCATTGTCGTTCCTGCTGTCGTCCAGTCAAAGTGGAAGTTTTGCTGAGTGGGGTTTTCTTGTGAGAGACTGTGGTCATATTGTTGATTTAAGCGGCAAAGGAGCATCCACTCATCAGGTTCTTCTTCATGCTGTGATTCTTCATCATCTTCATCATCATCATCTTTTTCTTCATCAGTGTAACATTGAGCTCGCTGTTGCTCTTGCGCCAACATGGGCATGTAATCTCCAGCATTGTCCAATGTAAGAAATGCATGGTAACATTGTATGTGAATGTCATCTGAGTCTTCAAGTCCATTCCAAGCAGTGTGAACTTCTCCAGACCATGGTTTGTATTTAATCAGCTGATATTTACAGTACTTTCCATAGTTCTGTCCGCATGGATTGGGGGAAAAATTGGGAAATGTCCGAATGATTACTTCTTGCTTACGACTTTTGAGCTCTCCTTTTGAGACATAGTATGCTGCAGCAAATTGAACCAAGTTGAGATGAAGGATATTTGGGATCTGTTCTTGCCAGTTAGCTCGAATAGCATAAGTGTCAAGTACTGAAGGGTCTAATGCGTCATCTCCTTGATTGTCATTTTCGTCTTGCCCTGTCTGAACTCTTCGACTACCATCTAATGACACACATAGAAAGGAGAATGTTGATGAATACAAGGGTTTTCCAAGAAGCAGGTGAGCCGTTTCTTGTGACCCTATATCACGCTCTCCAACAACTTGGATCATTGCACTTCGCAATGCAGTTGTCGGCATGTCTGTGTCACGAAGCTTGTTTACACAGAGACTCAGGATTTCATTGGCTGACTGGGATCTTGGTTCACCTTTAGTAGCATACTTAGCCATGTAGCGAATGCATTGGTCAGTATCAACAATAGCTTGAAGATCAACATTGGCTCTCCAGTGTTGTAGCATTACTCGGTTGTGGGAGTTAATACGACTGTCATTGCGTTTAGTAGTTAGGGTTACTTTAACTCGAGCTTGGGTGACTTCTTCAACTGTCAGTTCCTGGTCATCAGTGCCAGCTTTTCTTATCAGTTGGAAGTCAAGTGATGTTTCTTCTTGACAGTCTTTTGGGAAATTAAAGCGACATGTTGCTTCCTGTCCAGGTTTCTTTCGAAGGCAGTATGCTGTACTGCATTTTGTGTGGCGTTCAACTGAATTGACAAGGGCTTGGTAGTCATCATTGAAATTTTGCACGTTTTGAATTAGCAAAGATGATGGATGTGGGGAAGGGACAACCCAATATTCCTGGGGAAGGGCCTCATTAATTGTGGTTACTAACCAGTCTGCATATTTGATAACAGTTGTTGTTGCTTGATGTGCTGCTTCAATTTGGTGTTGAAAATCAGCTACCATCTGTTCATAGGTTGGTTGTTGCATTTGCAGTTGCAGAATCTGCTCTAGTTTCCACCCTTGCACAGCTGTGTTTACAAGGTTGCAAAGCCCTGGATCATTTCTTAGCTTTGCACAGCCATGTGCGTGAATACTGCCGCGTGCCTGCCACTCGAAACGATGCCACTTCCATTCTGTGTGCAAGACTCGATCTAGCCAAAAATTGGAAAAATTCATCCAGTCTTGAAACAAAGTAAGAATCTGTCAAGTGTGGATTGTCTATGACAGCTTTAATACGAATGGAAGGTGTTGCATTGTTTGGCTCCTGTAGCAGTCTGTGTAAATCTGGCCAGTAGTTGTCAGCTGCACTGAAAGTGAAGAAAAAGGTGGGAGCCCCTTTTTGTGTAATGATAGCTTTAAGTTCCTGGTAGCGTTGATACCAGTACTGCTTTGTCCCTTGAATCTTGGCAACGTAACGTTGAAGGCGATTCATGAGCTGGTTGGCTGACATCTGTCCTACCATTTGACGAAGTTCCTCAATTGTTAAATTGGAGTCTTCTGGATTTTGCATGAGATAGATGCGAGCTTGGGACAACAGTTGATGGCGTTGTTTCATGTTGAGTGCCCAATATGGAAATCGAGGGTGTGACGCAAAGCGTCAGGAAAAGGTTCCAGCTGTCGAACAGTCTACATACTTAATAAGGTGTTTGAAGCCTTCTGTTAAAGAAACTTCTCGAATGCATGTTTTCTTAGTGGGATCCCCTTTTCCATAAGGGAAAAGAGTTGGAAATGCCATAGTAGCCAAACCCTCTGTACGGAATTCATTGATAGGATCACCATCATTGGATGGCCAGTCTAATGGATCTTCTCCATTGATTAAAGCCCTTATTGCATCCTGTTCTGACTGTTGAGCTTGAGGAAGTGGGAGGAAGGAATGACTGTGCTGAGAATCTTCGGCATCATCATTGTTCTGAGATGTGTCTTCTTCGGCAGTGTGTTCTTGTGCATTTGGCTGTGGATCCTCAGCTGTAGGGAGATCTGAGGGAACTCCATCGATGGGTAAGTGGTGGAGAGCTTCATAGTCAATTTGAATGTCAGCATAAAAAGGATTGTTATCCTTCAGCCAGGTTATTGCCTCAAGAACTTTCTGTCTTCTAACTCTACAATCTCTGTGTGTGTTGTCTGCTCCATGTTTTCGAATTATCAGGTAAGGTAGTTGTGCAACATTAGGAGGAAGGCTAGAGAGAAAACCCTGAATGTCTTGGGGAAGATTTAAAACATGTCCCTTATAACCCCTTTGTCCTCCATGTTTCCGATAAACACACATAATTGGGCAAGCTCTTGCAATAAGCATTTCCTCAATGTCAGTTAAGCCTTGTAATGCTGTTGGTAAGCAACCCGGATCCATGTCATTTTCCTGGGAGAATAATTTTGGATTTCCCTTATCACGCTTACATCTTAGGCATTCAAAAATATGAAGTGTTAAACCAGTGTTTGTTGGCCAAGCTTCCTTACAGGTTACACATTGTCGGTGTTGTAATTTGCCATCTCAGTTTGAACCCATTGTTGTTCGTGTAAAGGCTGTTGTGCATTTGTCCACCCATTGGAAAGATAACTGTGGCGATTATTTTGATCTCGTACATGTTGTAGCCTCTCGTTCTCTCTGTACATTTTGTTGAAGCAGTTGGAGTCGGTTTTGTCGTTCCTCATTTGTTTCAACTTCTATTCTCCGAGCAGTGTTGTCACGAGCTATTTGTAATCTGTCATGTGTTTGCTGTTCACTTTCTGCTTGTATTCGTATGTACTGGTTTGTCCGAAGCGTTTGTAATCGTAAATTTCGTTCCTGTTCAGTCTCATTAATCAGTCGTTGTGTCTGGTTTGTCCGAAGCGTTTGTAATCGTAAATTTCGTTCCTGTTCACTCTCATTAATCAGTCGTTGTGCCTGGTTTGTCCGAAGCGTTTGTAATCGTAAATTTCGTTCATGTTCACTCTCATTAATCAGTCGTTGTGCCTGGTTTGTCCGGAGCGTTTGTAATCGTAAATTCCGTTCCCGTTGAGTCTCATTAATCAGTCGTTGTGCCTCGTTTGTCCGAAGCGTTTGTAATCGTAAATTTCGTTCCTGTTCACTCTCATTAGTCAGTCGTTGTGTCTGGTTTGTCCGAAGCGTTTGTAATCGTAAATTTCGTTCCTGTTCAGTCTCATTAATCAGTCGTTGTGCCTGGTTTCTGCGAATTCGATGTAATCGATGCTCACGTTGAAAGGAGGTTTCGTCATTGAGGCGAGCACGAGTTAAATCTAACCTAAATTGCCTATCTTCTAAACTTTGTAATGTACGCCTACCTTGGTTGTACTGCCTGTGATATTCCAACCTGTGGTTCCTCTGCTCCTCTGTTTCCTCCTGACGGCGCTGTCTTTGCTGAGCCAAGCGATGTTGTCTTTGCTCTGTGGTTTCCTGATGTCTCCTTCTTCTTCGCTGCTCGCGCTGAATGTGAAGTCGCCTTTCACGTTGTTCAGGAGTTTCGTTGTTTAATCTCCTTCGGCGAATATGTGTTGCCCCTTGTGCGTGGTCCTGTGGTTCATTTCCATGACAATTTGGTCGTGTTTGACCAATACTAAACATTGTTCACTCCTCGATGAAATATGACACTTTAGGCCTCAATGAATAAACATGAGAGTGCGCCATTGTGAGGCTGCGGTTTTCTTTTATAGTTACCAGTCCCGGCCGCTTTTGACCGGTTGAAACCGGTTGTGTTGCATAGCAACCACGAATTGCGTCTTACGCTAGTCTGTCTTGCAACCTGTTGCTGCCTAGCAACCTTCCCTTTGTCTGACGTCATTCATACTTTGTTTGCGCACTGTTGCCAGGCAACAGCACGGACATCTTTAGCGATATATATATATATATAAATATTTTTTCCGCTCGAATTCGCGCGGCTTAGCTCCCGAGCGCGGGCTTTCGGCTTGCGCGGCTTAGCTCCCGAGCGCGGGCCTTTGGCCCGACAAATTTATTAACCTCGCTACGCGAGGGCCTTTGGCCCTCGCTTCGCGAGGAATAAAAAACAAAAACAAAAAAACAAAAAAAAAAGGCTTCGTGGGAGATCTCGTGCAGTTTGTAAGGCCAGTTCTCGAGACAAGTGAAAGCAGAGGACCATCATTAATAGATATAGAATATAAAGGGCATCATTGAGCACAACAAAAAATATTGTTTAAAAGTGAAGAAACAAGTCATTTGTGATTCTAGATTGAAAACTTTATCTGGAGTCCTTACACCCTCGATCCGAGAATAACTTAAATCTTAAACATTTCAGAAAGGGTGAATCTGCTTCAAAAGTAGTTTAGTACAGAGATTCCTCTGTCCTTTAACATTTTAGTTATTTTAAATTTTAACCTCACGAGATCAAGACATGATGCCAGTAATCTGTTCCAAATGAAGCCAGTGTGTAAAATAATCTCATGATGTTCTCAAGGGTTCGTCCCTTCTTCACAAAAAGAACTTTCCTGGCATCATTGACTCCTTGGCACAGGCTTGTCCAGTCATACAAGAGCACTACAAGTCTCTCCAGCACAGGCATAGCATTTAACCCTAAAACCACCAAATGGACCACATGGTCCATCGACGTGTATACATGGTATTGGAAGTAAGAATAACTGTTAAAATGTCTCTTAAACTGTTTCTACAACTAAAACATCATTGTAAAAAGATTTTAAGTAAAAAAAGCTTAAAAAATACATCAGTTAGGCTCTTGTATGCCAAAGTTCGAAACACTCAACAGTCAGGGGAACATCGCACTTTCTACAGTAAATATGGCCACGGCTTCCACAGCCACAAGCACAGTAACCTCTTTGTTCTCTTTTCTTGGGCCAATGTTCGGCCTTGTCAAACCTTGGTCCTGGGAGTTCAGAAGGCCTTCCAACTTTTTTTCTTCCTGTGAATTTCCCACACAGAGAGACCACAAGCTCATCTCTGAACACCTTCTGCTTTCTTGACTTATGATTTCCCCTGAGAAAACATTCACAGATCCATGCATTGACAATTGCCATGTCCAACATCTGCATAAATACAGGCATCCACCATTTACCAGACTTCCTAGAACATTTGTAATACGACAGATGTTGATCATTTGTATCCACTCCTCCCATGTACTTGCGGTAGTCCACCACGACTGAGGGACACTGCTTGACAACTCCTTCCGGTTGACGTCTCTTTTCTCCTGACATCTTCTACCCCTGGCTTTGCCATAGTAGAAAGCACATATACATCCTTTGTATCCTGCCACTTCAATGCAAAATATCTTGGTTCTTTCATCATCCACTTGCTCTCTCCAGTTTTGAGTCGGGCCGTGTGAAGTTGATGAGGAAACCCCACCCGGTTTGGTCTGGTTGTACCAGTACAAAAGATTCCTCGCTCAAGAAGTGAACTTGCTAATGACAAACTTGTATAAAAGTTATCAAAATAACTGAATCCACTAACTTCCAAACCTTGATACCCCACTTGGTAGGTTTATCTTTCATGTACTGTTTGAAACCAATTCTTCCCTGGAATGGAATCATCCCCTCGTCTACACTGTTTTGCTGGTGTGGTGTCCCGTTGTCCTGAAAATTTCTGTTGAGAATATTCACAACGTTTTGAATTTTGTGAACTTTGTCATGACCTGGCTGGCCAGCAGGGATGGCAGAACCATTGTCAGCACAATGTAAATTATGGAGCAATTCCTCATACCTTTTCCTCGGCAAAACATGTTTTATGCCATCAACTGACAGAAGTGTACTGTTTGACCAGTAATCGTAAAGATCAGGTAATTGTTTCAGGCCCGTCCAAATTGTTACTCCGAGAAATGCTCTTATTTCCTCGGAAGAAGTATCAACCCAATTGACAACCCCTTTCCCACGTGCATATTGGTTTGTTTCTGTAACTAAAACTTAAATCAAATCCGGTGTAAAAAAGCGAGAAAATATCTCCACCATTTTGTTCATCGCCAGCAACAAATGTTGGGCCAGGATCTTTTCGAAAAGGAGGAAGGTCTTCCACTTCAATTTCTTCATCTGACCACAAGACAGCTCCGCCTTCATCATGTTCTACCAGTCGATCAATCAGCTCTTGTGTGTCCACTCATGATAATTCGATACTTCTTCCTCATCATTTTCCTCATTTTCAGACTGCAAAAGTTCATCTAGCACGTTTTCTTCATCAGTTTTGCCACTCTCGTAACTGGACCCTATTTTGATGCTAGATAGTTGACGATACCCTGGGCACTAGTTTCCCAGTCTCCGGCTTTCATTTTGTGACAGAATGGCTCTTGCAAGCCAAAATTTCCGAAAATTTTCAGTTCAATATAGCTGTGTTTCATCTGAGTGCTGAGAAAACCTAAGGGGGTATATTTTTTTAAAAACCATTTTTTAAAAGATCTACCTCTGAGCTTCCAACAGAGAAATTTCAAAAACTGATTTTCTTAAGATTTTTTAAAAATTCCATGTAAAATGTTTCAAAAAAAACTTGGTGACATCCTGCATAGTAGACATTTTGCTTAGAGCCATGAAAGCTGTAGTGGCTTCTCCATAGGACATCCATGTGGCCCACGCTGTGTTCTTCCCTCGTCCTAAGAATCCTGATGTCTGATTGCAACCAGTGAATGCGTAGAAAACGTGCAACACTTGAGATTTCTCTGACAATGTCATGTATTGCAATGTATCTGTATTGCTTACCAACTCCGAATGCAATCCACAACCTACTAATCTGTAGACGACTGAAGTTAGCAATAGCGAGCACTACGACATCAGTGTCTAGTGTACGAAGAACTATGTCGTCAATACCTTGTCATGCCCAGTCAGATGTATGCAAAATGAGCCTCGTATCAGCCTCCTCATGTGTGCAAGGTGATATCTCAGGCGTAACATCAACTTAGGATGACAACACAACGGTGTTGCTTGTAGAAAGAATACATTTGTTTGCTTCACATTGTAACGTGGTGGTCTGCTCAGCTAGATATTGAAACAACTCTGTTTTGTTGGATTCTCCCCAGTTAGCAGGAAGCCTTACATCTGCCTCAACTCTACGATGGACACCGCTTCCACGCTTGTCACGAGTTTGGGCCTTTAAGCTGTTTGGAATGTATCTCTCGCAGATTATATCTACCTGCTGCACACTCTGTAACTGGTTGCTGATGTAGGGCAAGTAAACTTGATTTGCATAGTCAGAAAATGTGTTACATGCTCCAGATGTTTTCAATATGTTCACCAGGGCAGCACCATCGATAAGCATTGCCTCTACTGTTGGAGTGATAGATGGCTTTGCTGTCAGGTTCTCCAGACACTTCAGCAAGTCGGACTTCACAATTTGTCGCAGATCACCAAATTTCGAAATGGAGGGAGGATATGGTTGGATTTTTCGTGAGCAAAGAATTCGTCCAGACTGCCTTGGTGTACTTGACAAGAAATGTATAACCGGGAAAACAGGGAACAATTCTGCTTTAGGGAGGTGACGTCTAGCTTCTCTTTTGAGGGTGACTTTCTCGGGTTACTGAACAATGCAAACTTGTTAAGCTTTATAATATCTGTTACTTCCTTCTTGTGTTTTATAAGGCGTTCCTCCCAAAACATCTGAAACTGCTCCTGGCCGGCATTCTCAATCCCGTTGACCGTGGTAATCATTTGCATACTAGCAATTTCTTTTGTGTCCAGGACAAGCAGATCGTCGCTGTCTTCTTTGAAGGGATTTCCCAGAGTTTCAAAGGAGTGGACGAGAGCTCTAACTTGTGTCTGGAACCTTTCTTGAACACTTTTCATCTGTTCATGATGGTGAATGTCTGGACCTTTGCTTTCGTTTGGCCTAATTGCATCCTGAATAGACTCAAATTCTGTGATAAGAATGGCTATTTCAGGTCCCGACACCATCCATCTGAGGAGTTGGGCAGAGTTCACTGTTAATACCACAGCACCACCGTCTCCTATGATAAAAAAAAAATACAACAAAGCCGAATTCATGCCAATGAAACTCAAGGATCTTGGTAGCGAGGGAATGAAAACTATTGTTTTGTTTCATCAACTTCTGTAACTTATATTATCAACTGTGTTAACTGAACCAAACATTCGTATTAATAAGTTACTTTTCTACACCTACCTTTTACAAGCTTGTTGTTCTGCTCGTGAGCATGGTCACTAGCTAGGGCAGAAAATTTCCTCTGCGTCTTTTGCACCACAAAGGAACCCTCTTCAAACTTCTGCTTCACGCTAGGGCAGGTCTCATCTAGCCGAATCATGTCATGTAGGTGTACTGTCAGCCATCGTGCATAATTGACTTTGTCCAGTGCAAAAAATCAGGGAAGCAAATTTCTAATAGCTTCTTTGTAGAGTCTGAATTTGCCCTCCTGGAGTGATCGTACGAACAGTAGGATAGTCAGCTGAATCTTCAAGACCAGTGACCAGTACTTAAAGTGTGGGCATGAAGAAGATTTGTAATCTCTCCACTGGTGGAACTCTAGTTTGGAATCGTTCTCTGCAAGTCCCTCGATGTATTCATCGTAGGCTCTACACATTAAGCTGTGGAGACTGCAAGCAGTAACTTGATGGGCCTGTCTGGTTCTTGAGACATGGGAGGCTTTCAGGAAGGAGTCAGCTGTTCCAGATGATGCAACATTGGCTTGCGTTATTGCGCTCGTCCAACCGCTGTCGTCTAATAAATCTCCTAGTGAACTGAAGAAATGATCCTCACACTTTCTGGACAATTTAAGCAATTGTCTCTTATGTGCACTTGAAAAATTCCAGTGAATCCCGTTGGAGTCACTGGAATTTTTCAGGTGCACATAAGAGACAATTGCTTAAATTGTCCAGAAAGTGTGAGGATAATTTCTTCAGTTCATGTCTAACCTGCACTTCATAATCATTTCTTTCAACTCTCCTAGTGTTCTCCATGCTGTCATCTCAATGTGGAGTCCTCCAAGTACAACAACAAAATTTTTTTCGCCTTGTGTTTCTGGCCATTGCCACTGGATCTTTTTAGCGATTGCATAAAGTGGCTGGTTGCAGGTAATTAATGGAGTTTGCCCTGGATTAAGAAGCTCTACAGACAATTTAACTTTGTTCATTGCATGCAAAATCATAGCGATGGATTTTGCCTCTTCTTGAAACAGTGGCAGAAGACAAGAGATATCTGGCGGACTGTTTGCGACTGCTGCGGTTAGACTTGCATGGAATGCAGCCCAAGATATACAAACGTTTTGGATTTGATCCTGACTGTTGTTGTCAAGTACATCTTTCACGTGCTGCAACCATCTATCCTCGTCTGAGATCTATATTTAAATGGTGGAAGTCGTCTGCTTTCACTGTAGTACTTGGGGAGGAAGGATCGGTTTTCCATAGTTGTATTGGGGGGACTTCTGCATATTGCCTGGGAAGAGGAGGAATGCAAATATGGCGGACCACTCGGGCAGCCCGGGTCTAGTTGCGTGAAAGCTAGGCTAGTGAGGCCGGCTTTTCCCTGTGTTTTGATCGTCATGAATGGCTGCTTCACGTGCGTTCACAGAAGACGATATTCCTGGAGCTTCTCTTCAGGGCAGATCGCCTGCCACACTAAAAAATGAAGAACTTCGTTTCTGGCTGAAGTGTAGAGGCGATACATTGAAAGGATTGAAAACAAAAGCACAATTATTGAAAAGGTAGGATGCTCGTGCTTTGACTCCTAATTCGCGGCGATTTTGCGCCTCACTTGGACATGATTGCGGTAACCAAAGTTTTGAAACTATGTTATCATCCCTTCTGTTTAGGGTTGAGGAATATATTAAAGAAGGTCGTGATCAAAATATAGTAGATCCGGATCCTGACTCCGTATATTCAAAATCAAAGCGCAAGGAACGCTTGCATAAAACCAAAGATGACAACTCCGGCATTTGCACAACTCAGATTCCTTTGAGTTTCCCCTCAGATGGCTGGTCTGCAGACATACGGCGGACGCCCTTTTTCACCCGTGCTGAAATGAATCTCCATATTTCAAAGTCTGGAAAAAGAATTGATCCGACAAGTAAAGCCCATTCCATTCCAACGAGTATTCGGAAAGCGACAACTTTTCTGATAGACGAATACTTAAAGAGCATCTCTGCAGCGAGCGATGAGAACTATTTTTATTTGTGGTCACACTGCTATCACATCTTTCGGAAGAATGGTGCTCCACACAACTTAAAAGTCGCATTGTGCATTTTTAGTGGGGAAGTGAAACATGCTTCATGCTCCTGCGTTGCTGGGAAGGTTGGTTTTTGTAACCATACAGTATTCGATAACAAATTCGGCCAAGTTGTAGAAAAATCAAAACGTTTGGGCAAAGAGTTGCCTCCCTTGTCAATGTTATATGTAAACCAACAAAATGTTTGCTGTCCGCTAAATGGCCTAAGAACGAATTTAGCTCTACAGTACTTGTAGGACTTGTAGGTAGCGGTTTCCCTGTAAGGTCGCATAAAAATAACAGGAGACAAAGGTAAACTATTCGTTCTTTTCATTCCTTTATTTACCTTTGTTTACAAATTTCTCCTAAGATTGAAAGAAAGCTGATTATAAACTAAACATATGGCATAACAATAACAAAGTTTAGGAAAACGTTCTTCAAGAAAAGGTTTGAAAATGGCTCCCCGAGCGAGGTAAGATGCAGTTTCGACATGTGCAGCTCTTGAAGACATACGTGCAAGAAGAACTCTGTAACGTTTTAGCTCCTTGCGACCTTCTTTAATCATGAACGGCCCAAAATAGTCGACAGCACAACAAGTGAAAGGGGGAGACGTTTCGACTCGGTCTTCAGGAAGGTCGGACATTTTCTGCTCAACTACCGGACCACATAGTTTATGGCACTTGACACATGACACGATCGCATTGCTCACTGCAGATGACCCTCCAATCACCCAAAATCCATTAGATCGTATTTCGTTTAGGGTGATGCCCTTGCCTTGATGCAGTGTGCGTTCATGAAAGTACCTAATCAATAAGGAAGTCACGTAGCTGTTCTTGGGTGATATTATGGGTTTGCGTACTTGAGACATCCACCAACGCGTAGTAGACCATTAGAGTCCACAAAGGGGTTGAGCTTTGATATGGCACTGTTTGTTTTTAAGCGTGATTTCTTTGACAGCTCGACCTTTTCTTCTTGAAAGGCTCGTGTTTGCACTGCGCGAATCATAACTATACTAGCTTTCTTCAAATCTTCAATGGTGACTTGCATTTTGTGAGTTGCCTGTTTGGATACGCAATCTTTAAGCTTTTTTACAGTATTGTGCAAAAGTAATGCAAATGAGGTTCGTCGAAACTCGTCCTTTGTTCTCGCGAATTTCCCACGAAAAGTCCTAGAATTTTCGAACGATACTTTGTAGGGTTCGAAGCCAAAAAATCACGATCTTTCTTGAAAAATTGAGATAGTGAAATTCGAAATAGCGAATTTTCGAGGTAATCAAACGAAAATTTGAGATAACGAAATTTAAAGCAGCGAATTTTTGTGACATGAATCGACGGCCGCATGAACAACATCGCTGAACAAGCGTATGTACGCGTAAATAAACTAAACTCGTATTGGAAATAGATTCAATGATTTGACAGTTTAATCGGCTATTTCCAACGAAAAAAATGATTGCCTCACACAACAAAAACTGCGATTGCTTCACAAGTGTTTCCACCAACGCAGACTCATATCCCTTGTTTTAGGAACTTTGATTTTGAAGACCGCTTATATCGATCGCTAAAACTGGGCGCGAATTCTGGTAACGTGACAATGTTTACAGAAGCGCGCTTTTCCAAAGCAAACAATGCAGAAATGAGAAAGAACGTTTGTAGACAAAACGAAACACTCTATTTCGTTTTGGAATCAAAACTCAAAAGCTCTCAAATGTCTTTTGCATGGTTTTAGCCAGAGCGGTGCATGTCTCAATCGGTTCCAGAGTTGAGTCGTACAAAACAGTCTTTGGATATCTTACCTTGTATACTGAAACCTTGCC
>BLFK01000989.1:851191-876191 GCA_014634185.1 Astreopora myriophthalma | reverse complement strand
TTTCAAATTTCCACCGAAGCAACAGAAGGTGATCAGACCTACCTGTGCAGCGAAGGAGCCCTGCGAAATTTTTTTTCATTTTTTTGCTACAGAATTGATGGCGAAATGTTGTTTCTGTGGTAATTTGTTGCAGTCTGATTCCCTGTCCTTCAATAGGCAAGGTCATGCAGTCTCCATCAGTATATTTTGTATGTGTGGTGACTCTATAAAGTGGTTATCATCCCCAATAATGGGAGGATCTACACCAAAATACTATGTGAATATGAGGTAGTATGATTTCAATTTTTGTATAATGTTTGTATTTGTATTACTCAATTTTCTGAAGTATATTTGGATAGTTAGCAGAGAGCATAAATAAGATTACTGTTTGAAAACATATTTTTTTTAGAGTGATTCATGGGATATTGTCTACTGGGTTGACAGAAACTCAGTATTCCAGTGTCTGTGAAGCTGCTAATATTGGTGCAGAGGGTGAAAAAACTTTTGATACAGGTTAGACACTTGATATGCTTTGTTTACAAAATACAACTAAACCTCCATGGGGAAATGTTTCATGAAATGACCATCTCAGTTATGCAGGTGCATCTGACTTGCCCTTAGTAAACTTGTGCCCATAGCTACCACATACCTTTCCTGGTATTACTTCCTGAAAGTCCTCTTGTTTTGCTCTGGAGGTTAGACCATATCACACTAAACTGTTTATCTGTTATGCTGTTTATATTGGGACAAATATTACTACTCTTCTAATGAAATTCTCAAAAATTTATAGTTTTGAAGAAGCTCCAGTACATGACTGTGGTAAAGAGAGTTTGTGAAGAATCGAGGCATGCTGCTCAAGAGGAGATCAAGAATAGCCCTGGTTATTTTGCTAATGGAGAGGTAGCAATTTATTTTTGTTTGAAAGTTGCTATTTTTCTTGTTTCTTGTTTTATTGACTGTGATTGTGTGAGCTTGTAAGAGAAGACGCCGTGGACTGTCATGACACTAACCATTCTGTTTTGTAGTGTGTGATCACGGATGCCAGGCATGATTCCTCTCGGTCGGCAGCGCATACCACTGTGTCAGCTCTTTCATTTTCGTAAGCTGTCTCTAGTGTATAATTTATTATTTACCTGGCATTGGTTCAATGCTTGTCATATGTCTGTTTGCTTAATAATAATTATTATATGTTTGGTAGGACCAAAAAAGTTGTTGGTGTTTTGAACTGGAGTCGGGCCAGTGAGACATCAGCAGTAAGCCGTGAGGTTCCTATGACAAAGGAACTTTTGACATTCCTGACAGAGACACAAGGTACATTTAATTCATGGAACTATTATTACCAAAATGGAATAAAATATGTTGCAATATCAAAACATCATTCTAAATTGTGACATACGTTTTGTTTTCTATAGGGTTTCACATTTCTGAAGTTGCACACGACTTTGTCCTCCAGTTGAAGAACTGGCTTGTAACTAAAGGAATACTCAACTCTTTTGATTCTTGGCATGGTATGCTTTAGATCAATTGCTAGCTGCAGTTAGATAATTATGCTTTCACTAGTAACCTGTTGCATTGCTCTATGATTAAACATTCCTATATTGACAGGTGCAAAATCAGTGACCAAGGCCATAAAGAAAGTTGCATCGGGTCCACAGAGAGATGAGGGGACAAAGTGGTTCCATGAATTATCTGACAAAGGTTTGCCATGTACTTGTGTACCTCATTTTATTAATCTGTATTCCTAAATGTTGGCACAAAGAACAGAATCTACACTTGTGTAGATTTATATGGGCTGTTGAATGTACTCTCTAATTGAAATATGTCATAATTCCAACAGTGAAAAGTACAAGGACACATATTTACTTCTGTATGAAGAATAGCCCAGCAAGCGAGGACGACTTCCGTGCAACCTTATTAAATGTTGTTGATCACTACCAGGTATAATTCACTGAACATTATTCAACCTTCTTATTTATTGGTGGAATCAATTTCAATTACTTGCATTTCTTATATCTATTGATATATTTATAATAGAGTTATTGCCAGGTGCTTGATTTTTTTGGCTGTTATTACACAGGGAGACCATGACAAATGTCATGCAGACTCTAGATGCAAAGGGGAGGGATATGTAACAACAAAGAAGCTGCTCACTAACACTAGGGCCATTGCAGCATACAAGAAGGCTATAAGTGGCACCAGCATTTATCGACATGCAGCTGACTACATGCGGGTAACCATTTCTTTACTGTAAAGAAACATAATTGCTTTACTATACTTCTTGTAGAAGCATATCATTTATCACTTCTAAACTGTAGTGTTTATCTCATCTTATTTTTGTTTTATTTTTTTTTTGTAAAAATCTATGCCAATTGAACCTTCGCAAGGTTTATGCCCTATAACTATAATTGTTTTATTTCAAACCCTGTAGTGTAGAGAGACCTACTGGATTGAAACACTTCACACTGTCATGCTAATTTATGTCTCCAAGAGGATCCATTTTGGGGACGACATTTACAACATGCGTGTGGAATTGGCTGTGCTTGATTGGGTATGAAAGTATTTTGGTTAGCTATCCTGTTTGTAGAAATCAAGTGCAACAATAAATATAGGAACTGTCCTGCTGCCGAAGTATTCCACATCTGTGGCTTGGTGGGCCTCTTGATTTACTAAATTCCTTTGTTTGTATATTTACATTCTCTTGCAGAATGAAAATGTGAATCGTGAGGCATCATCTCTTCAAATGTACCCGCATGCACGACACCCCAATCGGCTGGCTGAAACTAGAGTGCTTGTGCGGAAGACATTCAAGTTTAGAGAGACCATCTGGTGTCAATTTTTTAGTCAAAATAATGGCAATTTATAAATTGGTCGCACATGTTATACCCCCTGTCCCCCTTGTACCAGTCTTCCTCTTTCCGGACTTGAATCTGCCTCTTAGCATTGTAGTGGCACCATAGAGTTCACATTCTTAGTTCAGTGAAAGATGTGAGGTCGAGTTGACACTAGTACTATTATTAGAGACGAAAAAGGCCAAACAGGTGAATGTATCTTCAGTAGGGTTTTTTTTGTGCAATTACTCCCGTTTATGCCCCATATAGGGGATGCCAGGAGGATTGGGAAATCTCGACCTTACATCTTTCACTACACATTTAGGCATTCTTTCCCTCACAGCGTCGATCCGGTCACCCAGCTCCACTTTTCTGGCAAGATAAACTGGGTCTTTTCAGAGACCGCACCTCTTCAAGCCTTTCCAATAGGTTTTGTAGTCTTTTCTTCGTCGGACGTGGTTTTGTACGTGGGCTGCACGAAAACCTAGATACTGGCGACTGTGAGTTGTCACACAAGGAGTTTGGCGACAGTATACACACATACTATCGGGATCATCTGGTCCACTTCCATCTTCTGTTGTGGAGACCAAACACGTTTCTTTCAGAAGAAATGACGAGATGAAGACTGAGTATTATTCTTTAGCAACCGCATTCTTCCCGTCAAATTTTTTTAGACATTTTACTGATCCCCAGTTAACAAAAGTCAC
Source organism: Astreopora myriophthalma (assembly GCA_014634185.1). NCBI lineage: Eukaryota > Metazoa > Cnidaria > Anthozoa > Scleractinia > Acroporidae > Astreopora > Astreopora myriophthalma. Next base: position 872,677 of record BLFK01000989.1, on the reverse strand, counting down.
TTCTTGATATTTAGAAAGATGGATGATGCATAACAAGGTCAATCGTAACTTTTTGCAGTGGGAAAATCATTCTACGATGCTTCACGCCATGGATCACGCAATTTACTTGTAATGGCGTAAAATCAGTTGACAAGTTGAGGCCCTCGCCAGGATTTGAGTTTCTGTGAATATTCCTTATTGGAACTTATATGAGATCTGCCACTACGATCTCGCATGCCGTTTTGTGTCTTGGAAATTGTAAGGATCAAAACGATCCGTTTTATTATTTCACGCTGTGCGATTATTTTCAACATATTGAATAACGATTTGCATGTCAATGGCGGCTAAGAGCCATTTAGAGTCTGCTATTGTATTCGCTAATTTCAAAATTAGAAGTAGTAAACAAGGTCGAGAAGGGACATAACAAACAATATAAAAGGTACTTGTGTTACCGTTTGAAGACGATTCAAATGCGATGGACGCTTGAATTGCTTCTTCTTCGGCTCCTTGAAAGTGCGGTGACAGTTGGATCGAATCCCGCGCTTCGGGTGCGCTTTGACTTGCACTGGTTTCAGTGCGAGCTGAAGTGATTTGCCCCTCACAGTGATCCAAAAATGCAGTCAACATTTCTACGTCAGCCCTCTTTACTTTTATAGTCATCTATGTACAGCAAATATCAATATATATTCATAAGGTTTTACGACCGTCTCGTTCGATTTGTTTATGTCGCAAGCGAAATCGGCTTTAAAATTCAAAATTAGCGCCACAAACATTCAAAATCTCACTGTAATTTAAAGAAATGCAAACCTCTACGAATTCTTCCATTGTGATAACAATATTGTCCTGTGAAGGCAAAAGGGAGCACAACAACAACGGCAAATAATACAAGGCAGACAGGCCTCCAATAATGTATTTTATACCACAGACTTACTACAGCCCTATTACAGAGATCTGTACGCAACGACAGTTGATTGACAAATGATCCCGACGTACCTAAGGCACCTCTCCTTTTATACCGCGTCTTTGTGTTTAAGCAGGTTAATTTCTTGACAATGATGTAAGGTCTATACCATGGCACAAATCAGTGGCAAATGCCAAGGAAAATGGGCCACAGTCACTACCTCCAACTTGTCACTGGACCTTCTCGTTAACAATAATGACTTTTTCTGCAGGATACAGATATGTTGTTGAAATTGTACTTAGACACACCCAATGGGAGCCAGTATTTATGATCTGAATGAAATCTGATGTTGCAGGGACAACAAGGGACCCTTTTATAGCTAGATCACCTAGGCCATCCACAAATGGAAAATATCCCTTTAGAAGCATTTGCCCATGGATCTCAGAGTTAGACAGCCAGGTGGTCTTCTGTAAAATCCTTGCCTTGTTTTCAGTATAGAGATAAAGTTTGCATTCTGGGTCATCAGGATAGTGTTACAAGGATCGGAATTATCTGGAAAGTTCGCGAAGGTCAATGTCATGCAATGTGTTGTTTCAAGAATTTTCCAGAACTGACTCATTAGTTTCAAAATAGAGTTTATTGTAATAGCTGTAAGTAGTTACTTTTGGAAACTTCTAGACTCTCTTTGGATACTTATATAAGCGGCTCTCCAGTCAGTGAGTTGTGGTTGTTGTGATTGGGACTTCGTTCCCTGTTTGTGATCTCCAAGTGACAGTGATGATAGCCCTTTAAGTTTCTCCCTACATGCTATTGCCTCTTGCCTGATTTGGCTTTCAGTGCCTTTGAGTTTCTGGTTTGTGACTCCTGCTTGGTCATCTTGCTGATTTCCTGTCATGTCTTAATCAAGAATGCTATGATTTTCTTCATTGCTTTGTCATTTAGTAAGATCAGTAATGACGTGCTCCCTGTCTAGTGAGAGATGTGGGTGTTCCCATTATTTTTCGGGTAATGAGTCCCACTGCCATTTTATAATGCTCAACAATTTCAAAAAAATGCATGCACAGGAGCCCAGTGTGGCAAAAGTCAGGACAGCTACAACGTGGCATGACATCCCCAGCACCAAAAGACAAGTTGTACCAAGTGTTTCTTGACTGTGATCTCACTTGAAACTGACCAACTTCTGGGCCATTACAAAGTTCCTTGATATGCTAGGGATCCACTTCAGCAGCTGATGTTATGCGCTGTCTACAGTGGTTCACAAATGGTCTGGGTTTGTTGTGCAAATATTTTGGTACATGTGAACTGTAGTGTCTGTACCCTTCACTACATCTTGTGTTAAGCTCCACATACCTGGAAAACAAGCAACTGTTTAATGAGCTCTAAAATAATAATGGAGTGATATTTGAGTTACAGAAAGTATTGCAAATTCTTTGGATTAATCCTTATTATGATAACTTTAATTTTCTGAATTTGCTAACCCCATTGGTAGCTACCTTCTGTATTTGTCCGGTAAGAATTCCTCGATTAGTGTCACAATCATTCCACTGAGGCTGTTGTTATTTCGATCCTTCAGGTACTGGTATTTCAAGGACTCATTCTGTTGTTCAATGCCATTGTTGGTGTTGACACTCATCACGAATCTGTCCTGTCTGAATGCCCACACCCATCTCTCTGACACAAAACAAATTACAAGGACTTAAATCTCTTAAGGAGGCTAGAATTGGTTTTAAGCTGCACATACCCATGCAATCCACACATGCCATAACTAAGATACACATGTCCGCTGAGTGAATCAAAATCACAATAAAAAATTCATGTGCGTAGCACACCAGAAGTTAAATACTGCGTAAAATCATGCAAAATGGAAATAAAATCTGCGGCAATCATTTGTTTATAGCTTGAAATTTTGTTCAGTGACCTACCCTGATTTTTCGTATGCAAGCACCATTCTTGGTGGCACTTCAAATATAAAAGTAAATGTTTCATGGAAAATTATCTAGCACAATTTCCTGTGAACTATGTCACAAGTCCCCTTAAAGTATAGCAGAACAACAGAGTTGCAAGGAGACATATAGTTTGCCCACACCATTAAATATCCTTCTTTGTAATCTTTCATTATTTCACACACTCTACAGAAACAAAAATCGTTTTGAGCCTCCTTATGTGAACTTACAAGTCCTGTTGCACGTTAATTAGTCACTGCATGAATTCTTGATACATGTATTGTACATTAATAAGTTCAAGAAAGCATCTCATTAACCTATATGGTAAAGGAGGATGTTGACTTGCAGACGTAAGCTTTCTTCCTTATAATATAACTGTCATTGATATTCTGTGCTTCGTAGTTTTAACATTACAGAGAAGTAAATTGAACTGTGAGCTGCCTGCATTATGTCCATTCTTACCTTAGACTCTGTAGGCCAAAGTTTTTTCAAACCAATTTCTGAGCTTGAGATTAGCCAGCCAAAGTGCACTATCCTTAAGGGAAGACAATTCTCCTCAAGTGACTCTTTCGTTCTTTTTTGCTTATTCAAGGAGGGAAACAAGGTTTTGAATGAATGCATGTGCATTTAACTTAGTAACAACTTTAAAATTCTATTGTCCATATGTTTACTTTGCAAATGTTTCATTGTAGGTTATGTATTTGAGTACATTGGACCCATTTTGAGTCATTCTTACCAGGGAATGTTCTCTCAATGGCATGGATCTCCTCATGGCAAAAGTCAGTCATGAAATACTGGGGTTTCCAGCTGCCATTCCAGTCATGGAATATCCCTAGTGCTTCCTGTATTGAAGCCGTGGTTTCCCTTTGAATGATGAACGACCCCACAATTATGTAATTTACATTTGTCTTTACCAGCAGGAAAAATAGAGGGAGCTCATATCTCATTGTCTTGTACATGTAAGTAGCATCAAGGAGGATGAGTTCATTTCCGTAACGGATCATAAGTTTTTTCTGCCAGGTTGTCTGATGAGCAAACAAAAGATCATTGCGCACACAGTTTTTATCTGTTTCATCCTTGTTGCCTTCAGCATCTGTTGATGAGGCTGCTAGGGCACAGGGTCTAAAAAAGAAAAAGTCTTGAGGGTTCTCCTGATGCCAGTTTTCAATTTTCTTCTGCAGGTGTTCCTGTTCAGTTTTTGATAGCATTTTTTTCACTGATGCCTGACATCCACATCTGTTGGGTAATAGCGTCTGTTTGTTGATGCTGGTGGAGTTTGCCCTGGCAATAGTTCCTTTTATACAAATTGTCTCAGATGTCTCTTCATTTCATCAACAGTTTTCACACCTTCACCAAGCTCTCCAATCTTCACCACAAGCCTTTTGGTTTGATACATGAGAGAAATGAACATGGAACTTAAATTTTGACAGATAATTATATTGAAACTGTGTGTGTGTGAAGGCACTGCTGTTAAGATGGAATTTTTTATTAATGAAACAACAATATGAGCACCAACACGAAATAAATAAATTAAAAATTATTGTTTCCTAGCCAATTTCATTTAGTGTTGACCAACTTCCAATTCAGTTTAAGACAAGTAAGTACTTGCCAAGCTAAAGAATATTGTACAAAAGCAATGTGTTTTGGTATGCTGAAGCCACATTTGAACAGTTTGGCCATGTGGTTGTGGGCAGCACCCCATATGGTCGACCAAATGAAATGTGATTGTGAGTGTCAGTAGACATGGGGAGCTGCTTCAGCCTTGTTAGGCCTCATCAGCATGGTAGAGCTTTAGTAGACACTGTCATGTGTTCCAGAAGTGTATGTGTTATTGGCTACTACACAAATAAAACTGTTGTCCTCAAGTTGAGTTAGTATCCCAATACCATCAGTCTATTGATGTCAGATTCCAGATGTAAGATTTTCTGATGCATGTGAGGGATCAGCAAGTTTAAGTCCTTGTAATTCCGGCGGTATCTGTAAATTTTTCACCTTAGCCGATAGTGGTGGACAAATGACTGGAGTTACTAGGGCTGTTATTTTGATATTTTCTACTTCTGTTGACAATGTCAGTGCCACAAGGTCATATGTTTTTCTCCTGCCTTGAAGTGTACCAAATGTCGTGACATCTAAAAGTTCGCTTCCCATTGTTCCTAGCTTAAGTTTGTGTTTCATCTCCTGAGTGATAAAGGTTCTTTGTGATCCTGTGTCAAATAGGATGCGAGCTTGATAGTACTGTTTATTGTTTCCACTTATTTTTGTAACGGCGGATTGCATCAGGATATGAGCTTTAGAAGGGAGTACATGCGTTGCTCCCATGTGGGTTCTGTTCTTCGACACGGAATCCGCTGATAGTTGATCATTCTTCTGCTCTTTGTCATCCTTTATTTGACTAGAAGCACTTTGGGTTGTATTTTCTTGGTTTTCATCACAAATTGAAGTGTGGTGTTTTTTCTTACATCTCATACATTGCCCCTTTGAGAAACATTGAATTTTTGTGTGGTTGAGACCAAGACAGTTAAGGCAGTGCTGTTGGCGTTGAAGTAGGGACATATGGCCCTTCTCACGAGTTTCGATTTCCTGTCGCATGGCGATTCTCAATCTGTCTAGGGAACTGTCTGCTGAAGGGTCAGCTCTGAATATTGAGTACCGAATTTCTTCGGGTATTTTCTTTAGAAGAATGGGAATCAATAAGCTTTCATAAGTTTCCGTTTTTACTGCAAGTGCCTCCAAACCGCGAATGTTTGCCTCGCAGGTGTCGTAAAACGTTCTGAGATTTTTGGTGTCAGCTGGTGGCGCGTCGATCTTGGATAAGGACTCCATGTAAGCGTTTGTCAACATTTGTGGTTTGCCAAAGCGTTCCTTTAATAGCTCAATTGCTATTTTATAATTTTCTTCAGTCAGTGGCAGTCCAGAGATTAAGCATTCCATTTAAGTAATTCATTTTTTAAATATCGCTTAGTCCGTGAAAAGCTGTCCCAGAATGTGAGCCACCGAAGTGGGTCTCCTCCGAAAGATTTTATGTTTATTTTAGGTAAATTGACATGCATTCGTGGAGTGGGTTCTTGTTTTAAACTACTATAATGGAATTGACTCACCGGTGTGTCTTGTTTGCTCTTAAGGAGTCGTCCGATTTTGAATTGCCAGTATGATATGTCGTCTTGGAATGACAGCACCGTTTCTGTGTCTAGTTGAATGTCCTCTTCTGTCTCCAAGGACATCACGATTTTGGCATCCATGCGTGCTAGTTCTTCGGCTCTTTGCAGGAGCCTGTCCACCAGCGCCTCCAATTCTGCTTGATCTGGAGATTCCGAAGTTACTAGTTTTTCCGCTCTTTTGAAATCTTGGGTGCAGTGTCCCTTGTATGCTCCCCGGATGGATCTCCATTTCTTTATTTCTTCTTCGCGCTGGTCACGGCACCAATGTTACAACTGTTAATGTTGTAACGACAAAATAAGACGAATAAAACGTAACGTCTTCTTCCTTTATTGTTGTTGTTTCAATTACATGTTGCGCGCATTGTGACACAGTCAAATCACATAATTACATAACGCGCATTGTGATGCAGTCAAATCACGTAAAGAAGACCACTCAGGATGACCTTCTGCAGTTGCAGTGCGAAACACTGCGACTGCAGAAGGAAACTCTGGCTATGAAGAAAAGAAAACTTGAGCTAGAAATCAACCAGCTGGAGATGCCTCTCAGTTATACAACATAGTTTATGTTGTCTAGCTGAGACAATGCCAGCTGGCTAATTTCCATCTCAGTCATTGTTCAGAAAGGCTCCAGTCTTGAAAGTGAACGTGTTTTGTGGACAGTTAGTCAAAATTAATATCACTGGATGGTGTATTTTCCAAACAGCTCAAATTGAGAAAATTATGTGATTACTTGGAAAAAAAGTTTACAGTCATGCATGGTTTTTTAATGGATTGCAGATACACATCATTGAAGATAAAAAGATGAGGTCAATTCTGGAGTTATAAAATTTTCTTGTAGTAAACAAACATAGCTACAAATGAATTTAAACATTGTATTTTGTCATGTGCTGTGTTTGCTACAAGATCTATGCTGTATTACAGATGTGCATATTACTCAGACAATTACATAATGCATTTTTATCTCGAGTATCGCAGTTGGCCAAAGTCCATTCCATTCTTGTCATTTTTACCTTGATATTTAAAATTATTGATGTTGCCTCGAATTTATCTTCATGGTGTAATTATACAAGAAAATAATCACACCCCCACCATGGGAGTCTTGATATGAACTTCTACTCATGTAGACTTAATTTCTGATCAGTGTTCTTTTAGAGAGATTATTTGGGAGATCCTGTCAGCATTGCCCATCCCCCTCTCTGGAATTTCGAAAATAATTCCTTCCTTAGAGGATGTGGTTGTTTTCTGGAATCAGAGATTGCAATAAAGAAATTATTGAATATATACTGCATATTAAATATTGACATTTACCAAAATATGTTTACTTGTATTTTTGTTTCTTTTGTGTGATGCAGTATGTTTCAAACATTAACCTCATCTCATGTTTCAATTTGATTGTTTTCTTATTCATGGGAATATGGGAATATATGGGAAAAGTGTGCTTTTTTATTTTAAGGTCTGTCTGATTTAAAAAGTAAGGTATGAGTTGAAAACTTCATCATGAACCTAGCAGTTCATCCTTGCCTTTTTTCGTTTTCACATCTTTTGATTTGGTTGCCTGTATATGCAAACATAGTTAGTAGAGGCTAACTATGATTTAAAGAATAACAGAATTGGAAAGAACTTGATATCATGTACAGCACAACAACAATATGGTGAAACATTCAGAAGTAGTGTTCACAAATGTAATCTCTAATTTTCAACCCATCTTCAGGGCCATCATATGGGGGTACATCTGGTTGGTCATTCTCAAGCAGGTTTTCTCTTGGATCGTACACGTGATTTCGAAGAATTGCAATATTATGCAGAACTGCACGGGCTCCCACAAGCTGCGAAACCTTGACAGGATCCATTCGTATTTCAGAATGCATGAGATGGAATCTTGATGGAATCTTCTCTTGAAGATTCCAAATGACTGTTCGATTTTTACTCTGGTTTTGCCGACAGCCTCATTGAAGGCCTCCTGGTGCTGTGTACTGGGGTGGGGGTAGGGAGTCATTATAAAAGGCTTACAGCCATATCCACTATCACCAATCAAGAAGCCATCTTCCAAGTCCTTTATCTCGTCATTTAGCTTGTCATAGATAAGGCTGTCTTGGAAGATAAAGGAATTGTGTGCATTCCCAGGCCACTTTGCCACCACATTGGTGAACGTACCTAAAATGATAGTGAACAATTTTATGTAGTAAATGATTTTCTCTCCACTTGGTACTCCCTTGTGCTTGCTTGTGAATTAGAATTGTTGCACAAATCAGTAATGTGGCATTCGTTGTTATAATCTGCAAATAGTAATAATGTTAGAGGTGATGAACATTACTCATATTTTCCCTACACTGTTGAGGGTAATACATTTTAATTTTTTTTTTGTAAATCCAGACCCCAACCGCAGAAGACTTTTATCAATTTTCAAGAAGTTAATCTATGAAGATTACTAGCGATAAAGTCGTTTTTATGAGGTACAATTGACATAAAATATTTTTCACTGAAATGTTGTACCACAGAGCACGCAAAACAGACTGTATGGGCTCCCTGTCCCTATGCTTTGACCTCAGTACCCCCACTGTCTGACTCACCTTCATGATCACAAATCGCTTGTACTTTCAGAGAATGGTATCCTTTACGATTCACGAAGTCGTTTTCATTGATAAGTGGCACTTGAATGCGGATATGTGTACAGTCAATGCACCCGATCACACCTGGGAAGCCGTTCTTGGTGAAGAAGGCCTGTTTGATTACAGTTTTCCTGTCCTCATCCGGCGAAACAATGAACATATGTTGACAGTGTACTAGAGCCGGTGATACTGCAGTTATGCATCGTGAGACCGTGGATTTTGGTAGCCTGAATGTATCACCGATTACCTCTAGGAAACTTCCAGATGCGAAGAAACGTAAGGCTACAAGAACTTGAACAAGTGGCAAAAGTGCGTGATTACGAGCGGTGTTTCTCGCTAGATCATCGGACAACAAATTGGCAAGGTAATTTATGGAGTCTCCACCGAAACGGAATCTTGACTTGATGTCGTTCTGGCTTAAGTATTTGTCTAAATGTGCATTAAAAAGCCTAAAACACCGCGGTTTGGCGCGTCTTGCATCAGCAAGACGACCAAACAGCAACAGGTTGGCCATCTTGTTTTTGCAGATTTATCCCTGGAATAGCGATTTATTACTACCTCGCAAGGTGTAATAAATTTATCCCAGATTCATTCCCTGAGTAGCGCTACTCCTTCTTTCAGGAACAATTTATTCCGGGCATAAAGTTCTCTCTGAAATAAGGCACATTTATCCCTGGAATAGAGTTATTCTTCCTTTCAGGAACCGGCCCCTGTTTTCTAGGCATTGCAAGACTGCAAGCAAGGATCTGCTAGCACTTGCTTTGGACACTCCCATAGTATCAGCAATTACTTTCAGGAAAGTTCCTGAAGCATAATAGCGGAGTGCTATGATAACCTGAAAGGCATTATAAATCTCGTCAACAAGAATTCTTTCAGTGAGCATCAAACAAATCAGGATCAGTGTATGATTCCTTTAAAGTTTTTGCAGAGATGAAGAAGCTAAATAAGTTACGCGGACTGCTGAGGAAACAGTCTGCGTTGAGAAAGTTTAGGGTCCTATTTTAATGCCTATCTTAAAGACTCTCTGTCTACCAGGATGCAACGCGTGCACGGATGAGGTTTTGTATCATATGAAACCGCAATTTTTTCTTTCTATCATTGTTGCTTTCGTTAAATCGTTCAAAATCAGACCCATCCATTACGATTCTTTCACAGTCAGCATTTATAATAATTTAGGGATTGTCGATCTTTGTTGGAAAGAGGTTATTTTGTTGTTCATTGGATTTCTAGAAGGTTAACATTAGCGCATCTGAACAAGTTGTGAAGTGATAATGGCGGCTTCAAAGAACGTCGGTGGAAGACCTCGAAGACCTGAACCTCTGAAGGTCATTTATTTACGAGAATCAGTTCGTGACTTCTGGAGAAGCCGAAAGAGTCTTTGTGGATGCATCAAGCTTTCTGACAGCGCACTTGCTGAAGTCTTGTTGCAGTAAGTGACAGAAATATAACATGAAATAGCACTCTCTTATTTGCAGTTGTTCAGAATCATCAAGTTTGTCGTGTTACATTTATAGCTAAAGATGACAATTTCAACACTTCTTTTTTTTTGTCTGTAGTTCATATCCCAATAACTAAGCTAAGCTACTGCATTTGAAGAACCTAATTTTCTTACCCTGCGAGCAGAGATCCCTTCAAGTTTCCTGAAGGTCGAAAGGATCTTTCCTTGCAGGGTAACCTTCTCTATTTTGATATGCAAAAACATTTATGCTTGTGGTGTTGAGTAGTTATTTTTTCCTTTTCTATTTAAAATAGAACTCATAGATGGAAGGCTCCCAGATGGGATTTCATCTAGGCTTAATTACTGGAAGACAGGAGTGTCAAAAATTCTGCTTTCCTGCATCAGAGGTGATCCTTGCAGGACTTCTAGATCCAATGGATTATCACTTATGGCAATTGACTGCCAGAACGACTGAACTTGTTTTTAACAAGCGCAGTGGTTGGTCATTTGATGATGTTAGGTTATTTGACAATGTTGGAAAGCATTTTAACATTCTTTTAGAAGAACTGTGGGGATTAACATCATGCAGGGTTACAGTGCATAATCTTATGCATATTGCAGATGATGCACTCCGATTCCAGACTGCTACTGGTGCTTTCCATTTGAGAGGGCTGTCAAACGTCATATTGGGATATCCAACAACTTCAAGAATGCAGAATGCTTGTTTGCTAACCGTGAGTCACACAGGGAGCTGCTAAAACTTGTTAAGTCTAAACTTGAACGCAAGGAAACGAACTGCTTCAAAATAGATTGTGAAAAGGTAGGTCATGAGACTACCACCAACTGGGGCATAGAAGACAAAGGTACTGTAGCATCCTTACCCCTGATTTGTAACAACAACAACAACAACAACAACAACAACAACAACAACTTTATTAGCTTTATACGTAAGATATAAAAAAATGCTTGAACCCGCAGGTAGCTTGATAGCTATTTGAGGCGGGTTCAAGAGAAAGTAAAACAGCAAATAAATACAAAAGTTATAGTTATAAACATCTAGATGCACTCTAGTGTTAAGAATAGAAATAACAGGTATATAAAGTAATATATTGTATAGTACAGGATGGCAAAATTGATATAAGTTGTTTATTTAGTATTTGAATTTACGGATGCATTTAATAATTTGGGATATTTCAATATAGTCATTCTCAGTTTCAAGGATATTTAAAAGAATTTTCTTTAATTCGGATTTAAATTGAATTTTGTTTAATTCTTTTGGAAGTAGTGGGAGACTGTTCCAGATTTAAACACCAGCTCTTGAGAAGGATTTTTTCATTTTGTCAGTTCATGTACTTTGCATGTAGAAATTTTGGTTAGTTGCAGACCTAGTTCAATATTGGTGAGTGTCAGTCACTTTTCGGAACATACTGACAATGTTTTCTGGTACTAAATTGTTGTGTACAGTGTACTTCATTCATTAGTTGACTAATTTGGTCAAAATACAAAAATGATATGGGGAGTTGACTGGTTTCTAGAAACAACGGTAATGCATGCTCTCTTGGTTTAGTGAAGAATATCAGGCGATGAGCTCGTTTTTGCAATATCAACAATTTACAGAGATATGTTTTGGCACACTGGTCTCAAGCACAAATACCGTAATGCAGATATGGTGAGATAAGTGAGCAGTATATAGTAAGCAATACATGTCGTGGTACAAAGTGCCAAAACTTAGCAATAATTCCTAATGTTTTACTGATTTTTTGACATAGATAGTCTACATGATATATTTCCATGATACAGGAGAGTCTAAAAATATCCCTAGGTATTTAATATAGTGCTTCATTTCTCGTAGGTGTTCAGAATTTAAAGTATTATCATGTATTCTAATGATTGGTTGAAAACGAAGAACTTTTTGACGTGGGCGAAAGATTATATAATTGGATTTATCCGCATTTAAAGGTAAGTTTATTGTGCACCAACCATAGATTTACTTTGGACATTTCGAGGTTTACTTCCACTTCAAGTTTAGTAAGGTCTTTATTGGCATAGATTATGCTGGTGTCATCAGCAAAAAGATAAAACTGAAATTTGGAGGATGCTTTGTATAAATCGTTAATATACAGGAGAAAAAGAAGAGGGCCCAGCACCGACCCCTGTGGGACTCCACACGTTGTTTGCTCTAGATCGGAGATATTACAGTTGGCATAAGTGTATTGTTTACGGCCTGTTAAATAAGATTCAAGCCACTCATTCACAATACCCCTAATACCGTAGTTTTGGAGTTTGGCTAAAAGGATATTGTAGTCAACAGTGTCAAATGCCTTCTTCAAGTCAATGAATATGCCACATGTAAATTTTCCATTCTCCATATTAGTATGGATATCGTTTAAGATATCCAACGCCACTTGTTGTGTGTTGTGGCTTTTTCGGAAACCATATTGTGATGTATAAAGTAAGGCATGCTTATCAATAAACTTGATTAGCCTTTTTTACATGACTTTTTCAAATATTTGATTAGAAATTGACAGAAGAGATATTGGCGAATAATTTTCTGGATTGCTTTTATTTCCTCCTTTAAATATTGGTATTACTTTTGCAATTTTCAGTTTGGAGGGGAAAGAGCCAGTTAATACTGTAAGGTTGAAAATTGAACATAAATGTTGACTAATGACTTGTCCAGCTAACTTTAAGATGTTAACAGGGCAGGAATATAATTCGTACACCTTGTTGTTAGGTAATGCCATAATTTTGGACTCGATGTCTTGTGGAACAAATGGATCAAAGTAAAATGAGTTTTGCAACGGTGGATCTAGATAGTGGCAAAAATCATGCTCTGTTGCACTTGTAGAGAATCGAGATGCAAGTCTTTGCCCAATGGTTGAAAAATGTTTAACGTGTTGCTTATTGCCTTTGGATTGTTTATTTTGTCTAAGATAGGACCAATGAGATGACTAATATTATTTGCTGTTTATTTTTCTTTAACCTAGAGATTATTTCATTTATACCTTTCCATGTTTCCTTGGAGTTATTCATGTTAGTTTCAAAAAAGCAACGATAAAAATTCCTTTTACTCGCCCGTGTGAGGCATGTTATTTTGTTTCGATATAATTTGTAGTTCTCCCAGTCAGCATGTATTATTTTTCATTCTTATAGATGTTCGGATACCTTTCGTGATCCATGGTTTTGATGAACGTTTTGCTTTGTGTTTTGAGAGTACTTTAATTGGAGCATGCTTATTAATCAGGGAATTCAACTTCTTAAAAAAATTGGAGAAACATTTGTTTACATTTTCTGGAGAATTGTCTGTCCAATGGGTTTCACTTAAATCAGATAAAAACTTGTTGGTGTCAAAAGTGGAATAGTCTCGCACATTTATATTTTGTGATTGTTGGGTAGGGTAGGTTTGGGTAGAAACAACACAGATGTGTGTAAAATGGTCCGTAGTGCCTGTTACAATGTTGCCGGATAGAATGCAATTTTCTGAATTATTAGAAAATATGTTGTCAATCAAAGTAGCAGACTTTCCATAACCTCTCATGAGCTTGTCAATTGTTGGTAGCAGCGCCAGACTTTGTATAATTTGCAAGAATTCATTACTATAGGGACAAGATTCAGATTTACAGTAAGTAGATCGATGTTGTTATGTTGCCTGTATATTACCCCACAAATACTCTTATGCATGTTTGGTTTGATGACCTCTAGCCACAAAGCTTGGAAAGAAGCATTTGTAGTGCGTTCAAGTACAATGTACTGTAATTTGTTGTTTATGTACATGCCAACACCTCCTGCTGCAAGAGGTGTTGGCATGTATTCAAAACTGAAATCTGGTAAATTGGGAATAAATTATTCGGAAGGATTATTACAAAGTCTAACTTCTGCTAAAGACTAGGAGTTAACTTCAAGTCATGCAGTACGTGATCCCGAAAATGTTCGAAGTTTTTTTTGAGACTCTGAATATTACTATGTACAACTGAAAAACAATCATTGATTTTGCATAAATTCTTAATAGACTCAACAAAACCATGAGGCAAATAGTAGCGAGTGCGTAATCTTGTTTGCGCAAAGTTCTGATCAAGCATCTATTTTAGCATACACTGAATTCATATTAAAAATACTTAAGTCGTAAATGCTGTGCGTAGTTTCAAGTGCATTTTTAGAGGATAAATTATCATCAAGGAGGTTGTTAAAGCGTTGATGAACAGAGATAATGTCAGAACAATTGTAATACGGTAGTTGTGATAACAATAGTTTATTTTCCCTCGAGAGGGCATTTGTTAATTTTCGGTTCGAAGCCATAGCATCGAATGGAAATCAAACAGTTGTCACTGAATTAGCTCGGTCAATAAATAATAATATGCTGTTTGTATTTTATGTACTTAGCTTTGCTGAGGATGGTCTTGATTCTGGCTTTGATAAGGAGCATTTAATTCCTCCTGTAGAGACCCAATGTCCCTACTGAGGTCAACTTCGTGGATCGAACAAGTACTTGAGATGCATTTAATGACAGGTTGAATACATACAAACGATCAAACGTTTCACTGAAATAAAAATATGATCGAACACATTGAAATCAAAAGAGAACCGGTAAAAGACCTAAACTGTACACAAAGAAACACACACGAACAAAATCACTTACAAGGTTTTCGTTTCTGATCCACAACAATTGAAACTTCAAAACAAAAACTTGAACACGAACGCAAAAACATGCCGTGTGCTCTATTGAAAATATCTACAAGTGCGGTCAGCGGGGCACTTAATAAACTCAACAAATGCTAACACCTCCATTGATTTAATTTTATAAACCCTTGACTCACTTGACTTTCAAAGCAGGACTTGGAAGTGTTTGTTCCAACAATATTGGTATTGATGCATGAATTTAAATTTGTTGGCTTTGGCTAGAAGATGCTGCAGTTTAGGCGGCCAGTGATCGTAAATCCTTGCTTGAGCCAGAGAAATATCCAAACCCATGCCTAGGATGGTTGCGGAGATATTTGCCAGATCTTGCCGGTGGCACATCACTTCTTCTTTTGCGAGCCTTCTTACAAATTTGCAGATAATCGGTTTATGTTGATCTTCTTGTCTTGTGGGGACCCGATGGGCAATGTCGATGTGTGACCGTACACGGGAAAACGTACTTTAACGCTTATCCGTTAAACGGCTAAAAACTAACGGGTAGTTAACGGATAGTTAACGGCCTTGAAAGCGTTCTGACGGTTTGTCCTAACGGTCTAACGGCAGAACTGGTCATGGCTAACGGATCATTTGAGTGTTCTAACGTTTGACCCTAATGCTCTAACGCCTAACTAATTCTGCCTAACGGCTCATGAAAACTCTCTAACGCTTCCGCAACTTGTTCTAACGCATAGCTGGAGCCGTTAAACGGCTGAGAAAAAAATCTAACGCTTGCATTAACGACTTGAGCGTTAGAAGCGGTAGATGCAGTCTAGTGTACCGACAAGGTTTTCACGAACTGCCGAATATCTCACAATCAGGAGCATTTGACAAGATCTGAACACAGTTTGATGCAAATTTTAGGATGTCGTCAAGCGAAATGGCTCGATCGGTATAGCCATAAAAGCTTGAAAATTTTTCATGTACACATAGTCAAAGAGCGCATAATGAAAACAAACTCGCACACTTTCTTGCCGCCTTTATTTTTACTTCGTTTTCGTAAGCGGTCTTCGTTTTCGTAGGTCTTAGGTCTTCGGGTCTTAGTTTTCGAGGTCTTCGTTTTCGATACTACTGGAAAAAGTCCTACCCGAGTAATAGAGCCAACAATGCATGATTGTTTAAATGATTTATTCATTTAGCAAGTTATGGAAATTGCAAACAAGTTCCTAAACGAAATAAACTTTAACCCTATTAGAAGTACGTAAAGAAACTTAAACGCCTGAACTTTTTTTACATTCTTTAGTGATCCCTAGTGGCGAACTTGCTCGCGCGACACCTTGCATTTATTTTCGTTTTAATAAATCTCCACAGTCTATCTTTTTCCGCTGCGGATTCCACCGGGAACTTACTAAAAACTAAAGCTTTTATCGAATTCAACCTGCTGCTATATAGACATTGTTTGCCATGTGTGCCATCCGTATTACTGTTGCTTAATTCTTCTTTGGAGAAGAAGTAGGGGAGGAGCCTCACTGCACAACGATGTCTATCCCCTTCTTTTCGGAGAGCTTCTTGAACGCTGTGGACTTTTCTCGGGGTTACGCAGGAGCGAATAACTTCCTCCCCGACTGGTAACTAGATGCTAACAGTCTCCACGGCACTGTTGGGGGTAGCAGGCACTGCTGTGGGTGATTGTGACGTAATGGCGTTGATTTGTGGCGTGACTGCGCCGACTTGTGGCGTGACTGCACCGGCTTGTGGGGTGACAGTGTCGACTTCGCTGCTCAGCCTCGAGAAAGTCTCCACGTCAATTGTTGGCAGGTCAAGGAAGGTCGCAGATAAACTGTGTGATGAAGACGGTGCGATATTGTCTGGGACTGTAAACTGTAAAAAAGGTTTTAAAAATTAAGTAATGATCATAAGTGAAAAATACGACTGGATCTGTCAGATTGCTTCAAAAACTATAATATATTTTTTTTTTCTTTTGATATTTTATTTGTTTTACGCTCAAACATTTACACCAAACACATTTACAAACACAAAGATTTAAAGTTACGGCTCCAAACGCTACTGATATAACATTCATTGTATACAAATATGATATGTAACTACATTACTAATTTCTACGTCAGAATATCCATGCATGCTTTAAATTTATACATCAGTAACAGAGTGTTGCAGTTAAAGAATTACAAAAAAAAAGGCGACCATATACTTTGAAACTTATGTAATTGTTTTTTTGCAACTGCAATTTCCTTGAATATTGTTAATTTCTCCTTTACTCGCAGAAGAAAACTTTGGAAGCATATCTCATCTTTATGACCATTAGTACAAAAGATGTGATATTTCGCTAGTATGATTAAATAGTTCAAAGCCTGCCAATGTGCTGTGTATTCAAAAAAGCCGTAAAGTATTTTACCTTGATTCAGTAGAAGGTTTTCACCAGTTTTTCCATACCACCAAACTTGAAAGGTTTGCCAGAAGGAAGCAGTTTTAATACAAGTAATTAACAAGTGGCTGAGAGTTTGTTGCTCGTGATGGCAAAGGGGACACATATCACTATCTGAAAAACCGTCACGATATAGACTTATTTGAGTAGGAAGTATGTTGTGTATAATTTTGTATTGAAACATTACAACTTTAACTTCTTTTGTAATCGTGAAAGGTAGTTGATAAACTTTGTGAACATTGTTTTCAGTAAAACCATGATGCAAGATCCGATTTTGCGAAATTGGCGGGACGAAAGAACTCTTTAAGATAGAGGAATAAATTGAATTTGTGTTAAATGTTGTATTATCATTTTGATTAACCTTGCCATATTGGTTTTGCCGTTTAATTTTATCTTTCCATACACATGGAATGGCGTCAATAAGGCCATAGAAGACAGTGAAAGGTACATCAAAGTTATACTTTGCCTTGAACTCATGAAACTTGTAGAAATTACCGTGTTCGTTCAGTAAGTCATTTAAATGAATAATATTATGAGTGAACCAATTTTTATAAAATACTGACAACTTGTCAATTAAGATATTACAGTTGTTCCATAAAATTTCATGTTTGGTGTCTGTTTCATCAAAAATTAAGTTTTTAACATATTGCCAATATTCTAAAAGTGAGCAATAGAAATCTGGGAGATTTCCCAGCTTCAGTGTTTTGGTGTCATAGTTACAATTTGACAAGAAAGCAAGGTTCCCATGATGTCGCAAAAGATAATTTGGAATAATTTTCCACGAAGCCAAAGATTCGTTTTGGACTCTGTTGATCCAAGCTATTTTCAAAGCTTTTTCCATAATAGAAAAATCGCACATTTTTAGCCCGCCATTTTTTTTTTCACCAATCAGAGTTTTTCTTTTGATTTTCGCAGGTTTACCATCCCAAATAAAATTAAAAGTTATCTTGTTGATTTGCTCTATATAGTGGTGGGGGATGTATAAAGCAGAAGCATTAAAGATTAGTTTAGACAGACCTAGCGTTTTCACTATGATAATTTTCCCATACAACGTTAATTTTCTTTTTTTCCAGGTGTGCAAAGAGCTCTCTAAGTCACGTATTTTGGCCCCGAAGTTAAGCTCGTCTGCATCAGTTTGATTGTGCGAGAAGAAAACACCTAGAGAAAGTATTGGTTCTTTTGGCCATTTAAAACCAAAGGGCGTATCTTGGTTATTTTTCCATTGCCCTAACCACATTGCTTCAGTTTTGGAAGTATTAATTTCTAAACCGGATAAAGAGCTAAATTCACTGAGAAAGTCAAGGAGTTCTAGAACCGATTCCTTATCACGAACAAAGACAGTGGTGTCATCAGCATATTGGGCTATCTTTATTTCATGGTCGTCAACACGAATGCCTTTGACAGAGGTTTTGTTTTTTAAGGCTCTTGCAAAAAGTTCGATACCCAAGACGAACAATATTCCTGACAGAGGACAGCCTTGACGAACGCCCCGTTGCAGATGAAAGAAGGTAGAACCATGGCCGTTGTTGACAACGCAACTAGAGACGTCATTATAGATTATTTTAATCCAGTTCAGAATGTCTGGGCCAAAATTAAAAAGTTCAAGAGCGGCGTTGAGGTAAGACCACTCAACTGAGTCAAACGCTTTTTTGAAATCGAGGAAAATAGCTATGCCTTTTTGGTTAGTTAGATTTGTGAAATGTATCACATCTTGTATTAAACGAATATTTTCACCAATATAACGGCCTTTGACATAACCGGTTTGATCTATGTTTATAATATTAGGAAGCACTTTCTCGAGTCTTTTTGCTAAGGTTTTGGTGAGAATTTTATAGTCTACATTTAAAAGTGATATCGGTCTCAGGTTCTCCAGAATACTTTTGTCCTTAAATTTTTTTGGGATAAGGGAAATTATTCCTCTTCTCTGAGAAATAGACAGTTTTCCAGATTTAAAGCCATAATTAAAGCTGTCTATCAATTCATTGCTGATTTCGGCCCAAAAGAAACGGTAAAATTCTGCTGGGAAACCATCTGTACCAGGTGTTTTTCCAGATTTGAAATCTTTTAGCGCCTCTAAACATTCATCTATGGTAATTGAACCTTCGCACGAGGTTTTATCTTCTTCCGTGAAAGAAGATATGTTTTCTGGGTTGAAGAATATTGACCCATTGAATTTTTCTGGATTTACGTTTTTTGTTTTGTAAAGAGATTCGTAGAAATTTTTTTCTTTAGTTAGAATTTCGAACTGATTACTTGTAAAAGCATTTTCGCCAATTTTTAACCTTGTTATTGTTTTATTGTTAAAATTTCGCTTTTCTAGGCCATAGAAGTATTTGGTGTTTCGCTCGCCTTGCTCATGCCATCTCACTTTGCTTCTAAGGATCGCACCTTTTGTTTTATACATCATTATTCTCTTTAATTTCAATTTTTCTGCTTGAAGTTCCAATATTATGTTTCTGTCGTGTGGTTTTTTCTCGGCTTTTGCTTGTAGTTCATTTACTCTTTCTAGGAGAGCCATTTCTTCACTTTTGGCAATCTTTGCTTTTCGTTTAGAATACTTTACCGTAAAGCCCCTAATTTCCATTTTAATAAGATCCCATTTCAGTCCAGAGTCAGTTAAGTCACTATATTTTTCTTTATATTTTGGAAGGTTCTCCTGTAAGGCAGCAATATAAACTTCATCTTTAAGAAGCGTGGTATTAAACTTCCAGAAACCGGGTCCTTTTTTTTGCGCTAGGCTATCCGATTGGATGTGAATAGATACAGCCGAATGGTCACTTTCAGGTGCTAACAAAATCTCACACTTTTTTGTTAGACTGCATAGATCGTCTGAAATGAGAAAAAAGTCCAATCGGCATTGTATTTTAAGTGATTTATTTCTCCAAGTGAAGCGAGAGAGGTCCGGGTTTAAAGTTCGCCAAATATCACGTAGATTATGTGATTCACAGAGATTTTCAATTTCTTTTATAACAGAAGCTTTTCGTGTGACTGGTATACCACCCAATTTATCTTTTGGGGAAAGCGCACAGTTAAAGTCACCTCCAATTATAATATTGTCATAAGAGAATTTTTGTAACAAGTGGTTTAATTTAGAAAAGAAAGCTACTTGCTGATTAGCATCGTTCGGGGCATAGATGTTAACTAAAACAATAGCTTGTTCATCAAGTGAAATTTTTTGAATAATGAACCTGCCGTTTTTATCCGTGATAATATTTTCTATTTTACAATCTAACGAAGGGTTAATCAGTATCATGACGCCTTTACTGTGACTTGTGCCATGACTAAAAGCCACTTTGCCACCCCATTCGTTTTGCCATTTGGATGTGCATAAATTTGTACTATAACATTCCTGTAAAAAAATAAAATGTTGTTTTTGATTGTGCAGCCATCGAAAAATTAACCGGCGTTTGAAAGTTTTGTTTAGGCCTCTTACGTTTAATGACAGGCATTTAAAATTTAGATCATTAATTGCATTCATTTTTCGTGATATATGTTAGAAACGAGCTAAAATATACACAGCTGGCCCAAGATGAAGTATGCTTTCCATTCTCTGCGAGATACTCAGTATGCGAGACTAAGAGACTTACCAGAGCGAGTAGTTGCAGTAATTTGCCGTTTCGAAAGGCAGACAAACAGATTTTGCAGGAAGCATTAAGCTTATAAATTAAATATGCGGGAGTAAACTGAGCATCAAGTAAAGCCGAAAGATAACATAAATGATTTGTAAAAAGAGTAAATAACGGAGCACGATAAAAAATATTAATGAACACATACGCACATATGCAGCATAACCAAACACAAATAAAAAATCCACAGGCTAGGAAACGCATAGCGAATTTGTAAAGGGGGGAAGCCAAGCATTTCACAAATGCTCTAAGAAAACAGCAACAGCGCAATTCACCTAAGACGCAAATCAGGGGTGATACAAATGTCCACAAAAACAAAAACATAATACACTTATCCTACAACAGATGCAGTCGGTGGTGGTCTAAATTCTTCTGGAATGTTGTTGACATGAAATGTATTATCGCCGATGATCAGTTTTCTGTCCACGACCTTTGCGTCAGCTCCTTTTTCTCTGGCCAAAAACATCGCTTTTATTAGGATTTTCCGTTCCATTTGTATAGCTTGGGCATAATCTTGAGTAATGTAGGCATCTTTAAACCTCCTTGATTTCTTTAACCGATTTTTAATCCTGTAGACTTTATCCCTGTCCTCTCTGCATAGAAAACGAGCTATTATCGGTCTAGGCTTTGCGTCATCTGCTTCACGTGGCTTTCCAATTCGGTGAACAGCATGAAATAGTATATTCTCGGGATCTATACTCAGCTCCTTCTCAATGATGTCATAAATAACATCAACACAGTTCTCATCCTTTCTCTCTGGAATGTTCATAAAACG
>BLFK01000989.1:804283-821783 GCA_014634185.1 Astreopora myriophthalma | reverse complement strand
ATTATCTTATGGAGCGATCGCGGGCCCCTTTCAGTACAATCCCTTACACGAAGATCTGGTTACGTCGCCTCTGCAAACAGTTTCTAAATGCGGTTCGACTTGTGTCGTGGATTTAACTTTTACATGCTCTGCATCCGTTAATGACGGCATTTCAAAAACGCATTATCTGGACACGGCTTTTCAGTTGTGCTTGCAGGGCATAGACTGCCTGCGGGACTTTATTATTGATAAAGGTCAAAGTTGTCATGTCTTCAAAAAGGACTTGAAGAGAGCTTACCAACAATTTCCGATCAACCCCAAAGATTACAAGTTTCTCGGCTTCTTCTGGGATAAGGCGTTGTATTTTGACACTAGGTGCCCTTTTGGTTTGCGGTCGTCCGCAATGATTTGTCAGAGAACTATGCAAGCGGTTATTTACATTTTCACCCAGGAGGGGTTTTCAGTGGACATCTATTTGGATGACTTTTATGGTGCTGAGTATCCTTCAGTCGCACCCGCTGCCTTTGAGCACCTCCAGCATTTATTTGACAAACTGGGTTTAACATCTTCACCGGAGAAGGATTGTTTACCTTCGACTCAGATGGTCTGTCTTGGGATCCTTGTTGACCCCGTACGAATGGTTTTAGAAGTCCTGCAGGACAGACTACTCGAGCTTCATGAGGAATAGTTACAGTGGTCGACCTTTGCTGATTTCTCGAAACGTCAGCTACAAGCACTACTAGGCAAACTTTCTTTTGTTACTGCTTGCGTCAGGTCGGGCAGGATTTTTATGTCACGCTTATTGAATCGTCTTCGCCGCTTGTCCCCCAATCAGTCACGTTTTCGTATCTCCATTGAGATGCTTTCTGACATTAATTGGTGGTTGGATTTTTTACCCTCCTTTAACGGCACGGCTTTGATCCAATTGCGTCTGTCCGACTTTCAAGACGTCTTGTTCACATGCGATTCTTCATTACATCGAGGCGGTGCCACTTGTTGCGTGTGAGTAAGACTATCCAGTTTCATGAGCGTGTTTTTTCTTTGCCTTTGCCACGCGTTCGGGGTAGTTTATTGTGTCCTGTCACTGCTCTCCTTAATCACTTGCTTCTTATCAATGTCCCGTCAGGCACGCCTCTTTTTTCTGTTCGGTCGGCCAGACAATTGCGCACCGTCACTTACGCACATTTCAGTTCCTTTCTTGCTAGAGTCCTTAAGGCTGTAGGCTTAGATTCTTCTAATTATTCGCCTCATAGTTTTTGCAGAGGCGGTGCCACATTCGCCTTTGGTTTCAGTGTACCGTCCGAATTAGTTAAGGTTCAAGGCGACTGGTGCAGTGATTGCTACTTGATTTACGTTACAAAAACGTGTGGCGGCTTCTCGTATGGTGGCTGCTATTTCAAGTACAAATATTTAGCTTCTACATATACATCATCAGAGTTTTGTTTCAATTTCCAATAACCTCTCGCAATATCAACACATACTCTCATGTTTTGGTTTTTAGCCTTTTAGTTTATTAGTCTCACTGTGGATGCTTCTTTTTCAATAAACTATTGCCCAAACATTGTTGATATCTTTAGTGATTGAATAATGATCACCTTAAGTGATGATTGATAATTACCGATAGATAACATTCCTTGCAAGTCAGCCATGCTTCTCTGCACGCGTTTGCGTATCAGCTGTCAGATTGCTTGTTCTTGTCAGCCGGTGTGCTCGCTCGTTTTCTTTGCTATGCATGCCACCCTTTCAGTTTATGCCTTTTAGTTTATTGGTCTCACTGTGGATGCTTCTTTTTCAATAAACTTTTGCCCAAACATTGCAGTCTGTGTTGATATCTTTAGTGCAGATTAAAAAAAAAAGGTCAATAAAAACCATAACATAAAGTAATTAGCAAAACGTAAAGATTTCCGGACCTTCTAACAAAATAGTAGTGGAAAGTGCATTAACAGAAAATTCAAGTAGAAGAAGACAAAAATTCATAAGAGTTTATTAAAATAAACATTTGCAGGAATTTTGAATTGGTGGATTAAAATAAAACATGAAATTTAAAATTCACGTGTCAACTTGCGTGAAATCCATTAATGGCTCTTCATGATGTTCGCTTAATGGGATTTCAAATACTAGTTCTACCTAAATATATCACCAAAAAGTGGATTTTTTTTCCATCAGTGTTTTTTTATAACAACCCACAATGTATTTTGGAAGAAATAATAAATGAATAACGTATTTTTACCATTTCATAACCATTGATGGAATTGTGATGAATAACATCCAGAAAATGTTATTACATTAATGGCAAATTGGATAAAAGAGTCCCTCTAAATTCCATTACTGGGAAGTGAATAAAAGTCCATGAATGGTTTCTATGTAAAATCCTTCAATGTATTTTACAGTCCTCATTTCCTCTACTTGAAGCTGATTAACATTAATGGATATTATTCCATTTACATTCATTCCGTCAATTTCACATTAATGGCAATTGATTCAAAATGGAAACTGCAAGTAAAACCCATTGATGGATACAATGGGAAATGATTCATTCCCATCATGGGAATCATAAATTCCATCCATGTTTTTTTCAAATATTTTCCTGTGATATGGAGCTGGATATTCTCGTCTCCCCACTTTTCAAGTAACAGGAGGGTTTCTTTGTGCTCCAAACTCTTCCGTGCGTTTTGGTTTCTGCTGCCATTTTGAATGTGTTTTATTAAACACAATTGTTAAACTACCTCGCGAGGTAGTTTTGTTAAACATGGTTTTAGATGTGTTTTGTTAATTTAGACGTGTTTTGTTATATGCGCCCGAAGTGTGAATGGCCAGTCTTATTAAATCTGTTGATCAAAACAAATCTTAAACATGTTTAAACTTTGGTGTGAACAGGGTATAGGTGTGTTTGAAGGTGGTGCTTTTAAGACAACATTTGCTGAAATAAAGAAGATATTATCTCGGCAAAATATGAAAGATTGTCAACAATGTAATAGTGATAGGTGTAAATCGCTAACTGCTTTAGACTTTAGGTTTGATATCAGCTATTGATATTCCCATTAGCAATTGTGACGGCTTGTTTGTATGAGGGAACTTTATAACTGAAACAAGATGCAGGGAAGCATTTACTCAGAACTTGAAGTGGGTTGGGTGGGACCTGAAATTCCCGTATCTGAATAATAAATCTGATAATGGTTAGACTCACTTTTTTCTTGGTTTTACCTTGTGTACTGACTTGAACAGATCGCCGTTACAACTGCAAACAACAGTTGCATGTGTATTTCTAAATTAGTGTAAAGATGAATTCAAGATGACTGCAATACATTCTTGATGAAGTCTTTTTTAACTAGCCTTCTTATTTTCCTGCTTTTCTGGAAAACACGAGGAAGGTGTTTCACTGGAATTCTGCTCGGTTCATGATGATGTCGAACTGAGCAGCTAGACTTTGACAATGATGATAAATGAATTCAGTATATGGACATCTACGGTTCATTATTGAAACAGACTTGTTTTTGCCAAGTGGAGATGTTCCCACGTATTCTGGGCAACAAGAATTATGGCGATCAGTTATTTCTAACTATTTTACATAGCAATTGGCCCTCTGATTCTAAAGGATGCATTTTTGTTTTCAGTCTAATCAATTCTTGTTAAGGCATTCAGTGTACTTTGACAGGTTTGGCATTCAAGGCATTCACTGGCATTCAAGTTTTATTTGTAATCGACCGATTTGAGAAAGTTGCAGTATTTGGGGAAAAAAGGTGAAGTGCAACTCAAATAACAAAGAATACACAAGACTCAAGCCTACCTTGCTCCACAAGTCGATCAGTAATGGCACAAAATATTGGTGAAAAAGCTGGCTAAGTGCACTGGGACTGTCTCACTGTTTGCGTCACTCGATTGCACAATTTTGGAGATTGTGTTGACGAAGACAAAGCCCATTTTATTACTCTGTCCCTGGCCCAAAGAGCTGGCCGTTGTCAAATGCAAAGTAAAAGGACTTACCTTTCAATTTCACCAATACTCCCAATCGCAAGCGTGCTTCATAGACCATATCATGTGTGAATGATAAAGTGTCCCCATGTTTGCACCTTCCCAACAAACTTCTTCAACTTTTTTTTTTAATCAACAACCACTTTATTGAATGGAGTAAACTTCCATGATGTTATGTAAAGGCAAATCAATGCATATATACATGTATATATGTATATATGTGTGTGTGCGTGTGTGTGTGTGTGCGTGTGTGTGTATGTATGTGTATACAGGTAAAGGTAAATGGACTACATTCCATAATCGACAAATTTGTTTTGTAGGACCATGTCCCACTCTTCAGGATCTTACAATGATTACTGTTTCTACATGGTGGTTTGTACTGCTGCCCATGCGTGTAATTGTGAATTAGAATTTGTAATTACAATTTCTTTAAAAGGAATTTGTTTTGGTGCTGTTAGAATATGGGCGCGCCCTTCCCAAAATCTTCCACGGGATGCTATAGTTTACTTTAGCATTTTTCGGCGGCCACACGTATTTACATAGCTCTGTCTGGTTGCTGTGCACCACATTCTTGAAGGACTGGTTATGGTTGGCAAATCTAGCCTTTAAGTCAGTGTCAGTTAGCCCTACGTAACACTCATTTCCCTCGCTTGAGGTGACTGTTGCCTGGTATATTACACCCTTTGTTAAGCATTGGTTGCCAATGGGACACTGGTCTCTTTTTCTGCAATTACATGATCTTTCTATACTGGCTACCTCGGGTTCTAGGGTTTGCAGCACGTGCCTACTGTGCTCGTCAATTATGCTTTTGACATTGGGCATGCAACTATATGATAGTTTTAATGTGTTACGGTTGAAAATTGGTCTAAGAGTGTGGCCCTTGGGGAATCATTTGTCTACGATTCGTAAGAACTGTTTTCCTAAGTTGGTCTTGACCTGTGCATTGTAAGCCGGGTTAAACCAGGTGATGTCTCTTTTACTTGTTCTGCCAGTCTTCTTCTGCTCGCTCTCGGTTGGAATTTCAATGTATATTGGTACCCGCTCTTGTCCAGGGCTGCTTGATATGGTGGTACTGCGTTGCTGAATACAGATTCGTCGGACAAAATGTCTGATAGCCTCTGGTTACGCTTTCTGGTATTCTCTTCAATATACATGGTGGATGGTTGCTCTTGGCGTGCACGTAAATGGGAACGTTTCCAGGCTTCATAAAAGGGTAGTGCTTGCTGCTATTTAAGTCAAGAGTTAGATCCAGGTAATTGATTACCTTTTTCTTTGCTTCAACTTTTATCTTTAGCCCATTGTCCACAAACAATTGGCATATCTGTTGTTTAATGAGCTCAATCACTCGGGGTGGATCGTGGAATGCTGCAAGGCCATTGTCCCTACAAAGGCCTATTGTGAATGTGGTGGACAGCAACCAGACAGAGCTAAGTAAATATGTGTGGCGGCTGAAAAATGCTAAAGTAAACTATAGCATCACATGGAAGATTTTGGGGAGGGCGCGTGCGTATTCTAACAGCACCAAAAGATGCAACTTATGTACACTCGAGAAATACTATATAATTTGCCACCCAGAGTTCGCCTTACTCAACAAACGGTCAGAATTAGCAAGCGGCTGTCGACATGCAAACAAATACCTTTTAAAGAAATTGTAATTACAAATTCTAATTCACAATTACGTGCATGGGCAGCAGTACAAACCACCATGTAGAAATAGTAATCATGTAGAAATAGTAATCATTGTAAGATCCTGAAGAGTGGGACATGGTCCTACAAAACAAATTTGTCGATTACGGAATGTAGTCCATTTACCTTTACTTGTATACATAGCTCTAGCTTCACTAGCTATTGAGCACTCTGCAAGGGCTTATTGGCATCCTACATTAAGTATATGTATGTGTATATATGTATATGTATATATATATATATATGTATTTAGAAAATAGCTCAAGGAAAATACACGCGCTGATTGGTTAATAATCGTGTTTCTATAACTCGATAGAAACACAGAAAATGTAATTTCTGATGGTTGAGCGTGCGAATAAGACAGAAATTGATATTTCTACGGCACAGGAACAGAAGGGTCTGGGCACGATTGGTGCAAGGCCTGATGGGTGTGAGGTTGTCTATAAAGTGTTAGTTCATCACGTGGTGAGCCATTGTAGGCCTGCATCAGACCTGTAACTTTTGTTTCTTTTAATGTATCATTATTGTTTTGTAACTAGAGATCCTTTAAACCCTGGAGGGATGGTGGCACCGCATTGGTTCGGGGAATACGTTTCCAGTTTTTGTCCCTCATGGGGTTTTTTTGGTTTTTCGTATCCGGCGGTGTCACAGGGAATCGCTTTCCTGTAGATAATTAGTTGTTGTTATAGTTTCGCATGAAGGTGGCTCATGCCTGCTGCTGGTGCAAGGCCAAAAGAAACCAAAATAAACCTAATGGATTGCATTTGTCTGTGTAGTGAGGTTGAAATTTGACGTAGTCGCGGACAAGAGTCACGGCATTCCCGTGTGTGGTGATGTGTGTGCTGTCGTGTGTGCTGATGTGTAAATTGCGTGCTGTAGAGAATCTACGTTTTGATGATAAATAAAATATAAAATTTTCTTTGTTTTTCGTTATTTTCCTTGGGCTATTTCCTAAAAGAAATAGAAAACATTTTCTTCGTGTTTCTATCGAGTTATAGAAACACTCGTGAAAGTTTGGGAGAACTCAAAAAAGCTGTGGAAACACTTGCCTGTGGCCATGCCAGAGTGCTCAAACTAGTAAATTAGTGAGCATTCCATAGTGCTGTGGTCATGGCCCATCCTAGCAGAGTGCTCAATTTGGACATATAAAAAAGCTTTGCAAAGCTTCGTAATGCCAAAGAGCTATATATATATATTTCTCAAGCGGCCTACGTGGGGTTCCAGAGAATGTATGTAATGTATCTAATCATTTGGCATGTTTCTGCTACTTTACCAAGGCAAAAGGCTGCTCCGCAAATGCAAGACAGTTTTTTTTCTATTTTGCAGTTGCCTAAAGGAGGAAAATATGTATTTTTCTCTACAAATGTATATATGTGTAAAAGAACTGAGACAAACACAGTTTTTCATCCTGCTTCTTCCATAGTTACTCAACATCGTCCATTTTTGCCCTTGATACTGCCAGTAAGCAGAACAGATCATTGCCGCAATTGATCTTTCAGCTGTTACAAAAGTGCCCTAATTAGCTAGAAAAATTAGGACATCAAGTTGGCGACTCGAAAATTTATTCAGAATTGTACTGGCCAGTGGAACTTTTCTGTTGCTAAGACTATATTCCATCGTTAACGAGAACCGTTCACCCATGGCCTGAGTCTATTCCAAATAAGTATTAATGGCAGTAACAAAGGTTTAGCGAAAACGCTCAAAAATGTTGTTTTATGTTAAAATGTCCTGTTTGGACTGTGACTTTTGATTTTAGTCTGGGCTTTAGGGACACCGAGTTCAGCCTAACCTTATACGCTTTTACTCTTACTCTCCAAGATCAACACAATGACGGTGATTATGCTCCTATTTTCAGTGCCTTTCAGTAGAATGCAAACTCTGAAACTCATGGAAGGAGTTGTGTTTTTAGACTGGAATCAAACATCTTACAGTATCTATTTTCCTCCACGTCTTTTCTGTTTAAAGTTAAAGCACTAGAGATAATTGAGTGCAGCACAAAAATAAATATGTCATTTCAGAAAGTTGATTTTCAAATTGTACAAGATAATTAATTTGTGCATTAATACTGAAAGGTGCCTGACAAATTAAACTTGGGGACATCCTACAGTACTTCCATTGCTTTACCTGCAACAATTATTTTTAATTAGTCTCCTTTCATATTACAGCTGGTTAACAAGATGATTTATGGAAAACGTGTTGAGAAGCTCCTTTCCCTCTTCTTCTTGTTCAAGACATTCCTTAATGGCAGGCTTTGAAATAACACTTCCCCTAACTGTAGTATCACACATTTGTAGAAGAACCTTCCTTTCGTTATCACTGAAAATGTTATTGCTAAGGTAACTTGAATTTAATGGTCGAACAACATCTGATGAACTTCAGGATTTTTTCGTGTTAGAAGCTTTAAAGAAGCATGTCATTTTAATCAGAAAGAGTTTCAACCTGCTCAGGAGGCTCGGTTACAGGCATAGAATCTGCGGCTTCGTCACTCTCGCGATTACTGTTAGGCCATTCACTTCTAATTCGATCGCACACTCTCTTAGCATCCAGCTGCTTTAGAGCAGCATGGCCTTGTATTTGTGACCTCACACGGGAAAACGTACACTAACGTTTTAACGTTAAACGGACAAAACTAACGGCTAACTAACAGACGGGTATTGGAAGCTAACGGTACCTAACGGTATGCTAACGCTTTTAAAGGCACTGCTAACGGTTTGCAAAGTCATGCTAACGCATTGCTGCAAGCGTTTAACGGTTAAGTCAGTCCGACTAACAAGCGCTTCGGAGGCAGCTTAAAGCGTTAAAATGGTCAGCTAGTGAACGGCTAGAGGCGTTAGTGAATAGAATACCTGAAAGCTTTTAACTGTTGGAGGAAGCCATTTATCCGAAAACCTAAACTAAAGTTGAAGCGTAAGCCTAACCGGCGAGCGATAAATAATTAAGTGCTGCAGATTTTTAACCGAACGACATCCAAACCGGCCGTAACTTGCCGCGCGCGACGACCCCGGAATTACCGGCAACAAACATGGCGACTTGATCTTAGGCCTCCACTCAATGTATTTTCTTGTTTTGTTGTTATGGAGATTTAGGAGGATAATTGACCAATCATTTGTTGTCTTGTGAGCATATTTTGACAGCTGATAAGAGACTCAACAAACGAAGTCTGGCTTTCGATCACGCGATCAAATAAAATTACACGAAAACCACGGCTGATGTGCGAGGTAACACATCAAACTATGGGGATATCGCTACGTTTTAAAGGTTTCGGAGGGTAAAGGCAGCTTTTACGGTTTTCCTGTAAGAAGAGGGGATACTAGTGATAGCAAGTTTGATCATAGAAGATGGCTTTAAGTGGCGAAGAAGACGGTGACGGCCAAGGCGCGAATGATGACACCGATGCTGAAGAAAAAAGCTCGCTGGAAATGACCAGCTCGATAATATTCAAGATTTTTCTCATTTGCATCAGATTCGGCACATGTAAAATGCGACGTTTAAAACAGGTCTTACTGTAATCATAACAATCATTTACGAAAAAAAGGCTAAAAGATCGTGAAAATGTTAATTAACAATCAGTGTATAATGTTACTGTATTAAATATCCCTATGAGAGAACCTACTCGCACGACACCTGGCATTTATTTTTGTTTTTATAAACCTCCACTGTTTTTCCTTTTCTTCTTCCGAGTCCACAGGAAACTTTTTAAAGACTAAGAGTTTTAATGAATTTAACTTGCGACTATCTAGAGACTGCTTTTTGTGACTTCCGTCTGTATTGCCTTTGCTCAATTCATCTTTGCTAAAAAACAACGGGAGCAGCTTCACAGCGCATCGATGTCGAGTGTCTTCCTTGTCAAGTACAGCTCGAACACCTTGTATTCGGCTGGGCGTCACGCAGGTATGGAGAACATCGTCTCTGACAAGGTCCGTAGCACTGTTTGCTGAGAGGGACATCGAAGGATGTGATGCCAGTGTTCCTGGCCTTGCAACAGATATTGAAGGAGTTGAAACTTTTTCCGGTGATGAAGTTGAAGGAGTTGTTGACACTGGAGTCCCTGGAGCAAGTTTTTGAACTGGTGTGCTGGCGCAAACTTCCTCGCTCAAACTTTCGAACGCCTCAATGTCGATTGTCTGCAGTTCTGGGGTGGCTGGGATGCTACACAGAGCAGAAGGGAAATCACCAAATGACGGCAAACAATCATTCTGATCTTTGATCTGACAAAAAAAAAAACAAGAATGCTACGTAAGTATTATGTTTTAAAACTGATTATGTGAAACGGCGAAAAGAGAATAAACTTTGGTTTTCTTGGACTTACAGTGTGACGCGCCTTACTGTGGCCACCTAACAAAGTTTTTTAAAACTTATACGCTGTTGAATGTGTTGTTTGAGTTGACGTACTTACACGCAATTGCCAAATGTGAAAATTTGTTGGGTGGCCACGGTAAGGCGCGTGGCACTGTAAATCTCACGCCATTGGTCCCCTTTGTAATTACCGATTTGACAATTTGACATGCGTGTGAAAGTGAGAATTAAGCCCAAAGGTTTTTCTCTTCTCGCAGGTTCAGGACGTCTTTGCCACTTCGTGGCTCTCCCGCGACTCAAGAAAACCTCTGGGACCAGCGGGTAATTCCCATGATGAACAATAATCGATTTAGCAATAAATCAATATGGGTTACCACCGTCTCCAAAGATTCTAACCGCCTTTCAATCTTTGACAGTCTTTGTGCAATGTTCTCCTCCAATACAGAGAGCGAGTCATCAAACTTTTCAAGCATCTACGAGAAAATGACAACTGATAAGCCTCACGTTATAAAGGAGTGAAATCTATTTTCAAACTGATGATACATTATAACTACCGTATAATGCGCTTACTTGAACCAAAATAATATTTGCCCTAGTCTTCAAACATTTCCTTGGTCAGTCGAACCCTTTATAACTATAACCTCTTCCGAGTCGCTCGAGGCAATTTATATTTCCCTTCTGATCATTTTAAAAGTATTTTTACGTGTACTTTCAATGGGAACTCGAATCTTCTTTGGTAAGAATAATTCAACACACCCAACGTTTTGTGCATTCACCTACCTTACAAAGGGTTTCCTGACCCAGGACCTGACTTCGTAGAAGCTGACACTCTTTATCTTTTGCTTCCAGTTGCTGTTTAACTCGGTTCACCTCGTCAGCATCTTTGGTATCTTCGGCACTCTTCGATTCCTCAAATTCACTGGATGTTTCAAGAATTCTCGCTTTCTTCGCCGCAGAGGATTTTCTATTGGTGGACCACTGGGCCTCCCTCTTTCGTTGTTCTTCCAAGAACTCTGAGTAGGGTTCTCTGTTGATGGGCTGAGCTGCTACTGGTGATTCCTTCGCCTGGTCTGGTTTAACCTACAAAGTAACAACAAACATTGTCAAGTATTTTGTGTCTCACTCTTCTCATCGTTTCGGTCTTTGCCAACAACTACGGTGTACACACCAAGGTGAGTTCCGGTGTCACAGCGGATTTGGACCGCCCAGGCCCGAGGGCGATTGTAGAATTAACTTCACACGTATTTTCAAAGTTTTCACAAAATTGCTAGAGTCGCAACGCGGCAAGGGCAATTTGGAAAACTTTTTTCAGGCTTCGCTTTTGGCCCTTTGTACAGCCCTCTTTCAGAAAGGAGTTAAAATTTGCATATACATACTTTACGAAATGCCTCCGCGAAGGCTTTTAAAGGCCTGTAAATTGAAAGCGAAAATGTTAAAGAGTGCTTAGACCTAATCACTGCAACGAGCGCTATTTTCTTGACACGATCTCGTGAAAAATGTAGTTAATGTAACCGTAAAATTCACAATTGATCACTACTTAATTCGCGAGTCACGCTTTAAGAACGAAAAATACTGTTTTGAATAAATTTCATACTTCAACTTTAATTTATTAGTTTCTGCGTACCACGTAGCCAGCTACGCACAACTTTATTCGAGTGGCAGGGTATTCTGCAGTTAGGCTAAGCTGCAATATGGGGAGTCCAAATCCGCGAAGGGGGTCCAAATTCGCTAGGACACGGATCTTTTCGTTCGCGCTGGCTCGTGAATAGCCAGTTAGTGCTTCGAACTTATGCGCTTTGTAGCTATAGAGCGAACACTTATTTCTGAGGAGCATGGAATGTAGGAGTTCCTTGGTCCAGTACGAATTCAGCCGAATTCAATTAGAGGATTGAGTTCGATTGGGTTGGATTTTTGCCGAACATCCGTTTGACCACGCTTCGGCTAAACTATAGAATAGTGGGCCAATTTTGAAACAAGGATTTGTTCAGTGGCTCGGCGTATCGGTGGTCAACTGACGAACCGCTCGTTCTTTAACCAATTGAATTTCACTCACTAATAAACCTTGTTCCTTACTTAAACATTGACTCTTGCACTACTAATCGACGGTGTCAGGTGATGTCGCCCCATCGCCTTGTCGCCCCGAGTTACGTCGCCCCAACTTAAGTTACCTCGCCCCAACATTAACTCGAGCGACTATACACTATATAATCATAACTGTGCTTAGGAAGTCATATATGTCGATAAATGTAGACGATCGATTGACCTTGAACGATTTCTTACGCGCAAATTCGCTTATGAAGTAAAAGTTTGTAAGATTTATCGATCGATTATCTCGAGCGACTTATAACATGTAACTTCGCTTATGAAATAAAAGTTTGTAATCTATTCATCGATCGATTAACTCGAACGACTTATAACATGTAACTTCGCTTATTTAATAAAAGTTTGCAATCTATTCATCGATCGATTAACTCGAATGACTTACGAAGTACAACGCGCTGTAGCTTGAGAAGTTAAAACGTGAAAACAACTCGGATGTTGGGGCGAGGTAACTGAAGTTGGGGCGACGTAACTCGGGGCGACAAGGCGATGGGGCGACATTACCTACAACCTAATCAAGTGAAACCTTTGTTTTCAGAAAAAAAACATTCCATACCTTCTCATTCTCTTTTCGTGACGACTTTCTTTTGGATGGGTCGATCTGTTCATTGATTTGGCTGTATTCTTCCGTTCGGAGGTTCTCTTTGCACCATTCAATGTCTTTCTCAGCGAGGATATCCTCGTTATCTGAAAATGCAGAAAAGAAATGAGTACAAGAGGCAGTAACATTCATTTACTTGCGTAAACAACAGAAGGCAAGTGAGGATTCAACATAGTTGCTTCTCGATCGCGCATGAAACACTTACCGTTTAGCGCCAAAATTTTTGCCTCCACCTTTTTTCCTTGCCAGTTGACCGTTACTTTAGAATATTCAGCTAAGTTTCTGTCTTTCTCCAAGATTAATCGTGTCGGCGCTATCCCAGTTCGCTTCTCCTTTGGAAAATACAACAACACCTTCAAAGGACGCTTTCCAGCCTCCTTGAGTACTTGTCTTAAAGTAAGAGCCATGACGAAAGAAAGCAACTGTTTTAAGTTAAACTTGTTAGATTGCCTGTTAAACTGATTCCAATCAATGTGACACTTGTCGTGGAGACCCCTTTTATACCTGAGAGAAGCTCAAGGCGGATCGAAATCCCCGAGTTTTCATTGGAGGGTTACTTTCCTTTGTCTTAAACTTGGTCGAGTGAGACTCCAGCACTTCTTCGTATTTTGAGTGATTAGATCTCAAGTGATTAGATCTTAGGATTGTGTCGCTATTGAAAAGGGGCTTTCTCGCAAGTTAGTTATTTCAAGATGATATCGTTTCGGGTGGTGACTAGGAAGAGGCTAGGTAGCTTATCCCAACGAGTCAAGTCTGTTACACTGTATACAAGAGTAAGGCAAGAACAAAGGGAAAGAGAAATCAATTCAAAAAGGGAAAATTATGATAATTCGTTAGTTAATCAAGCGTGCTTTCGTCTCCTTGCTTTGTGTTTACCGTCAGATTAAAATACAGACAATTTTCATGGGAACGAACAACTCTTTATTAAAAAAATATATATTGAGACTGTAATGATATAAATCTACACACACAGACAGATATAGTCTGGGTCGGTAGGTGAAATACTTTAAGTTACACTTACTATGTTATCCACTTAACAAAATCATGCAATGAATTTTACATGTAGATAAGCTACATTAAAGTCTCATTGTCTTTTCGGTACTCAATCTGCATTACAATAAATTTTAACAGTTCAGTTCGAGGGTGCTGGAGCGACTAAGTCTTCCGTGCCGGGCTTACAAAATTGTCGTATCTCATTGTAAAGATAGTTCTTTCGGTCTAGAGTGAGGCCAGCTGG
The DNA here is from genome assembly GCA_014634185.1 of Astreopora myriophthalma. NCBI lineage: Eukaryota > Metazoa > Cnidaria > Anthozoa > Scleractinia > Acroporidae > Astreopora > Astreopora myriophthalma. Next base: position 807,912 of record BLFK01000989.1, on the reverse strand, counting down.
TCTGATTGTAGGCGGAAGGTGTGCTGGGGGAAGGACCTCCTGATTCTTTAACAACATAAACGGTCGTTCTGGGCTTGTGACGAGCTCCTTGCAGAAGACCATTCCCGGACTGTCCTTTGAAAATCTAAAGTGCTGATATTTTTTTATATTCGGGATCTTCTTGAAATAAGGTTCTAGGAAGGACGCCCAGTCATAAACAGGAACGAGTACTCTTCCGTCATGAGTTCCCACCAGTTGAGCTTTGTTAATGCCAACATTGCTTGAAGTTTCAACCATCCGCGCGATTTCATATAGAGACGAAACGTAGGTGACTTTGTAGGCTTTTTTGAGGATCCCGAAACAACGTTCGGGGCCAAATTTGGTGTGACCAGCGATAAGGAATGAATAAAGAATTGTATCGTGGAGGTGCATGAAAATTCTCCAAGCCAAGTACCACACAAAATAATTGTTTTTGTTTTGTCCGGCACAGTTGTTAAGGTGTGCGTTCATCTCCCCAAGTCCGTGATGCTCAAAATAAAAATGAACATAACTGATTGTAGCATTTGCACCTTTTCCAGCCGAAGAAGCTTCATCGATTAGGAAATTGACCTGTTGCGGGATTGCCTCGCACATCACGCCAAAAATGCCGCATTTCCGGGGAGTTTTAAAGTAAATGGGCCCCGGTTGCATGGGGTTGCAGGGATAATGGACTTGCTGAGCGTAGTCAAACGAGTAGTGCATTGTTGTCTTTAGTGAACAGGCATTTCGATTGGCATGGTTTACGGCTTCATCGGCTTCCAATTCCTCTAGCGCTTTCTTTGTGTTCGTCCAAGAGTTTTTGTAGAATTCCGTTTCGGCTTGCGCACAGTTTATATGTTCCTGGTGGGCTCTGATGCATTCTGATTTCTCAACTTCGGAAAGATTGGCGGCTCGTTGCAGTTTGTTAGTGTTTTGTTGACATGTCATACAGAGATCAGTCATTGGTTTTGAAATTACAACATTAGGGAAAAAGTTTCCCCATATTTCGAGAAATTTTGAGTAACTAACAACACGCTTATTGCTTGCTTGACATGCTGACTTGTACACGCGCCAAGCACCCATCTTGCTCTCACTTGATTGCAGAACTTTAACTTCATCGCTTTTGAACCCTGGTATCCTCCCGGGAAGGACAATGGCGTTTTCTTCGACATAGTTTGACATGAATGAATGGACATCCTCAATTGTTGACTGTGGTAGCGCATTTTCTGGGAGTCGCCTTGTGTTGCCGTGTTGCCGTAGGGAGATACCGTGTTTCTCGTAATGCTCTTTAAGTCGACGAAATCGAGAGTAGCTGACGCCGTAAAAGCACAAAAACATGTCCTTGCAAATTGGTTTCGACTGGTAATAAAATGAGCAACGAGGACTCCTTTTACATCCAATGAACTCAGCTCGGGTGAATGCCTGGATACAGGTTAAAATCACAAGATCAAGCTCAGCACTCGACAATTCAAGGCAGTTGTTTAAATTAAACAACACTGTTTCTTCAGTAAACTGTAAGGAACATGGACCGTTCTTTGGACCAAGAGTACAACCACAGCTATCTCGCAGAAATTTCTTCACTTTTTCCACTACTTCCTCAAAATCTTCTCCTTCGTGTTCAATCTCGGCCATCACGTTGTGAATTAAAACTGAACTCCGCACTTCCAACATATTTCGCAATGTTATGTTGTCATGGAAATGTTTCGTTTGACAAAAGTACTGGGACTTGAGACCATTTGATTTGCATACTGTGCTAGCGATCCCTTTTGTTGGTTTTTCATAATAAATCAGTGGGTGCAATGAAAACATTATTGTAGCACTGAAACAGCGAATGATTTTACGAGCGACTTCTTTACTCAAGCTCTGCTGGACTCATTACTGCGATTAATAAAGTTTATTTTTGTATTCAGGCGATAGCCACGCAGCGAGATCACTATCGGACTTATTAACACGCTCTTTCTATTTAAAGCGTTTACGTGACTTGTAACTTCATGCTTTGTCTTTGCCCTCCACCTTTTGTTGCCAGGATTGATCTATTTTTGTCAGTTATTCCTCAAAGATAATTTTATATAACTTTTTAGGGTAGCAGTTCATAGAACACATTCGTAATCATCTCAATGCTTCGTAAAGAAAATACAATCTGGGGCCGGGGTGGCGGAAGAAATCGCGGCAAGTGTTTGGCTTCCCCTTTTATTCAGTTTATTGTCACACTTGTCTTTAATGAAGATAATGCTGGCTAGAACCAAGTTTTCTTTCTGATGTTACTGGACAAAGAATAATATACGCAATTAAGAGGCAGCATCACATGACACAAGTAAGTTACTACGAGTGGTATTTGAGTGCTCCGATCCAAAAGCACTGTAACAGTTACGGTCCTTCTAACGGCTAAAAGAACTAACGAATGCTAAATTTTTCTAACGGTTACAAGGTTACCACTAACGCTTTATCCATACTACTAACGGTTTGGTGAAACCGTCTAACGGTTTGGTGAAACCGTCTAACGTTGACTAACGGATTACGAACGGCTGACTGACGATGGCTAACGGCTAGCTGACGCTTTCGGCCGTTAAACGTTAAAACGTTAGTGTACGTTTTCCCGTGTGAGGTCACATTTTATCCCTCACGACTTCCATAGTGACTGACTTTTCTTTGATTTCCTCTTAGAACAGTTGTTTGATCGCATTCACATCCTCTTCCTTCCATGTCAAATGCTCCTTTGTCAAACTTTTTTTGGGACAAGCTCTTGGTGGCTGTTGTAGTTGTGTTACGTTGTGACACAGGTTCCTTCTGAGATTCTCTCATGATGGAGGAAAGGTTATTGGCTGCCTGAACACGTGCCTCTTCTTTTTCATGCAGGCAATAAAACCTTTCTGCTGTGGATGGTTTGTGACCCATCAGATCAGCGAGATCACCTTTGAGGTCTTTGTGATCTTCATGCACCTTTGTCACGGTTGACTTGGAAAATATTGTGGAGGAAACATGTCCTTCATCCCAGCCTTCTGCCATGCAGAGTCAATAGCTGTTGAAATCTGTCCTGATTGTAAGTTCTGTCCATTCCATGACAAGAACACAAAGGATGGTGAGGTGGTGTCCTTCTCACTGCTTGAAAAAGCCACACGTAGACTTTCAGGTAAGAGAATAAAGTTGGAGTCAACACAACACAGGTGGGTCCATGTATGTCAGCAGTTTTGTGGTTCTTCATGTGACTTTCAGAGGGTCACTGGTTGATGTAGCATAAGTCGGAGCGTAAACGAATGCACAAATACCACGCGCAACAACTTCCCTGTCAGTTGGTACCATGAATGATATTTATATTTCACGAAAACCAAAACTCTAGACTACCAGGTAGCGATACCAAATAATAGCGAAAAACGATTGCGTAGCTGTGTGTATTCTTGTGGTTGCAATTGTAGTTGTGGTTGTGGTTCAAAATAGAAAAGGCAATAAAAAACGAAACAAATCCTACTAAATTGGCTAATAACAATGCATAAACGATAAAGAAATCTATGCCTAAAATAAATGATCGTGCGTAAACGATGAAAGTAACTTACTTTGGTAGAGCTCCTTAGCACTTGAAATAATAGCACTTGGCGTAGAAAAGATGGCTAATTTGCCAATAGCGGACAGCAAGG
>BLFK01000989.1:784141-791641 GCA_014634185.1 Astreopora myriophthalma | reverse complement strand
GTTTTTGAAAAGAGAACGAGAGAGAATACCGGATGGAAATTGAGTTACAGGTTTTACTCCTAAAAAACTTACCAGGTTTCGAGTGTGACATTCGTCGACCACAACCAAGGACAAATTCTTCCTGAATTCCGACAATTCGTCCTTCAGCAAATCTCAATTCTCTGGAAAGCGCTTGTTCCACAGAAGCAAAAATCACTTGAAATTTGTTGGCTGCAATGTCTTTCATCAACTCTGGTTTCTTCTCGAAAGCAAGTGCTTTCAGGCCAAAATCATTTGACTGTAGTTGATCATCGATGATACCCCGAAGAGGAACAATAACAACGATGGAAGAGGAATCCTTCGCCATAACGAAGCTTTGGTAGATGACAGATTTACCGAAGCCAGTCGGTAATACTGCTAAAACATCTTTTCCTGACATTAGTGCTTCAAGAGCAAGCCTCTGTTCGTCCTTTATAATCAGACTGCCAAGACGCTCTGATAAACGGTCAGGTAAAATACTTTATGCCGAGAGCGGCGCCTTAACAGAAAATAGAATGACGGAAGACTAAAAAAGCTGACGTTTGGGGGGCGCGCATGCGGCTAGGCCAGAATTCACTGAATCACGTCACAGACACGAATGTGTGGATTAATTTGGCCACTAAAGTGGCATTTATTACAAACCGATTACAAGTACTAAAATGTCAAATTAGTAATATCTCATCGCTTAGTGTAAGCTGATAGTTTTTGATTCAGTGAATTAAGTTGGGGCAAAAAACAGCCAAAAGCCACAATTTGTGGCGAGCCCCAACCCAAGCCGCAGGCATGCGCACCAAAAGACAACACATTTACACAGCGCCTACAATGATAAATGAGGAAAAATAAACAAGGACTCGTTGAGCGTCGCTACCCCAGCCTATGCCTGCAGGGCAAGCGTGCTCTGAGAGTGACCTAGCATTCGTTGGGAGGCAAAGAATGACAAACACCAGCCCGAGTCTGAGCGTCGTCAAATTAGTTCGATAGCGTTATGTAAAACTAAAACGTAAAATTCAAGGCAACTCTAGGACTAGGCCGAGAAGACTACCGCAGCCCAGGACAAAAAGGCCGCCTATTTCTTGGGATAAAAATGTGACAAAGCCAGCCCATGTCTGAGCTTTATCAAAAAAGAAACATAAACAAGAAGTAAGGCTAATGCTTGCCGCCCCAGCCCGAGTCTGAAGGGCGATCAACTACTGTCTGAAATAATGCTGCGATAACAAGATGCTGAAGACCTTTAAAACCGAAGACGGTAAAACAGAAAAATAAGGGGGAATACGATGGCCCCAGCCCATGACTGAAAGGCGAGAGAAAGCCTATAAAGATACCCCGGAAGATTGACGAATGTATACTTTAAATGCGTTGGATTTCCAACGGCCAAGGTGGCGAATTTGTGCATCTGATAAGCCTTTCTCGGCAGCCCAAGAAGCGGTGCCGATCCGGAAAGAGTGAGACTTGTATTTGGCGGACTCAAGCCCACAAAAATTTAGCGCTTGCCGAAGTTGTTGCGTAAATTGGCCAGTTTTCACTGGAGATCCGTCAGCAAAACAAAACAAAGGACCGGGCGATGTACCCCTAACGGCGGAATAACGGTATAAATAAGACACGGGGCAAAGCTTGGTTCCCTCGGTGTGTTCCAAAGCAACTGAGAAAGGACGCTTGTGAGTGTTGTGCTTAAAATCCGTTATGACAATGGTCGCAGAGGTCACGAAATTCTGTGTAAAGTGGAAATAGAGGTCCCGGATTTGTTATAAATGTTTAAAATTCGCACCCTTGACCGTGAGTTCACCGACGCGGAAAAACCCGTAAAAAGCTACCAAGAACATGGTTTGGTACAATAATCTTTGGAATGCTGAAGAATTTGTATTATTCAAGGCCAGGACTAGGTGTTGTAAAACGCTGCGGGTTATTGGAAGCCTAACATCCGGTGAGGAGTGAAGCTTGCTGTGAGCCGCTAGCAGCTTCTGTACTAAAAATTTTTTTGTGGGATCAGGAAAATTACCTAACTTGTGAACGTAGCTTAAAGCGGAGACATACGTCGAGATTGTGGAGGAAGCAAACTTCCTCGCTGAAAGATAAGATATAAATATTGCCAAGTTGTTGATCGAGACAGGAAGGAGTGCGCAACGAGAGTCACAAAATTCAGAGTAGAATTTGACATATGTCTTCCACGCTTGTTCGTACGTCTTACGGGATCCCTCAGAAATAGCGGAATGCAGCAGCTCGCTTAAATGATGCGCCAATTGCTGGGTAGTAAGGCTTCCGGAACCGGCGTTGGTCGTGCGTCTACGTAAGGTGCTAACAAACGGAATTTCTCTACCTGTAAGCGAGATAAAGCATCGCTTTCACGATTAACGCAACTGGAGATATGCTTAGCATGGAACAGAATATTATATTTAAGGGTGCAGAGCACAAAGTGCCTGAGTAGAACCATGATTGAACGATCTCTAGAAGTTTGCCTATTGATAATTTCAACGACTGCTTGATTATCCGAAAAGAAAACTACACATTTGTTATGCATAAGCGGTCCCCAAATCTCAATCGCCAGGACAATAGGAAACAACTCTAAAATAGCAATATTGAGTTCCTTCCAGGAATCGGGCCATTCCCCAAAAAGCCAGTGTTTACCAAATATCGCGGCATAACCAAGAGAACCTGCCGCGTCTGTAAATAAATTGAGCGTTTTGGAAGTAATCCAACGAGAACTGAGAAAAAACGATTTGCCGTTGTATGCGCCCAGGAACTCGAGCCACATGTGTAAGTCATGTTTAGTTTCCTTTGTTAATCTCGCATGATGTGAGGGTTTCCGGATGCCTTTTGTTAAATCAATTAAACGGCGAAGAAAGGCGCGACCGGGCACGACAACCGAACAGGCAAAATTGAGAAGACCTATTAATGACTGAAGCTCTTTTAAAGTAACGCTTTTACGCGAGCAAAAGGAACACAACTGCTCTCGGCATTTGGCAAGTTTGTCATCGGGTAAGCGAGCCTCCATCGATACGGTATCCAAAGTGATGCCTGCAAATTGTAAGGCAGTGGCGGGCCCCATTGTCTTTTCATCGGCTATCGGAACGCCTATGTGTTGACATAAGTTAAGAAAATTCTTGAGGTCAATCCTGCATTTGTCCTCGGAGGGCCCAAGAAATAAAAAGTCGTCCAAAATGTGATTGACTGCCGAGGCGTGTAGCTTGTTCTTGGCGATCCATTCTAGGGCGGTGCTGAAGGTTTCAAATATACTACACGACGAGGAGCACCCCATGGGAAGGCATGTGTCAAAGTAAAATTGCCCTTGCCAATCCATTCCCAGCAACGGAAAATCGCTGGAAGTGACAGGAATGATTCTAAAGGCGGACTTAATGTCTGTTTTTGCCAGAAAACAACCGTCCCAACGAGTTAATGAGACCTATAGCATCATCAATGGTCGCGTATCAAACAGAGGCGAGCTCTTTAGGAATACCGTCATTAACAGAAAACCCATCTGGGTAGGAAAGATGGTGAATTAACCGAAATTCTCCCGGTGACTTTTTGGGAACTATGCCGAGGGGAGAAACCCAGAAGGGTTTGAATGGGGGTACGTCAAACGGGCCAACAATGCGGCCGGCTGCGAGCTCCTGGAGCAACTTATCATTGACGCTAGTGGGATTGTCTGAGGCGCTTTTGAGATTTAGGGATTGTAAGGAAAATAAAGAACCAAAATACCGTATGGAGAAACCGTGAACAAAGCCTTTTAACAGATAGTCCGAAATATCGTCATCATGCCCCTCAAGGTAAAATGCGAGGCGGTAGGGATTGACCGGGGTTGGGCCGTGACTCAGCGGCTCCCTGACGGTCGCCTCCAGAGGGTGTTCTGGGTGCTGGGGTATTGGTTGTGCCGCTCGATTTTGTGGCGGTGCATTGGCTTGCAGGGTGGACTGCCCCGCATTTAAAGCATGAGTGCTTGAAACTGCATCCCCGGCAAAATTGTCCGGAGTGAAAACGCCAACACACACCCTTGGGAAAGGACTGAAAGGGACGCTGTTTGGGCCGCCGGGTACGAAAATCGGGATTGTATGGTGACCTAGAGGCGGTAAGGGGGCTATGTAAAGCCTGATGCCATAATTCCCATGCTACATTATTCCACGGATATCGATCAGGCATAGACTGGCGAAGAAACCTAAACTGCTCGTCATAATAACGCCAATTACCCTGTTTGGCGGCAATGTCCCGGACCACCTCGCAATACTTCATTAACGAGCTTATCGCACTAGGAGCCTTGATAGCGTAAACAGCTACAAATACATTAAATGCAGTGAGCCATTGGTCAATAGATAAGCTCCGTCGTTTGGGTTTGACATGTTCAAGGCAAAGACTAGGGTTATCGTGGTCATTTGTCACAGATAACCGATATTTCTATTCGTCCGGAGTGACTGTCAGGAGCGAGCCAAAATCCGCATATTCGTGAGCCCATATCTTTGCCTTGATATGATCTGAGACTCGAGATTCCAGGTCGAAAGTGACACTGGAAAACGTTTCATGTGGGTTATCAGACGGAAAGATGAGCCTACCGGCAGCTACGGTGTGAGTCAGGTCCACGATTTCTTTGGACGTGGCGTCTTCAACCAAGGTTGGTTCTGGGGCACTCGTGCCAGCATTTATAATCCCCGTGGACTGTAAAGCGCCTGAAATGGCCTGGGAAATAAGGGCAGTCAGTGCAGTGGGGCTGAACTGCAAAGTGGACGCTGCTGGCGACGACTCAGACCGAGCCATTGCAACACTCTCTGCTCGGCGCTGTTTTGCAGGAACTGCCGTTGTTGTTCGTTTTGCTGCCGGGCGCTTGGAAGCTCGGGTAGAAGGCATGGTTATGAGAAATGGTACCTGATATTACTCCAACATATATTATAACTATAGTTATGGGCAAAGTTAGCGGGTGTGTCCCTATACCTTGGGTTAGCTATTGGTGAGGCAAATCATCCAAAATAAACAAAAATAACCACCGAGGCAAGAATCCGAGACATTCAATATAGGCTCACGAGGGCTGGGCTATTTATGCGCCAGCAAGACTTAAAAGAGAACGCAAGCCCAAGAATGTCAAGTGCAAACCACAGCGAGACAAAAATCCGAGACATCCAATGGGCTCACCGTGCTGGGATGGATGGATGTCAAGTACAAACCACGGCAGGAATATGACATGATGAACGATCCGAGACATTCATAAAGGACAGTTGTCCTATAATGGCCTGGTGTGTTGGGCACACTAATGTAAAACAAAAGCCGGCAAGAGATAACACACTAAATAGCCATAAAGGTCAAGTACAAGTCATGCAAGTGACTAAGGACTGCATGATAACCAACAATATAGCCTGCAATTTTGTGGTATATGCAAATTGTATAAAGTTGAATAAATATTTGTCTTTAGAATACGTCGTGCACATATCAGATTGGCCGTGAAGCGCCAAAGACAGGTAGCAAAACGGCTGGGTTGAGGACACACCCACTAGCTGCAACGCCTTCAAAATAGCCCCTCGAATGCTGCGCATAAATTTATAATTGCCTAATCTAGTAAGGTGAACTCCATCGGGTAAATATAGCTCATTGTTGGAGTTCCAAAAACCCCTATGTCGCCAGTAATAACATAACGGCAACTGGTGTAGGACAACGTTTAGGTACGTATGCAGTTTGGCCGCCTTACAATTAAAATTATCAGAGTTCGGTGACTGACGACGAAGGACCTGCCCGATAACCACAAGCTGCACGGAGGGCAACTCATGCAATTCACGGGCCAAAGTTTCGAGTTCCGAGCCAACTGTCTGTGGCGAAAGGTTAACTAGATCATTAGAGCCAAGCTCCAAGACAACAATATCGGGGGCTATACGGCGCACATTATCAAAATCAAACCTACGAAATTTAGCAATCGTGCGGCCCCCAACCCCATGGAAATGAACTTGACCTATACCATTTAAGGTTGTATACCGTATTTACCCGTGTATAATGCGCGCCCGTGTATAATACGCACCCCAATTTCGGACCAAATTTTGAGAAAAAAGAAAAATAAACTCCTCAACAGGAAGGTTCAGTTGTATAACATTATTTATTTTAATTAACTTGGCAAACTAACGAAATGATGGTTACAACATCTTTCACCTCCTTTGCTGTCAATAAAGCTAACGATACTTAACTTAAATTTTCTTTACAAAATACAAGCGCCTTTTTGCGTAATGGAATATACCTTAGCATAAAATTCAAACTGACCGGTACTTAACTTACAACAGTAGCTATTATCTTGTAGTAGCGTTTGCTTTTAATGTCAATTAAATGTCAATTGCAGCACTTGTTTCCTGTCCTTCTAAATAATCTACTCACAGTTCGACTGAGTGTTCAAATATCAAATCCTTCAAACTCGGACTCAGAGTCTGACTGAAACAGTTCTCTTGCAAACAAGTCATCGAATTCGCTGTTGCAATCATCGTCGGCCTCGTAAACTAAGTCGTCCTCTGAACCATCAAGACTGTTGGTAATTCCGCATTTCAGAAATGAAGATTCAATCATTTCTTCAGAAATGTCCTGCCATGCTCCTGCGATCCACGAAAGAATCAGTTCCTCGGATGGTTTCTTTTGGCGGCCACTCGCTGTAAATTCATGGATTCCCTCCGCCATCCATTCCATCCACCTCTTTCTAACACCATCTTTAAACAGCTTGTTTAAAGAGACATCGAGCGGCTGTAAGATCGAGGTTAATCCGCCAGGAATTACTGCTAAGTTCGTGTTTTCTCGTGTCAGTGCTGTTTTCACTCTTTCAGTCACGTGGGCTTCAAACGCGTCACAAACAAGCAGGCTCCTTCTCTTCCCCAGGCCACCTCTCCTCGAACGCCAAACTTTCTCGATCCATGTTTTCATTCCTTCACCGTCCATCCAACCTTTCTCTTGAGCGGCGATTACAACTCCGTGCTTGTTGGCAACCTTTGGGAGAGTTTTTCTTTTGAAGATTACCATCGGTCTCAGTTTGCTTCCGTCGCCAGCACAGGTCAACACGACTGTAATGCGGTTCTTTTCATTACCCGTCGTACGAATCTTGATCGTCTCCCGAGCTGTTGATGGTTCGATTTGGCGGCTTGTCAAATGTTAGTGGCGTTTTGTCCATGTTAGCAATAACATGAAGAGGATAACTGTGCTCTTTGCAAAGATCGATAATGTAGCGGTGGAATCGCACGATTTTCTCCTCATAGTCATCTGGAAGCCGCTGGGCAAGAGTTGTCTTTTGTCGAAGAGACAAGCCATTTCGTTTCATGAAACGCTGGCACCAGTGGTTGCCTGCTTTAAACTGCCCTTCTGGAATCCCATATTTCTCGTTCTTTGCCATGTCGAGGGCCTTCAGCCTCACCAGCGATGGTAAAATGGCGAGACCATTGTTCCGTTTCTCCGTGATCCATTCGAGGAGATCAACCTCAAGTTCTGGCCATGCAGCTTTTTTGCCACGATTAGCTCGCTTCAACCGAGGCATCTTTTCCAAGT
>BLFK01000989.1:764141-766641 GCA_014634185.1 Astreopora myriophthalma | reverse complement strand
GCAATAGAAATTGTTTCGTTTATCCTTTAGTAAAACTTTAACAGTGTAGAGTAATAGTCTCAAAAGGACAATGAACTGAAAATTTCTTTTTCAGTCGTCAACGCAATTTCCCGCCGAAAATACGCGGGCTACCAGAACTCGAGACTTGAGCCCGCGATCTAGTAAAACAATTACTGGTCAGCGGACAGCTTCCAAATAAATCACGTCACCTCGATGAGTTCACACATGGGCCCACAATATGGTCATGTGATACTGGTCAGTGGCTATCCCATTTTCACAGCTGTCAATTGACCATGTGAATGTCCAATATAAAAGATGTGGATTTGCAAAGACACGCCTGAGATACCCATCCCTTCCTTTACATAGTTTCCCCTTCCCTACCCGTACGATCTGTAGACGCGTACGTACGTACGCTCGGTCAGTCACGTGACAATCAAACGAAAAGAGGTTGACCATATTCCATGAGTATGGGGCTCTGTCCCACGCGCGAAGTGGAGTAACTCGAAAACTTTGTATGAAACCATGTGCTTTTCTCTCCGGGAAAGCATTGCTTCATCCCTGCCCTACAGTATTGTGCAAAAGTAATGCAAACGAAATTCGTCGAAATTCGTCCTTTGTTCTGGCGAATTTTCCACGAAAAGTCATCGAATTTTCGAACGATATTTCGTAGGGTTCGAAGCGAAAAATTCACGATCTTTCTCGAAAATTCGAGATAGCGAAATTCGAAGTAGCGAATTTTCGAGGTAACCAAACGAAAATTAGAGATAACGAAATTCGAAGCAGCGAATTTTTGTGACATGAATCGGCGGCCGCCATGAACAACATCGCTGAACAAGCGTATGTACGCGTAAATAAACTAAAGTCGTATCGAAAATAGATTCAATGATGCGACAGTTTAATTGGCTATTTCAACCGAAAAAAAAAATGATTGCCTCACACAACGAAAACTGCCAAGTATTTCCACCAACGTAGACTCGTATCGATCGGTGAAACTGGGCGCGAATTCTGGTAATTTCTGGTAACAAACAACGCAGAAATGAGACAGAACGTTTGTAGACAAAAGTTTTATTTGATGAAACACTACATTTCATTTTGGAATCAAAACTGAAAAGCTCTCAAATGTCTTTTGCGTGGTTTTAGGCAGAGCAGTGCATGTCTCGATCAGTTCCAGAGTCGAGTCGTACAAAGCAGTCTTCGGATGTCTTACCTCGCATACTGAATCGTTGCCGGGTTTAAAAGTAATAAGCTTGTTTCAAGCATTTTCTTCTTCCATATCGACCGTAAGCATCCACTTTACTGGCTCGTATTTAAGCCCAGCCACGGTGCAATGTCTTTTGAACGCTGTTGACAATTTTGGAAACTTATGAGCCCACAGTGATTTGGCCTGCGGTACAGATGTTGCGTAAGTAGCATTACACTGGCGAAGCTGATGAGTAAGTCTTCTCCTTTCAACGATTTAAATATCTCAGCTGGGTGGAGATCTTGCTTGTAAAGGACCTCGATTCGTGTTGGAAACTTTTGGCATGATTACTACAAGAGAGTTTCAACGGGAATGATTGTAAGAGCACGCTCAAGCGGTTCCCACGGTGATACAAAAACAAGTACGCGCGGAGTCTGGGTTATGAAAACATGGCGTGTGTCGGCGAGTGGTCTTGTGGAGCCAAGAAACGACCGAAGAATAATTGTGTAAAATTAAAGAGCTGCATTGCTTTTAACGTGAACTAAACAGTAAAAGGAACCTTTGAAGTAGATCTTGGTGAGTCTTGTAGAATTGTTATGTAAACGAACAAGAGTTTGTTGTAGAGCTTACACATTGTGAAATGATGGCAGAAAAGAATCATCGCGGCAAATTTGAACTTGGCGAATTATTGTCCAGAAAATTCGTGGGAATGTTTGAGAAGAGCAAATAAAGAGCGAAATTTCGCTGAATTGTTCGAAGTCATTTATCGAACAGAGCGATTTTTCGCACGAAAATTCGAAGCGAATTTTCCTTCCGAGCGAATTGTCGTTTGAAAATTCACGTAGTTAGAAACAATAGGCCTTGCGAATTATCGTGACTTTTCGCTGAAAATTCGCTTCCATCGAAAATTCGATATTTTTTCGTCGAAAAGCCAAGAAAATCCTCGAATTTCGGCGAAATATGTTTGCATTACTTTTGCACAATACTGTAGGTAATTGGCAATTACTGAACCCCCCAAATAAGAAATCGGCCAGGCTACATAGTAAAATATTGGACTATTTGTTTGGCCGCTAAAGGGGCCACCAGTGGTGAAAGGGTTAAAAAAACATATTGCCAAGTTCCAGTGATTCTTATTTTTTTTTAAATTTGTGGAAATTTGAAAACCAAATTGTCCAAAATTTGATGCGAGAACCAAGCAACGGTGAAGCCTTAAAATTAAACCAATTGACACCAAACTTAAAACGTAATAAGAACAACCATTCTTATCCATTTTTACTTTGATACTTTTTTCGGACATTTTGAAATTGTGATTTTGTAAGC
>BLFK01000989.1:756641-759141 GCA_014634185.1 Astreopora myriophthalma | reverse complement strand
ATCCCTTCGAAGTCTTTGAGAGTTCGTCAAGGCATAATTAGGCGTTAAGTCGTGGAGCACTGAAGAAATAATTCCCACAGTTCGTTTAGTATATCGCAGCTTAGTGTTGTCACTGCCCTTTTCCCACTCAACCCAAGGTTGAGTTACAGGTTCTATGTTTTTGGACACTAGATATTCGTTCGACTTCTTGCGGGAATCTGGCTTGGAGGCAGAGGCCTCCTCGCTCGTTGTGGAAACAAGACTTCCTGTTGTTACCTTTTTTATCGATTATTTGACATTTTTTGAGATTACTAACTAGAGTGTTGGGAAGCCTGTGCCTCCCATAAGGTTTAGCGGCCGGGAGGAACAGGCGGGAGGAGAGCAGTCGCCATGTTTTGATTTTGTTGTGTGAATTTGGCACTATAATTTTTTCAAGCTCCTACATAATGTAAGTTCTTTTGTCTAAGCTACAGTTCAGTTTTTTTAAGTTCTATAGGTACTTAGCTTATTGCATGTATATTTTTTTTATTTTAGCGAATCGTCGTCGGGTGAAAATTCGGATGTGAATGTGTGGATCGACGTGATATCTTTTTGTGGGAGATAAAAATTGGAATATTGTTTTGTGACTACACTTCCAGTATCGGGACTAAGGAAAGTCTCATCATCCCGCCGCCTTGATGATATTTCTAGGCTCTTCAACTCAGTTTCCAGGGCATCAGAGGAGATTTCACTGCCGGCACTTGATTGTGCACTTGACAGGTCTGTTCCCTCCTTGTGAGCCTGAAACATTTTTTAATTCATAAACATCAATTCATAAAAACGCAATTTCCTTGTATTCATTCACAGAGGAATTCTGGCCATCCCCAAAAAATCATGGCAGAAACCGGGTGCATTAGTATACAGGGGATTAGTGCTGGAAAAAAAATGACGTTTTTTTAGGGGGGGGCTGAGGTGTATGCAGGGCAAATGCGTTGCACGAGAAGCATATAGCGGGTTCTTTTTATCTAACCATCAATGAGATCATCAGTTCTTATTTGAAACTTACCAATGTTAGTTGTTCAGGTAACTCAACTTGAACATGAGGTTCTTCGGCGGTGGGCTCGGTACTTGCTCCAACATCCTCCAACGACTGCTCAGCCAGGGCCTGTCGGCCGATTACTTCGTGGCATTGCTTACAGATTGCTTTTTAAAAAAGAAAGCAAATTATCAGATTGATATAGACTGCCGCAGCTATCTAAAATTCATCATTCCATCAGTCAATTGATAATCAACCGTTGAAGAAAAAAGTAATTGTCAGGCTCATTGTTTGCTAAGGTAGAAAAGAAAAAAAAAGGAAACGGTTTAAACTATTGTAAACAAGATAAAAGGGAAATAGTATGCTGCTTTTCTCGAGTGCTTAAAGTCATTAGCATGATCCATTGGTATTACATATTAACGTGATCCAGAAGCTCAGAACCTTGAAGCATTTAAATGTGATTCAGAGGTGTTTTTTTTTGGGTTAAAAAATTCCATTATTTGGATGTAACGTATCTCATGCACTTTCCCGCATAGGCATTTTGATCTCATTTTTGTCCATATTTTGGCATAAAATTGGTGTCCTAAAATCTCCAGCTTTGTTCCAAGGAAAAGACTTACAAGTTACAGGCTTCAAGGTCACGAGCTTCTGCGTGAGCAAATTGCGATTATTAAAAAAAAAATTCCAACATAAAAATTTAAACGTATGTGATCCAACCAGAACAAGTGTGTTGGTGTTCCGAAAAATGTACTGAGACTTCTGGCTATCCACACAGTGGCTCCCTCTGGCCCTTACAGACTTGTGCGCTGCTAGTTCTTTTGGAACTGTACAAAGGGTTTTCCTCGTTCTCCAACGGATGCCAAATTCTACCGTATGGCGTTGGCAGATAGTCAGGCCAAGATGTTTTTCTCCTAATGAGAAAACGCCTGGAAAAAATACCACAACTTCATATCTGTTGTACGACTCAATCATAAGCAACATAAAGCGATAGAAACAATACATTTTAAGTCTATAGTAAGGTATTTACCGGCTCTGGCTAACAGCAACTTCACTTCAGTTCTTAAGCCCTCATCGGCGCTCAGCCCAAAAACAGATAGATGTCCCATCACATCTTTGGTGCAGTCCTTGAGAGTTACGCATTCCAGCTGACCGGGATAATCAGAAGATTGCCCACATGGGGTCACCTTACCAAGTAATGTTCTATAACTACAAAGAGCCATAAAACGACAAACAACTAATATCTTCTGAACAAGCATGAAAGTCGACCACGATATTATTTTCTTTTAATCTGTTACGTAATATAAAGCAACCCTCTATACCTACGACAGGTAATTACGTCACATGATTTTATGAAAACAAGATGATTATTATTACAGTAATTTACAGCATTGAGAAGGTGGCTTAAAAATTTTGAAGCAGAACAAAAATGAATGGGAGTATAAAAGACGCAACACACGTTAAGGCAGTTTTTTTTTCAGCCTTTGATTTCTTTATGGCGGACTATTT
>BLFK01000989.1:744141-751641 GCA_014634185.1 Astreopora myriophthalma | reverse complement strand
ACATACCTAGCAATAATATTATTGAATAAAAAGGCAATGATTTTCATAATGTTATGTACACTAATTGCGGTTTGCTAACAATTTTTGGCTCCTTGGTCAACTGAAAAATTAAGGTTTGGTTTAAATTATTTACCTTTCAACTGCCTTTTCGAATTGGAAACGCCAGTAGTTATCAGGTGATGAAAACCTAGATGTCCTCATGTAGATGAATCAGGCTGTGTAGGGTTATAACACATTCTGATGGTCCATATTGTTCCTCTGTAAGTATACAATATCTCCAGCTGAGGTCTTTAAGCTGCCCAATTGTTTGAGCAGTCCAACCATTTCTTCCACCGTTGAAAATGAGCTCAATAATTCGAGGAACTGGCGCCCATAATTCATATTCTTCTGCTTCAAGAAGTTCATTCAATACATACTCTGAAGCCGGAAATGCCAGTTTCTGGTACTCCTCAGCTGTTAAATAGCATGTAACAATGAACATCACAAAAAATGCTCAAAATAAACAAATTTTAGCTTTTGCTTCCGGCCAACTTTGAAGACTTCAGTTCATTTAGGTCCCGATTTTATTTACATGTATCCTCAAAAACTAAACTACAGTGTAACTTTGTACTACGCATTAATTTATCCCTACATCACTTACTGTAACTCCACCTGCTTGTCCACGTATGTCTAACCTAAATAGAATATTTTACTTGCAAAAGCGCATTGTGCGAGCCATTGTTAATTCAGATTATCAAGCACACTCTGCTCCCCTATTTGCTAAATTGGGTATCTTTGATATTTTCCAAGTTAATTCATTTCAAATAGCCAAATTTATGTTTTGTTATCAAAATCAATTATTACCCCCAATGTTTCTGAATTTGTTTTTTAACAAGTAGCCAAGTGCATAATTATGGCACCAGAACAGCCAACCATTATGGATCTCATTCTTGTCAAACAAATCTTAAGCAATTTACAATCCTTTACCAAGGTCCCAAAATCTGGAACTCTCTCCCAATATCAATTTCTTCACCTTTAAGACAAAAATGTTGCAGTTTTTATCTATAAAATCATGAATTGAACGTGCCGCACTTACGCACTTTCTATTTATTAATGACAGACAGGTGGCCTCTGTTATAAGCCTAGCGGTTTCTTGAGGTCTCCTTGCCATTATTGTAAATTTTATCATTCCTTCTTTTTTATTTTAATAAGGCAAATAAATGATGATGATGTGACATGTGCAGTATATACATATACTTACAGTGTGATTTCAATGACTGGATTTAGCTTTTTTCTAAAGGAAACATTTTGAAAAAACAAGCCAATAATATTTTACCTTTCCAAAATCCAATCCTTGTCATGTCATTTGAGATTCTACTGGCTTTGTAGGCTGAGAAAGGGTTTAAAAAGGAGACACTGTCTCAATAGAAAGTACAGGTAAGCTCAAGTCTAATGTGGTGTGGTTAAGGAGTTGATAATATTACTCATATACAGATATATAATTAAGTCAGCTTAGTAGGGAGAAAATGTTACTTTTAATGGTTACTATTGGAGTGCAGGAATGAAGGTTTTCTATACACGTATATTTTGTCACTAACTTTTACCTTTGGTTCAACTTAGAGAGTTTCTATATTAGAGAGATTAAATAAAAGAAAAACTCAGTACACTACAGACAATAATAAGATAAATGTGACAACAATACATGCACCTTTGAACCATGGCATCTGCTTCAGTCTCACTCCAAAGTCCTCTTTATTTAGAATATCATTTGAAAGCCAGTACTGCACTCTTCTCTTAACAATGTTGAGGGAAATGAGGTGCACAGCATCAAATACAAGATCGTGCAGTACATCAAAACCATACACGGCATTCAATCTGTGAAGCTGTGAGACTCCAAGAAAACCAATCGCCCTTGACCGGTTGTCAAACACTGACCTGCGTTCTTCCTGCTCCACTTCAGTCATTTTAGGGATTTCTTTCCGCAAAGTTCTTTTCTCCCAAGGGAATCTATAATGCTGCCTAAATCCAGGATAATAGTAATGCTTTTGAACTGGCAAATAAACTCCTGTTCAAAAAACAAAAAAAGGGGGGAGAACAGGAGGGAAGAATTATGTATTTTAAATTTTATGAACGTGTACAAAAATACATTTTCTCTTTGCATGGTCTAAAAAAAGGTTTTGAGAACTTGTTGAAGTAAAAAAACAAACAAACAAACAAACCAAACCAAACCAAAACAAAACAAAACAAAACAGGATTACACAGTCAATCAACTGAAAAATGAAGGGCCAGTCAAATCATCTTGCAGCAGGGACTGGCTGTTCTTAGTCATCTTTCCAAGTAAGAAGAGGTACTTGCTGAACTAATAGTTAAGAACACTGCCCAGAATATTGTTATGGAAATGAAGGATAGAATAATGACACCCCAGAAAAAGGTTTTGACTGATAAGCATAAAGAGAAAAGGAAACTAAAAACAGTCACCTGATAACTTGCATCTTCTACAGCCATTTTTACCACCTGAGGACTTTGATTTGCACACCTCACACTGTGCAGGATGATCACCTGTCCACAGCAAAAGCAAATGCCTGATAATTATCCTTCCCTCCGGAAAACAATCAACCCTTAATCGATAGTCAGCTTCAACACCTAAGACAAAAATAAAAAAATACTCTACCTTACAATGTAAGCACATGAACATGCATTGTACACAAAGACCCATGAAAAGCTAACTTAATAATATTATATTTTCCTGTTTTGAAATGGACAAGTTCTAACTGCCAAATCTTATGCTTCCTTACGTAACTGGGGTATTTTTGCCTTGTTTGTCTTATCAAGGGGGCTTTAACTTTTAACTTATTTGGCAAGCCATCTGACCAGAATACTAAATTCTTAAGGCTCACACAGCCTTACACGTACATGGACTGCCACTGAGAAAAACGATGTCAATGGTTAAAGAGCCTTTTGATGCAAATACACTGTAAGTTAATTATTATAGATGTAATTCATGTTTTTTTAATCCAATTTGGCATCAACAATACCCTTCGATGAATCCATCTTCTAGTCTCTCATAAGTGGCTCAAGGAAAGGATCCAAGCAAATAGGTTGAGCATCTGGTAGCAAGTAGGATGGCACAAATCCTACAGTGTACACTTCCTCTGAGTGCTGTCTATCTTTCTTTGAAACTGCTGCGACTTGAACATCAATTGCTCCTACATGTACGTAGAGTCAAGAGACAAGGTTAAAGCTCTATTTGACCCCCGGGGGATTTTGCATAGATGAGGAATTTTAGAATGGGTGGCTTATTATAAGATGAGGGCTATTTTGAATCATTTGATGAGCAAACATTGTGTTAACGTTACACATTAAGAATAACTGACAGGAGTGGAGAGGGAATGCTTTTATTTCATTTTTGTTGTTGTTGTTTTTTTAATTTTGCATTCCTTAATAATTGTACTGACAAAAATCAAGCTCAGTGTTTGTCCTCATTGCCTGTGGAGCTTACACTTAAATAATATTATTGAAGTCTGAAAACCTGTTGATCGATGGCTGGACCCAAATGGTTGAAATCCATCCCAGTGACCTACAATAAAATAAATCATTGTTAAAAAAATGCATTATTGTAGTCAGAGAATCATTTTTTTTAACTTTTCTGTGATTTTAACACACGTTATTACAAGGCTGATGTACAACATTAAAGCGTAAAATGTATTTCAAAACTAAAAAAAAAGAGGGATACAGTACAATTGGCTGTGTTGTGCGGTGTGGACAAAAGTTCAATGTCTATACAGTATCTATTCTTTGACACTTACCTACAAATGCTATGTTACGGGGATCTCCTTGAACACATTTTGCTTGAACATCAAAGGTACCGTGACAACAGTCACATTTAATGTTGCAGTAGCCATTTTCATTTTCCTGAGCTGATAAAACAGTGTCAGCTGAAATGATGTTCCTACATCCAGGAAACTGGCATCTTACAGGTAAACACCACTCAGCATTAGGGTCCCAGAACCATGACAGTTCTGCAAACTGCTCTCCGTCCCATATTTCTTCCTTCAAATGCCACCCTTCATTTCTTCGTAGCCAGTGTTCTTTTTCCCTCCAGTGTGACAAAAGCTTGTAGCACATCTGTGGGTGTGAAACCCAGTGACGAATCTTTCCTTTCAGACCCAAATAATAATAAGGAATAGTGCCTTTTTCCCCACAGTGGCAGCAGACATCTGACTGACATTCTAAAATGTCCCAATGTTGTGGATGTCTGTCACTTAAATATATAAAGTACTCTTTCGCATCTTCATAGCCTTCAGTTATGAGGATTCGTTTTGCTGCAGACCAATCTCTAGGCCACTTTTTCTTGACTTGATCATTATTTTCGTCCAGGCCAGCTCCCTTACAGTACATATGTCTAGCCATTGTTAACAGCTCTTCAAAGTTTTTTAAAGATCCCTTGGTTTCATGAAGAAGATCAAGAGATTCAAATATAGCACAAACAACAGCATCTGTTATTTTGTTGTCTTCTAAGGCACCATAGCAATCCTCCTCAATCCCTTCACCAGTTTCTGTAACTTCTGTAACCCCACTTAAATTGATTGAACTATGTGAAACATTCTTCAGTGTAACTTTCAGTAAAAACACACACATCATCTTGAAAACTGTTGCAACCACTTGTGGAAGATGAGCATTCATTTTCTCGTTGTTCAACTAAGCAATCTAGTTGATTTTTAAGGGTACTGCAGCTGGTTTCTGGCATCAAATTAATTGAGTTAAAATTAAGTTCAAGTCACAAGAAGATTAAAATTAACATTCAAGACGAATTTAGTGCGCCTAAAATTTAATACATTAAGCAAAAGTAACATAATTGCACTTAAGAAAAGGAACTCGCAAAAATCGTCATTGTAATATACTTTCATTCAGGTCACTAACTTGCTGAGAATTGAACGCCTGCAACAAACAGTGAAACGGTGACTACAACAAACTAACCATTTTCTTGCTGCAACAATCTCACGGCTGAAAGGTGTCTTTCTTGCGTAACATAGTGCACAGGCTTTCCACGGCATTCTTCACAAGGGCAATGAACATGGACCGACTTTCTCTCTGAGCAGTAACACAACGATGAAGGTGCGAGTGCATCCGCCATCTTTTGATTCGATGAGCAATGAGTGCCTCAGGTCAGCGTTCGTGCGGCTGCCAATCAGTCTCAACCAATCGGATTGAAGAATTGCTTCATCGACCAATCAGGTGGACAATCAGGTGTACATAGATTTGATATAAAGCTCACGCCTTGCCGTTCTCCTGCGCTTTTCCATCGCAGAATTTCTTGGGAGAGGTTTTCTTCAGTTTTATCTTGAACATAAACTATGGCTTCTTCGTGTTCGAAAGGAAAAAAATTTAGGGCTTTGCTGCCAGATTGTTCGGACGACGAAAAACGACTGCGAGAATGAAGGAATCTTGGATAAATCTACTTCAAAAAACGGGTGCATGAAGCCGAAATATGTGACGAGTCGGACGCAGACGATGTCAAAACGAAGCACACAAAACGGCGGGAATCATCATCAACTTCCAGTTCATCGACTAAATCCACTAACGCCGTCGGTAAGTGTTTCTAATTTGAATCCATGGGCAAAGCAAAAAGTGAACTCGAAACATCAGCTTTCAAATTTCTCTACGGTGGTCAATTTACCATATCAAACCAGTTCTTAAACCTTTTATTTGTTTGTCACTTCCCCTGGTCCGATGCAGCACCACAGTTTCTTGAGAAACTAAACCCCTTTATGCATTTTGTATGGAAGAGAAGCTTTACTTTGTTGCCTTTGAATGCAATGGAAAATTAGGGGGCTGAAGAAACTGCTTTTTACTTGGTTTTACAGAGTGGTCAACTGAACAAGTTGGAAAATGGATTCTGTGCCATTTTTCTGAGGAGGTGGCACAAAACAAAAATTTATGGATGAAGAGATTGATGGACGTGCTCTGTTGGAAAGCAAACGGTTGGACCATGACTCTTTTCTTGAAAATTAGGGATAACCACTATCGGAAAAAAGGAGAGATTCCAACGAGAGCTTCCGGCACTAAGACTAGCAGTGAATGGTAATTTGTTGAGAAATCATAGTTTAACCAAAAATCTATCTGCCCTGAAACAGTGTTCTGTAACTGAACAACTAACCGCTCCGAACAAAAAGTAGCCATTGCTTCTGATGAGGCGCCTTTGCAATTTTCTCTCTGTGTAGAAATACTAAATGTTCTCTTAGATCGTGCAACATCCCTTACTTTCCTTTTTCTTGCTAAATCTAGATGTCTCTCCCAGCCCCCAAAGACCTCAAATCGACACATCCAAGTTCCAAGTTACCCTGTTGACACCAACACTTAAACATGTTTAAATGATGTTTAGTTAAACTCGGTTTAACGTACAGACAGTTTACATCGCATGCTGACGCGATCTAAACATGTTTAAAACATGTTTTACTAAACAACCTGTAGGAGGTAGTTTAACTTTCGCGCGAAACTAAACTGTTTCAAAATGGCAGCTCCAAAAAAAATGCGCGGAAGAACGTGGGAGGACCGGGAGACAAGACTGTTGCTGGAAAAATGGGGAGATGAAAACATCCAGTTAAGATTGAAGTCCTGCACTAGAAAAAGGCCAATATGGCAAGAAATTGGCGACTTTTTAATGGCCTGTGGATACGAAGACCGCGAAGGAGAAGCCTGTAAAACCCGCCTCCACACTCTTGTAACAGCATACCGCCAATCCAAAGACGAACTTAAGAAGACGGGAAACGCCACACCAAGCAAGAAACCTCCATTCTTCGACGAGCTGGATAAAATACTATCTGATAACCCGAGTACACAACCAAAAGTTGTCATCAATTCGGCAAAAATTGTTGCGGCATCATCGTGTGAAGACGAAGGTGGTAATATTGAGATCATCCCGAAGGGCAGCAGCAGCGACAACAACAGTAATACTGGCAGCAGTTCTTCTGAAGTATTTCAGGAACATGTATTGCCAGGTAATTTGTAGCTGCTTCTTTCGTATAAACTGTAAAAAAATTATTTTTTTTTCACAAGCAGAAGTTACAATACATAGAAATGTATATATATATATATACATATAAATTAAAATGCAGGAGATGTCAACAAAACCTTTCCCTAGGACCCAAACAAAAATCTGAAAACAGAACATTGTATTGGGCAACGAAACAATGTTTGAATGATAAAACAATGAAAGATTGTTTTTGACGGCCAATAAAAATGGACGTTTCCGAGTGCACCTTACATGTACATGTAGTACACTGTATTCGCAGAAACATCCAAGGAAGCTGAGGTGAAAAAGAAATGTTTTACAGGAAAGAAGAGGTGACTATCAGCTTCCGATGGTTTCAACAAAATTGACAAGGCTTTAGAATCCTTCATGAATTACCAACAAGAAGCAGACAGGCGTTTTTTGGAGGCAGAGGAAGAAAGGGTTGAGAAACGACGAAAAGAAGATCAAGAGTTTTTCCTGAAACTGATGCAGGCACTTAACAAGTGAAA
>BLFK01000989.1:734141-739141 GCA_014634185.1 Astreopora myriophthalma | reverse complement strand
GTGTAACCTCGCATCGCTGGTACGAAGTGACATCAAAGTTATTAAGTTGCTGGATGTAGATGGCAATTAGACAATATTGTGATACTCGTGGGGAATTGGCTTAACAACTTGGATTGTGTTGCATTGAAAATGGATTTAGAGTGAACAAGGGTCACAGTTATCTTTTCATCTGGTGGATACAATAAGGAATCAATAATGTCTTCTGGTCAAGTCAAGGTTTTCAAAGTTTGTCCAAGACTGGACATGGACTTTGTTTAACAAATTTGTTCATGTTACTAAAGGTTGCTTATCCTTTTCGATGAGGAGCAATTAAATTATTTTTGGACACTTGTTTCTGTATTTGGTAAAGGAGTAATGCAACCCTGATGTTTAGTTAATTGGACATTTGCGTTGTTTTTGTATTAGTTGACATTGTTACACAACAATAACTGTGGCTGTCTACATGTAAATAAAGAAGCTATCAATTTTGACAGGTTTATTTCATTTGGGTTTATTTGGTTATTTCTCCATATAGGGACTGTTTTAGAGTCAAGTCAGTTCAACAGCTTGCATGCACAGTTTATTTTTCTGGAATGGATGCTTGCCATTCCAAATCCAGAAAAAAACAAGTTTGGAAGGCTGAAAACAAACCATGGTCCCCGATTTTGCAAAGTAGGTTTCTTGTTATTCTAAGCTGGGAAAATCTTTTCAATCCAAATCTGGTTACCTCAACATACATATTTGTATTTTGATGGAAAGACATGCCTGGGTTTCACTGAATCCAAATCTGGTTATGTCAACGTCCAAGTCTGTATCTTGGTAGGAATACATGGCTGGATATCGCTGGATCCAAAATGGTTATATCAAAATCCAAGTCTACATCTTGGTGGAGATACATGTATGGATTTCACTCCATCCAAATCTGGTTATATCAAAATCCAAGTCTGTGTCTTGGTGGAAATACATGTCAGGTTATTTGCAAATCCACATGTGGAAATAATTAGAATCCGAGTTTGGGAAAGGAATATCCCAACATGGAAATGTTGAATTTTAAAACCCATCTTTGGATTTGCAGCTTTACAACAATCCAAGTGTTAATCTAAACCAGGTTTGGTATTTTTGAAATCCAAACTTGTTTTTTGGCAAAACCCATGCTTGGAAAAATTATACTTAATACATGTTTGGAAAAAAATCGATTTCCAAACATTTTCCATTCAATTTCCATTCCAAATACCTCTTTGGAATTTTTTTCCAGTGGACCCACTCATTTCTGTGGTCTTCAAGGTGTTGCAATTGTGCTACAATTGTGTTACATTACACAAGACAGTAAGTATGCATTAAACATACAAGTAAAATGATAACTACAGTGTATATGCGAGGACTAGAAATTAAAGATCTAGCCATTCATACATTTCACACCATACTCGGTAACTCCTAAACAGGAGTTATTTTTCGAAGCCAGGCACTTCCCATCTGTTAAGAGGCAGTGGGCCATTACGCGTAATTACTATTGCCAATTAACTCTTGTGTAAACTCATCAACAAAATTCATATCTTTGTGCCTGCCTGGAATATCTCTATCAACATGTATGCTGATTTCACAGACCATGTTCTTCTTTACATATCTATATAGTCTTAAAGTGCACCTAACCCCTAAAATTTTTTGTCTTAAATAAATTTTAGCATTGTACAGAATACGTATTCGAAAAAATTTTTTGATTTGGTTAAATTCTCGATTTTCTGTGAATTTTTTAAATCGTCAAGATTTTCGTTCAAGTCCGAGCAAGGAGAGATCTGGGGCAAGCCAGAGCCATGACGTCAATTCCAGAATGATTGAAATCTGCATCCTTCGTGTGTCCCTTAGCGTTTGTTATTTCTTTGTGACTTCTGAATTGTTTTAATGAAGTGAAGCTCTTGAAGAACGGCAAATGTCTGCATCAGAAGAAGAATTGGAGTTTAGCGATGTGAATTCAGTCGGTTCTAAATGGAGTTTGTCTCCTGAATACGATATTGAAGAAGAAAGCGACGGCCCGTCCGCAGATCTCTCAACGAGCGATGGTGAAGATGATGTGGCAGCATTCGTCGAAGAACCGCTAGCTGATGCAGAATGGACAGCAGAGTATGAAAGGGAGAGAAAAGCAGAAGAAATGGAGAAAACTTGGAGAGATCGATTAGAGGGCACTGTGGCAGTGACCATGTGGTAAGATGCACTTACGAAGTTATGTTTACCTCGATGTAGTTTATGAGCAAGCTGATTTTCACACTCTCAAGTTATATTCCTCTTCTCTAGGTTTTTATTTTTTAACAAGTCCAGTTTATTGATATTCAATTCGCGGCAAGTGGATTGCAAACATGTAGCTTACAATAGACAGCGATACAGTTCTTTAGATATGTTATGTTGTTTCATGCTCAGGTGCGAGTGTGGAAACTGCAGTGTCGTCTTGACTCAGAACATCAGTGAATGTTATTGCTGTAAGGAGTTAGAAGGGTGCATAGAGTCCCTAGAAAGCGATCTTGTGCGGCAACACGTTTCATCCAATGCTTCTCTCAAGTGTGTGACAGAACATCCCGGTTTTAATCCAGTCTGTTTGCAAAAGTGGAGCCTAAGGATGGCTGCAAGCAGGTTCAAGACCAAGGGAAAGCAACAGTAGAAAGGAAGTGAAGAGAGGTGAGACGTTACCGATTACAAGGCTTACAAAGTTCCTACGTTATCTTTTCCAAATCAACATACTTAAGCAATAGAGGACTTTTTCCGTGTTTACATAGCCTCATGTAAACACGAGTAGGGGTTGGGAGAATTCGAGACTGTTGTGCAAACCCGAGACGCAGTCGAGGGTTTGTATAACTGTCGAGAATTCTCCCAACCCCTTCGACAAATGAAGCAATTCGACAAATGAAGGAAAATGCTGTTTGTTTTACTTCTTGATTGAAACAGGTTTTCTCGATACATGCTCATATTTCCTACCAGCCAATCAAAACGTGCGTTTGACAACACAACCAATCAAAATTTGTGTGATGTCACAACCATGTTTACATACTCTAATCTAAACACACTTATTGACCAATGAGAGCGCGCGTACTATCCTAATTATTTTATAAATGTAGATAGTAAACGACAGGCAGACTTCCAAGGTAGACCTCCCCATGGTTGGAGGCATTTGGTAACCAGGCATTTGACCACCAATCTGTTTCTTTGGCAAATATGGGAAGGGAAGTGGAAATTTATTTTTCCTTGAATTAAGATATTATTTGAGGTTTGTCATTTTTGGTTTGTAAAGAGTTACAGTTAACACTGGAAATTTTTTCCCTTTGTTTCTTGTGGAGTGTCTCATATTGTGAATTCACAAGACTTGTGTATGACTGGATTGGAAATAAAAGGATCCCACTTCCTGCATGTGCATATTCTGCAATTAGGAAAGAGTTCCCAATAAGTAAAGATGAGAACTTTGCTGGTTTTGATTTTGATGAAGACTAGCCTGGATAAGAGTATGCTAGCCGGTGCAAGAAACGTCCAGCTGTATCGAACACTTTACATTTTTTTATTTAATACTTTAGATATGCATAAAAAGACAGAAGCTTCAATGCAGTAAGAACCCATTCGGTTCTGTTTCCCTTGTCAACAAGTACTGTCACTTTCTATTTCTCGGAGAATCTAGCACATTCTTATGGCTTTTCAATGGCTGCTTGCACTCTCGACATGTGCGAGTCCTCTTTTCTTTGTTCTGCTGGGCGTTTATTTCTGGTACCTGAGAAACTAATAACAGAATACATTATCAGTTACAACAAATCATAATGACATCTTATTAAACTGAACATGTTAAATTGCCAGTGTAGTGTTTTTTAGGGATTGTTTCGAGGCTTTTAGGTAACGAACATTTATTATTATTACTATTACTATTATTATTATTATTATTATTGTTAAAATGTTGAAAGGAAGTACCTGGTGTGGTTGGAGGGACATCTTTTACCACCATTTGACTTCTTTCCTCTTTCTTTTTTATTGCCTCATCTCGTATCTGCTTCTCCAGCATGGTATCCATTGGTGCAGGGATCTTTTCCCTCAACTCAACTGCAGCATTTACCATTTCCTCCTTGCTCGCAGTCATAAACGTTTGAAATATTTCTTCCACATAATCTGAGACAACAAAATCAATATAAATTTAGCAGTAATTATACCACTTTCAATGGAAATTGGAGTTTTCTTTCTAGTAAATAATTGGCAAGTCACCATGTATGTACACAAATTAAAACCTTATTACTTCTGCTTTGATCGGTTCACACTCTAGGGATGCTTACCATAGTTTTGTGTAACTTTCACATTTCGTACAGTCGCTTCACCCTTTCCACGCCATCTGCCTCTCGATGCTTTACATCCCTTAATAGATTGAAATTGAAATGTACAGCAGCCAAGACATGCCTGTAGAAATTTAAATGAAAAAGATTAAAACAGTAATGAATATGTCGATGGTAAACTTTGTTTCAGTCTTAAAACACACCTAAAAATGGCCCGGTTGTTGGAGCACTTGACGCATATATATGGTACTGAGTATCATCTACTGATAATGGATGCTACCTTGTTATTGAATCCAAACAATTAATGCATCTGAATATATCGGAAAACAATATATACACGTGGACATTAAACTATTATCAGCAGTTTGAAGAGCTACATGTACTCTTGTAATTGATTCATGGGTATTTGAATTTTTGCATGATATTTGAGAAAAGTATATTAATTTGAACTAATATTACCTTGTAAAAAAGAACTAAAATTTGTCTGTACCTGCAGTACATGCCAGCATAGGAAAAAGCTATCATTTTAGGTGCAAAATGGTTTAGCACTGAATGAAAGCCCTCCAGGCAACTTGTTTGGGCAAGAGGGAAAGCTTGCTTTATGCCTTTTATCAGAGCATTATTCGTAAGTGCCTCACATAACCGTTCATAGACTACACTACCTGTGGAATAAATACATACACAGTCTTTAACTCAATTAAGCCCTTCTGGGTATTCTACTTGACAGAT
>BLFK01000989.1:719141-729141 GCA_014634185.1 Astreopora myriophthalma | reverse complement strand
TTGCACGAAGTGGGTCGACGCAAGAATTCCTTGAAACGTCGACGGGCCTGGTTGATGTCGCAGAAAGGCGCCGGACTATGGACGAGTCTCCACGACACGTGCCGATGCGTGCTACCCTTCGGGCCCTGATGCAGCTCTTGCAAGAAGCCAACGCCGAGAACACCCGGTTGTGGCACGAGACGCGTCGGTGGCAACAGGATTACATGGAGGTGCTGGAAGGGTATAATAAGGTGTTGCGCGACAAGATGCAGCTGGAGAAACGCCTCTACTGCGACCCGTGCCGCAGCTTGTTGGAGGTCGACGGGCAAGTGGCATTGTGCGATGCGTGCACGCGTTGCATGCTGTGAGGATGGAAGAGATGATCGTAATTCCCAAGCAGGAAGTGCCCGAATTGGTGCAGTAGTACAAGGGCGCGGTGGGCGAGAATCCGTCGTTGACGCGCGCTGGGCGGTTGGGGGCCAAGAAACAATGCTTGCTGTCCAACACGTCGTTGTCGGCCTCCAAAGCCGTGCAACGTGTCAAACCCGTGTCCAGTGCGCGGCGACGCACCACCAAACGGTTGCGGCAATTCACGGGACACTCGCAAGCAGATCGAGGAAGCTATAAAAACCCGGAAGACGCTGGCCGAAGTCCGACGATTGCGACCTCTGCCCGGGTGGGAAGCGTGGGCGGAAGGCAAAAAGAAAAAGAGGCGACAGCGCGGGTGGGGGTTGGACGTGCAGAAATGGCTGGGCAAGACCGGCTTGGAATTTCATTGGTCGCCAAAGTGCACAACATCGATTACTCGAAAGCCAAGACGCTGCGAGACAAGCACGCGGCCGATCGCAAGATGATCCGGGCCATCACCGCCCTCCCGGGGAAAAAGACGTGGACCGAAGCCATCGTCAAGAAAATCATGCAAGCCAAGACACGTTTGAAATTGTAAGGTCTGTTTTTTAATGTCAATAAAAAAGTAAAAAAATAAAAAAGTCTTCTTGCGTCTACGGGTTTTGCATACACCACAGTCGGTTCATGTTCTGGCGGTGTTCCACGTCGAGATGGGTGCAATAGCAGCAATCGTTGAGCATGTACGCCAGGCAGCACATGTCCCAACTTATCCTCTGCAAGACAAAAGAAGGGGGCGTCAGGAACCTTCTCGTTGCAGTCGTGGCAGCCTCATGTGCCGTCGATGAACGTGATTGGTGTGCTCGCATCGGCAACACTCTCGATAAAAGAAGGCGAAGATGCAAATGTCTCCATCTGTGAACTGTTTTAGAGAAAAACAAAAACGGACTTGAGGAGGGATGCCTAAGGCACAACCGTTCTTCTCGAGCCCGGCGCATCGCTTCCATGTCTTGGGGGGGTGTGATTACAATAACAGCACTCCTCGATGAAGTGCCCGCACTTGCACACGTCCCAGCCCATGCTCTGCATGTTTAAGAAACGAACAAAGAAAAAAAGAGAGAGGGTCGTCAGAGCGTTCGCCAGAGGAGGAGTCCACGCGTTCGCTCCTCGGGGGCCATGAACGTGAAGTGACGATGGCGTCGGCCGTAGGACATCCGGACCTGTCTGGCCCAGCATCCCATCGTGCTCCCCCTGGATCCCCGAGACGCTTTCTTTGGTGGCCGTACCAACGCCGTCGTGCTGTACGCCACCGTCAACCCCGAGAAAGGCGAGCAGATCCGGTATGTGGACGTCACCTCCCTCTACCCGTGGGTCAACAATACAGCGAGTACCCCGTCGGGCACCCGGAGATCAAGACCCACGTGGAAGGCACCGACCCGTTCCCGTACTTCGGGCTGGCCAAAGTGGACGTGATCCCCGCCGCTGTTGCTGCACCATCCCGTGCTGCCCTTACGGAGTGGCGGTAAACTCACATTTCCTCTCTGCTGTACTTGCGTGGCCTCCGAGCAAGCTAAACCTCACCTGCTGGACCGGACGTGGCGCTGCCCGCACACCCCAGAGCAGTGGAGGCTGACCGGCACGTGGTGCACCCCGGAGCTGGCCAAAGCCGTCTAGCTGGGCTACGAGATCGTCCAGATCCACGAGGTCTGGCATTTTCCGCGCCGCCAGACGGGCGTCTTTGCCGGGTACGTCAATACCTGGCTCAAGCTCAAGACGGAAGCCAGCGGATGGCCTCCGGGCCCGACTCGAGACCCTCAGCATCCCGAGGGATGTTCCTAACTACGCTACGACAAATCAGTATCACTATGAATTTCTCCTAAATTTTATTGAGATAATACGTAATTCTTAGCAAATTGTATATATTATTGTAGTCATGTGAATTGACTTATCATAGTGCTACCCTTCCTTTTTTTGGTTTCAATGATAAGATACCATGTGATGAGGACTTTTCGGGTGTACTGTAAGTGGAGTAGAACCGATATGCCAGCCCTCACTCTAGGCTAAGAAAAAGTGCATGATAATTTATGGTCTTCACCCTCCTTGACCAGGAGTAAAACTAAGGAGTTAGGGGAACACCAACATCGAAAAACTAGGGCGGTTACTACTATATTTGTAAGCTATTTCTTGTAAGTAGTTTCAGGCATTTAATCATGACAACCAATGAAATACTTTCTGTCAATTTAGGAAAGCAGGAAGACCTTCAAAGGTCTTATCCAAAGAGCGTTTGGAAGGGTTGCTACGTCTTAAGATACCGGTTACTCGCATTGCGGAAGATTTGCAGGTATCCTGTCCCACAGTGTACAAAGCGATGGCAGAATACAATCTACAAGAAACCCGTTACTCTGATATTTCAGTGGCAGACATTCAGCATGCTGTCTCTTCTATGAAGGGCAATCACCCCAATGCTGGCGAGGTTATGCTGCAAGGTCACCTAAAAGCCCAAGGAATCAATGTTCAGCACAGCAAAATACGCAAGGCTATACATGACTTAGATCCCTCTGCGACAACATGGAAGAGGCCAGCAATTCGGCGACGTGTTTACTCAGTCCCTTATCCAAACTATTTGTGGCACCTGGACGGTAACCACAATCTAATTAGATGGAGGTTCGTTGTCCATCATTGTATCGATGGTTTTAGCCGCCTCGTAACGTTCTGCCGCTGCTCAACAAACAATAAGGCAGAAACTGTTTTTCTTGCTTTCAACGAAGCTGTTCGCAGGTACAGCAGGCCACAGCAAATCCGCAGTGACCATGGTGGAGAGAATGTTTTGGTGTGGAGGGATATGACGTCAGCTTGGGGGCAGGATGCAAGATATGTTATTGTCGGGTCCTCAGTACATAATCAGAGGGTAGAGCGACATAACCGATCAGTAAACGAGCATGAACTATCAGTTTTTAAGTCAGAGTTTTATGACCTCGAGAGGGAGGGTGTACTCGACCCTCTGAATGAGACCGACCTCTTTTGTCTGCACTGTCTACCTACCGCGCTTGAACAAAAATCTCGCGGAGTTTGTTTCTGCTCATAATAATCACAAGATTATTTCAACAGAAAGTAATAACACCCTGGCCCAGATGTTTTGGACCAGTCTTCATTTAACGGCCTTCGGAGACGGCCGGGACCCAAATGATGCATGGATGGGTGTAAATATTGATGAGCTGATTTCCACGAATTTGCCTCATATACAAGTGTCTCCAACATCAAATCCCCTGGATGAGACAGAATACGGAGAACTAGAACGTCTCATTGACCCATTAACCTCGACTTGTGGTAAAGAACTGTACCGTCGGATGGTTGATTTTGTTGGGAGAGAATGTTGTCAATTCATTGACATCCTATACTTTAAATTATGTAAATTATGGTTTATAGTTAACAGACATTTGTTTGGACTAAATAGACCCGCCCTACTGATGGAGTGAAGCGTTAGTAAATAATTAATATAATTAGTCGAAGGTCAAACGACAAACTTGAAATGAGATGAGTTTGTATTAGATTTATAGAACGTGTGAAGATCGTCTCGCAGACAAACGTTGATCGTTTCATACATGTTAATGAAAATTGTTACGTTTGAACTGTCGAAGAAATGGGTAAATACAGTGGAAGCTCTCGTAAGTGGACATTTGGTTCCTGTCATGAAAAGCTGGACGGTTGCCCTTGGCCTCAAGTATTACATCCCCTTTCCCTTGTCCAAACTAGGTTTCCCATTTTCGCCGTTCCAACCAAACAATGAACATTTGTTTCAGAAACGTAATTACAAAGTATACAATGAAATTCCACGGAATACACTGTCCTGAATATTTGAAAGCTTGTTAGGTTTCATTTCTGCCCTCGCTAATATTGCACTATTATTGGGTAACGAGCAGACCTAAAAAATGAACTAAAAAATTGCATCCACGGTGGCAGCGTCTAAGGGATGAATATTTTCCTTAGTAAACAGCTCCCGTAATTGCTCCGGGTGTTTTTTAATGGCTTCCAGTACACCCAGAGTTTCCAGACCTTTCTTGAGGTCTTCCAGGAGATACCTCGTGGAGGTATCTTCCCTTCGTCAGAGGGCTCTGATGAAGGGCTAACGCTCGAAACGTCGAAAACGTCACCTTTTCAATCTCTGTACGGTGGTCAATTTACATTATCAACTCTGTTGATAAACCAAATTTTCATGTATCACTCCCCCACCGATGCAGCAGCACAGTTTCTTCAGAAACTAATCCCCTTTACATCATACATATAAATTGGAGGAGAGAATACTGCTGCTATTGTACTTGAACATTTAGTAAACAGAAGCCTAATATTCAGTACACCTTGTTGCCGTTCCATTTTCTTTCGAATTTTCATGGGGATCACTGTCGCTGTCGTCCTTATCCCAACCTAACTGTGTGACATCTTCGTTTATAAGGGACACATAAGACCTATGAAAGTGAAAACAATAAAGAAAATGTTTAGGCTCAGCTCGACATAAGACTTATAAACGTGAAAGCAATAAGAAACGATTTAGTCTCAGGCCATAGGGAAAAGATAAAATTGATTGGGGAAAGGATACTGTTACAAGGATCGGAATTATCTGGAAAGTTCGCGAAGGTCAATGTCACGCAATGTGTTGTTTCAAGAATTTTCCAGAACTGTGACTCATCAGTTCCAAGATACTTTGTGACTCATTAGTTTCAAAATAGAGTTTATTGTAATAGCTATAAGTAGTTACTTTTGGAAACTTCTAGATTCTCTTTGGATACTTATATAAGCGGCTCTCCAGTCAGTGAGTTGTTGTTGTTGTGATTGGGACTTCGTTCCCTGTTTGTGATCTCCAAGTGATATTGTGTGACAAGTGACAGTGTGTGACAAGTGAAGGGATTTTCCCCGTTCGTGTGTGATTCTGGCATTCCGTTGTCAACTTGGTTTCCGTGGACTGCGATACTGTGGAAGAAGTCTTCAGGAGATTTCGTCAAAGAGAAGGACAGTACTTTGCTTGTGGTCAGATAAGCGTAGAGAAGTATTGAGTTTTAAAAGTGTAGTGAGATTGTACTAAGAGTAGTCCTTAGCTCGAAATAAGTTGTCTCCCGTTGTTTATAGTTAAATAAATTGCGTTTCGTGGAGATAGCGAGGTTATTATCTTTCTGCCGGTAATTAGTTACCGTAACAATACCTAAAAGAATTATTTATAATGTATATAGTAGCTATTACTGGCAACTTACTCAAACCGGAATTAGACCTATTGCCGGTTTTATAAAATATCTTTCACTAGGTGAACAATCTGATTCAACTCGAAAGAAGAATTTAATGCTATTGTCACGTTCATGTCCGTTGCTGTGGACATGGTTACCAATTTTAACATTTTCAACATACAGTGCGAGTAACTACTGTATGTTCTATACTGAAATAAGTCTTGATTAGCTCCACGCTGAGTTTCTTGATGATCGGGAATGACAGCTGGTGGGCTATTGGAGCGTTCTTTCCCCTGTGAAGTGTCGGCAGTTGTCTCAACAGTTAGACCTCTGACGGATGTCAGGTTAGGGTCAGGGTCAAAGATGGACTGCAATAACCTCATTTCATCCTCTGATTCATGGTCAGAGTCCCTAAAGTTGAGTAAGAGATAAGTTTTAACCTCAATTGGATTGCGAGCATTCTCTCGTTTTTTCTTTTCCGTCGAGCGAAACGCGCGATTCACCGGCACAAATGAACACGTGCGAAATGAGGCACAAATCTGAAGAAAAGGAGTCTCAATGGACACTGAGGGGTATGTCTACACCTAGGCGTAGCCAGGATTTTTCAAAGGGGCGGTCACACTGTGTCTGAAACGTCATGGCATTTTCGCCACCTTTTCTAGCCAGCTGATCTCTGTTTGACAGGTCTTCAAATTTCATCCAATCAGCGCACGACTCGCAAACAGTTCTGGCGGTCCATTCATTCGCGAGCGTTTCGCGAAACGAAATGTACATTTTGAATCGAATGGTGTGGCTTTTATCGTGTTGTTTAGCTCGACGTTTATTTTATTTCGCTTGTTGAGTTGCGATACTCCAGGCCGGTTTTAAGACGGATTTATTAAGTTAAACATGTTATTTATGCTGATATAGCGGCGGATAGCTGCTCAAAGCTCCGGGACAAGATAAAACTCTTACCGCATGTCGTGGTCATTCTTCCTTCTCGAAGCAACTAACAGCGACATGACGACTACTCTGGCTTAAAGATTGCTTGAAAAGATGATGAATTCCACCGAACATTTTAATAAGCCAAGACACATCACTTCCTTCTGGCTGTTTAAGTAGTTCTAAGACGGCGAGCTGTGCTGCGCGTACTGTTTGGGGGTTTTTGGCTACGGGGAAGAACGCCTCCGGATCCATGATGTCTTGCCTCTGCCGATGGTAGTTTTCTTGTATTCCCCCGCTGGCTGCCATCTGGAGATACATGTCGGACTGAATTGAAGTAGTCACGCTTTTGTTTGGCTGGTAGTTAATTTCAAGTCGAGTCTTCTCATCCGACCCAGACGCATGGGAACCTTCGGCCGAGTATTCTGACCAAGCCGTCGCACTCTGTCGGCCAGACTCATCCTTTTTTTTTGTAAAATGTCTGGGGTCTTTGGTACGTGTCCAGAATAATGTTTCTGTCATCTATTTGCAATCCTAGCACGTCTGCATATGGAATAACGAATTTTCTTCGAAGGATGGCTGACTTTCCTTTTTGATGTTCAATGACAAACGTGCCCGGCTGTTGTGGTTTGCTCGAGTTTAACTTCATAGTAAATAACTCGTGTGTTACTCTTGGATCGGCTCTTGTTATGTTAAGACCTCCGTCGGCATCTTTAATTGATTCTTTTATCTGAAGCAATTAACGGAGGTAAGTTAATATGATCCGATTTTAACCTGTGTTCTAATTCCTAGCTCTATCACAGAACTCAGTTCACTGAAATTGATCATTTGTTTCCAGAAACAAATGATTAGTTACTATGAGACATTATTTTACTCAGTGATTTTTAAGTATGTAGTATTTTTTTCATTTCCTTCTTTCATATCTTATGTATCCTTCGAATTTATTATTTCTTGTGTATTTAAATGGGGTTTAGGACTCCTTTACAGATCATCTTTGGCCTTATAACCATTGATTGAAGTGAATAAATACTGTTAGATATGTTGACCAGAATTAATAAGTCCAAATAAAAACTGTCAGATGAACTCGTCATGTTAGTGCTCTTATATAATACCTTCATGTACCTCGATTTCAGGAGCAGTTTGTGATCTATAGGTAGCAGAAGATGGTTCATCTTGACTTGACTTTCTTGTAGTGTCTTGAAAAGGAATGTGCTGTTTTAAACAAAATAGCACAGTTATTATGAACATTGTGAGTGTGTCAATGATATTCAACTAAACAGCAACATACACAACAAGCAGGGCTGTCCACTAAAAGTGCCTGGCCACAGGCAACTAACTTTGGTCTTGGGGTGACTGGAAAAAAATGCTTTTTTCATATAAGCATTTTTATAAGTGTTGGGCACCCAGGATTCAATGGTTAGGAAGTTTTGGGCTCCTCGTAATTTTTCTTCAACCACAGCCTTGAGAAATATTTTTTTATATTTATATACAGTGTATATAGTAGTCTAGGAGTTATTTAAAATGGAGGTAATAAAGTTATTTTGTTTGTCACATTTATACAGATTTATTTATATATTTCATACCATTTTCTTTTTCTTCAGATGTTTTGGTAAATCCTCATTTTCCTTTTTGTGGACTTTAGAGTCTGAAGAGTAGCTGCACCCTTTCTTCTCTCGGTTCTCAACGGATGCCCACTCATGACAGAATTGTTGG
This sequence comes from Astreopora myriophthalma, assembly GCA_014634185.1. Lineage (NCBI taxonomy): Eukaryota > Metazoa > Cnidaria > Anthozoa > Scleractinia > Acroporidae > Astreopora > Astreopora myriophthalma. The sequence continues at coordinate 720,970 of BLFK01000989.1, read as the reverse complement.
GTGAGTACTCGTTTTTGATAGTCTATCTTTCCTGTTTCACCCACTCGCCCACCACTGTAAATGTAGTTGCCTTGTTTGGCTTCTTTGTGTTTTGTTTCCATGATGCTGTCATTGAAATTGCGTAAGGTCAAAGGGAGTCCACTCAAGGCAGCATCTTTAAGAGCCTTCTCCACATAAAACCCAGTGTAAGCTACCAGTTCTTTCACAGTGGCAGTAACAGTTTGAGAGCCAAAAATTAAAATAAATTGAAATCCTAACAAGACTCTTGCTTGGCATTCATACTCCTGTCTGGTTAATTCTTTTGGAGTGTTTAAAATCCATTGGAAAATTTTTTTGAGGCCAGTGCAAAAACATACCAATATTTTGCTTACTAAAGGGCTAAAACCAGAGTTGTTCAAAAGTTCCTCTGCTTTTTCATAGAAGGCCAAAACACCATTTTCATCAAATGTGACATCATAACTGCTTAAACAAACTTTTCGAGCAACTTTCTGTACTTCTAAAAACCATTGTTTTTTATTTTGTTTGAGAGCATCAGCTACTTGGCCAATTCTTCGCACAATAGTTTCTGTAGCTCTTTTAGCTTGGTGCATCATTGCAGGGTAGAAACTTGCTAGGTCAAGTTGAGAAGCATTAGGATGTCCAGTTTGACCAAGGTGCTTCTTTGCATATTCCCGTCTGCCAAAAATAATGTAAAACATTTTTTGTTAATTTTAATTAACAGAAGGGTGTTTTCCAAATGGAACACACGTACATGTGGCACAGAACCTCGTAATAAAGTTTTCCACATTGAATAACTTTAGTTTTTGTCTATGATTGGTGTGGGTACTGCATTCATGTAACTGTTGAACAGTATGTAAACATATTTATTATCATTCATGCATGTGTTTTGTATTTGGAAGATTTAAGTTTAAAAAGAATAATGCTCATGTTTGCTCATGCTGGAAAGGCCTGTTATTCTTTCTAAAAAGGCAATTCAATTAATTTATTTAAGTAAAGTGCCATTAATCAAATAATAACCTGTTTTCAATATTATCCACTCGCTTTCCCAACCATGTCTTGTACTGTTCTTCTCCTTTCTCAGTCATTTCTACTTTCCACACAGGCTCTTTACAGATGACTCTCATATCCCCAAGTTGCTTTTGGTGTTCTGGTGACTCAGGAATTGGATAACAGGAGCTGGCAGAAGAACTTCCCGTAATTGATCTTCGCTGACAGCCATCTGCAACACCACGCACAATGGTTTCTATGTTCTTCTTCAGAATTGGGTGATAAACTGACTTCAAACTGGACAGCTGTTGAAGGGTTTCTCGTCCAAGATTACTTACATGGTTGTAGTTATCTGGGCCTAACCAAGAACACACTGTAACAATGGAGCTTAACAGGTTGTGGGGCTCCACTAATTTGATTCTTATTGCTGTTTCTCCAGTAAAGAACTTACTCCACTGCATCCATGGGAATGCATCAATGTAGTGATAAACAAGTAATTTTTCTTTAGGGACCATTATTGTTTCCTGTAGAGTGTTTTTGCTAAGTAGCCACTCCACAGTGTTTCTAACATTTGTGTATGCTGCAACAACACCATTGTGTTCAGTAAAAGTCAGTGACAAACTTTCTTGCAGAGCCTCCTTTTGTTCCTTGAGCTTTTCACACATGTCATCTTTTGGTACCATGATATTGATTCCAAAAACTTGTTCTAGTTCTTTACCAAGCTGATTTCGGACTATGTTTTGATATTTAGTGTAGCCAATGTCAAAATTACTTACTAGTTCAGCTGCAAACTGGACAAAATGATTGAAATTCTTCTTAAAAATGACTGGCATGAGTGTGCT
>BLFK01000989.1:711641-714141 GCA_014634185.1 Astreopora myriophthalma | reverse complement strand
CATTTATGCTCTAGCAAAAGCAAAAAATTCAAAATTTCCAAAAAGATATCTTTTATGTGCACAATTCCATTTACCGTAAAGACTCGCAGATAAGCCGCACTCGCAGATAAGCCGCACCCCGAGTTTAGCAACTCAAATTTTGGAAAAAAAGTTTTTCATGAAAAAAACTCGAAAGAAATCCAAAGTCGAGACCATGAAGTGTTCTGTCTTCATCCAAGGCAAACTCACCAACAATGCATCGAAAAATACTTTAAAGTCTTACCCGTAATTGTAGCTCTTTAGTATAATAAACATCATGTCCACCACTTATGACATATGATTGATATTATCCTGGTATTTGTTCACAGGTATTTCTCCATTCATGGCAGTTTTTCCATAGAATTTTGCGCATAAATTTGTTGTTTTCTTGCATGCACTGTGCGAAGCTGTGTAACCAGGCATAATATCGGACAATGGAAGACTGGACACCAGAAGCAGTGCACCTTTCCCAAATGGTCTCGCAGATAAGCCGCACCTACGATTTTGATCACAAATTTATGGAAAAAAGGTGCGGCTTATCTGCGAGTCTTTACGGTATTTCAAATTTGTCATTTGCCAGTTTGACATTATCTGTGACAAATCATGATTAGACATCTGATCTTTGTGTTTTGAAGGACTGTTCTATCTATTAAATTTTAATATTTTGAGTTATAATAAGTTCAACAACACAAACCATCAGGCTAGTACTATGCTTATGTGCCTTTCGATCTCATTCTCCTGGGTTTTGAACGATGATAGACTGTTGTTGCAGACTTTATCATTTGCTTTCCTCGCTCCAGAAGATGATAGTTAGCAATGCTCAACAAGTCATCTCTTTTCACTCACTTATGATAGTACAACACCATATCATGTCTCCTCCCGTGCACTGTTGTTTTCTGTTCAATGGCTTTTGCTATCAGTTCTTCATCAACGTCATCAAGCTTTCTCTTTGCACCAGCACCAGCTTTTCTGTTTCTAAGACTGTTTTCATTAACTAGGTTGTTTGCTCTTCTTCGAGCAGCTGCATTAAACTTTTGCTTTGAATAGTTGTCTTTACACTCAAGGATATCCTGTGGACTCTTCAATCTTTCAGTGAAAACAGTCACTCTTTCCTCCATTGTTTGTATGTGTCTACTGTCGGCGGGAATATCTCTCAACTTTTCGATGGATGATTTCAATTGTGCTATGTCACCCTCTCGCTTTCTAATTTTCTCTTTCAAAGCCAAGACTGTCATATCTTTTCCAGCAGCCATAGCATTTTTCACTTCTTCTGACACTGCCAATACTCTTTCCAAATTAGAGATTGCAGCATCGGGTTTCAAACCCAAATCATAGAGTTCAGAGCGTGAAGATGCTGCAGCAAGTATAGCACGCACAACTGATTTATCATACTCAGTTTCCATCGAGTCCAATATGGTATGCAAGGCTTCTGCGTCTAAATCAAATCTACTGCTTGGTTTACTATCATAACCTTGCTCACAAATGACATTTAACAATCTAACAATGTTTCCACCCTTCTGGGTTGAGTACAATATAGGTCACGTTGTTCCAAGTAAATACTGACATAGGTAGTCCTATTTCACTGGAAAGTAGCTCATCCCTAAAATTGGTACGGTCAGGAACAGTCAATTCTGCTTCAAATGCACTGCTATACAGTTCATATGCTTCCTCAAAAAGCAGTACTCCCTTTCCTTTCTCTGAGCGTAAATCATCATCGGCCAATAGCTCGTCGAGAACGTGTATCATGCCAACCACTCTTCTACTCTTTCGAAGATGTTGACTTCTAGAATCCGCTGCAATACCAGCCAGGCGTTTTGCCACTTGGAAAACATCAAGTGATTGCAAAGACGTCCTGACACTGTCACTAACTCTACTGGAACTTCGAATCTCCGTTGTGTCCACGATTTCTTTTCTTCGACTTCGAAATCATCACAAACCTTGCTTTCCGCCATTTTGCACCGTCAAACTCTTTCCCAGGGAACACGGTCTGATGCGTTGTTGTACGTTTGTTCACTTCCGGCAACCTACAGTTCAGACTACACGTGTGGTGTTGTGTTGTAGGCTGTCAGAATATTACACAAAGAGGTCACAAGTGCAAAGTTGCTCAGGCTCCCATGAAATAGATCGCTCAACAAATGGATTGGAGGTATTTTGATACAATTTTTAAAATACTTTGAGAGATCGTTGACCTTTCAGTGAACAGTATAAAGCTAGAACAGCATTTGTTTGATTTCCAGAATTTGTGGTCAGTGCGAGGAAAACCAGTCCAGCTTTTACTGCAGAGAATGCCAGCTTACGTATTGTATACCCTGCAATGGGGTATTTCACTCAAAGGTAATTTTCTCTGAGCCTTCACCAGCTAAATCCGCTACAGGTAGTTATTCTTGACAGAATTTTTATTGCACATTACTGTGCAATAAAACAAATTGACGGCATGTGGTCTGACAAGTGAATCACTTATTATAGACGTATTGGCACTTAC
>BLFK01000989.1:669141-699141 GCA_014634185.1 Astreopora myriophthalma | reverse complement strand
TCATTCCAATTCTCTGAGGATCTGATCCCCTTGCGTGTGACTGGACGCGCGCTCGTGGACGGGGGTATCCGTGAAGTCGTCATCGGAATGAAATACGTGGAAACCACGACGATCATTTTTTTCTCACCACGTGCCCCCGTATTCCCAAGAGACTTTCATGCAAGAATCAAACGCTAGATTTTGTACCACGTGGTATTAATCCACCAACAAGAATCCTCAGTGTCCTATACAGGCAAACTATACTAGGATGGCAATTGTACACAAAATTTTCCAGAAACTGGGTAACATACTGTACCTATTTTGTGATACCGAATGTTTTTACTAAAGCTAAAATTGCTTACATTTCCATAAAAAAAAAACATTTTCGAAAGGAAACATTAAAACAATGCAAGTTCCAACCGTTTAAAAAAGTGCCCTTGTCGCAAGAGAGGACACTTGTGGTTGACCAGTTTTTTGTTTCTGCCTGGTTGCAGAAAAAATAATGACCCTAGACATGCAATTAAACTTGAAAATTTTCGAAAGTGAAAAAATCCAAATTCCTTCAATGGAGGTAGCCTAAGGTAAGGCTCTGGGAGTGGGGTAATTCATAAATACTCGCGTTTTGCATGAAAAAATGGATTTGATGGATTTATTTGCATTTTTAGAGTAAAGCGGTTGATTTCCCGCCACTAGCAAAAGGAAAGAGCTGAAAATTCAGGTTAGGCTGAAAAGAAAGGCAAATTTCCCACTGGATCATAAAGATTATCAAAGAAAAAATCAACCTTATCTATTTTGCGTCATTTGATGATATATTTTGACAGTTGCAGGTACTTTAAGTAGTGAAATCTTCACTGGCACTGATATACTTGATGGTGGATACAGAGAGAGAGAGAGAGAGAGCTAGATGTATTGGCACTTTTGTAACCTTTGTGTGGCACATTGGTAACTGATATGGCACTTTTGTAACTTGCGCTGGCACTTTTGTAACTTGCGCTGGCACTTTTGTAACTTGTGCTGGCACTTTTGTAACTCCAAGTGGCACATTGGTAACTCCAAGTGGCACATTGGTAACTAAAATGACACATTGGTAACCTTCAGTGGTTCATTGGTCAGCACACCACGTTACATCTGTGTAAACGTATCGAAGTGTTTTTAGCAATTTAAGAATTAATAGTTGCTGAGAAAAACCTTTTGATGAATTTAGACATCTTGAGTGTTGATGAAGATTTCCCGTGTTGTTCGGTGTAATCATGAATCTAGGCATTAGTGGATTACTTCCCCTTTATGCCTGTGGGTATTTAATCTTTATGAAACGTTTACAATAAGGGACTTTTATTTAAAAACTTGAGGTGAAGCCGAAAGATGGCAGATGTCACTCAAGACAGACAAGGATGATGCAAACCACTTTTTCAATGTCAGCATTCAGTGTTTGTGTCCATTGATTACTTTCGTAAGGCAACTTTGAGTAAATCAACATAACTTTGTATCAGACATACAACCCTTGATTATCGGAGCATTCTTTTGTTACCAGCTATATCAATGAGTTTATTGGGTCTTCATATTTAAGGATGGTGGGTACTATTTTTATTGCGCATTTGTTCTGCGCATCTCGAGATACTCGTATTTCCTATGGATGGTGCTTATTAATACAGGGATATTTTTACGTGGTTCAAAACTATGCGCAGAAAGCAGAACTTAGCAAGTGCTGTTGGTATCCAAAATGAAAATTGGGGGTAACCATGCATTTTTCAGACATAATTAAGGTTCAATTTTGAAAAGAACGCCATACATTGCTTTGTATTATAAAGCTTTTTAGCAATATTGTTGATTAATTATCTTCGAAAAATGCGTAGATACCCTCAATTTTCTTTTTGGATTTCAATAACACTTGTTAAGATCTGTTTTCCCGCATATTCAGTAAACCGCGCAAAAATACCTTTGAATTAGTATGCACAGTCGTTAATCACTGCCAAATCTGAATGCTTGTTCCCCCTTGTAAATTAAAAAAACACAACATACATTTACCATAATGATAGAAACGCCCATTGTAATAATGATTCCATCAAGACTCCTCATTTTTGGAATAATTAAACGTGTTGTTTTTTAACCTGCCATCTCTTCATTTATGACAATACTGTTAGTAGTTCACAAAAAGTCACTAATATTACTGAAAACTGGGAAAACCTTCAGTGAGATAAAGAACATGAACCTTAAACACCTTGATTGTAATAAAAGTCACGGCTAATTTGTAACGTTATAGGAACTACTCTAAAAACGTGCACTAAATTCATTGCAAAAACAACAGCAATATCATTTAAGGTCACTTCATTTTTCATAGAGACTGGTAGATAATAAGAATCAGTAACCCTTCCAAACGTTTTCCGGCAAAGAATTGGGATCTATCACCAAACGTTATGGCAACAGGAATGAAAGAAATCGGAGTAAGAATGCAGACTTAATACCAATGCTCAGTAGTAACATGCAGGAAGTCGGAAAAACACAACAATAACGGTTTCAAAATCTTATTCATGAAAAAGATTGAAATTAAAGGACTCTTAAATTACTGAATTTTGGTAAAAAAACAAGTCACGATAAAGTCCATCCCTAGGTAACGTTTTTTTTCTGCTTACTCGAAAGAACCACTGTCCACTAAAGGAGCTCTGGGTCAAACGTTATGACTTGCGCAGGAATGTCCTGAAGTGCAGTTTACTTTGATAATTTGCCCATCTTCATTCGCAGTTCCTTCTCCCTTATTTGCTTCCTTTCATACTTTAACCTGTTTACAATCTGTGCCAAGGTAAATTGGTTCAATATGCTTCTACCTTGGCTGTCTCCTTTTAAAGTGTCCCAAATTTTTGGTTTCGAGATGGGAGCACCAACCAACATGTCTTGAAATAAACGTAACAAAATCTGGACATGTTGGTTTGTGAACACGCCTGAAGATCTCACTGTTGTGTCGGTGGGAGGGATGGTTTCCGATTGGTGATCACTTTGTTGTTCGTCATCTTTTTTCTGAAACATTCTGTCAACTCGGTTGTCGAGCGTTTCTTGCTCGTTAGGTAGATTTGCAGTTTCGCTGTCACAGCTTTCAGTTTTAGCCTTAAATCGCCACTCTGCACGGATTCTGTCGTACACGCGCTTCGGGTCTTCCTTGCAGAGTACTGCATTATTCCTTATTTTTTCTCTAACTCCAGAAATCGTGATGTTTTTTGCAGCAATTTCTTCTGCAAATAGTGAGAGGATAGCCTCTATGGACTCCTCTTTCCACCTTCCCCGTTCTGGCTTAACAACTTCATCTTCAAGCGTTGCCTCGTCCTCGTTGACCTGTTGAAAGTCAGTTTTTGCTTGTTGTTGAGCGCGGCTAGCTTCACCAGTACTTCTCATAATGCCATGAAGTTTTTGAGAAGCTTCCACTGAACTTTTGCTCTTTTCAAAAACACGGTAGTATTTCTGTGCAGTGTTCTCTCGATGAGCCATCAAGTCGGCTAGGTTGCTACTGATCTCTTTGTGCTTATCGTGACAACGTGAGACTGCACTTTTGCGGTACAGAGTGTGGTGTATTGGGCCACTCACACCTGCTTTCTTGAAAATTGATGCCAGTGCTTTGGTCATTTGGCTTGATTCCATCGCCTTTCCATTCCAGGACAGGAACAATGCCGTCTTATCTCGATCATTTACGTCTGGGAGCTGGGAACGCATCTCTTGCTTAAAAACTTTTATGTAGTTATACAGATGGCTTGTTAACACTATTTGAGCCGGACCGTGCGTATCAACGGTCTTGTGATTCAGGACACGCACAACATATCGATCGCCTTCTACTGTGGCCCTATCGAACTCCTTCACAGTCATACATACTGCCACACCTGCTCGGTTTGCATTGTCAATCATTATTTGTGCAATGAGATAATCTCTGACTAGGGTATACTTGTCTTGGGTTATCTCAATTGCATGTGCGCCACATAATTGACCAAGAAGAATGACAGCCTCTCTTGCTGCCTGGCTTCTCTCGAAATCAGAAATCTTGTCAGGGGTTATAAGAGCGCTTCTGTCTTCCTCCATTTTTTCCCATCTGCGTCTGGTGTTATCGCGTTTGTAGGAGGCCGACCATCTTTTCAACTTCTCGCGCAAGCTGAGTACATCTTCTTTGTCAAATACGACATTCTGGGGTTGATCTCCTAGCAAAAATGAGCAATAATGCTGGAGGCTCATCAGATACGATTTTATTGTGGCTGCATGATATTTCTTTTCTGCATACTGCTGAAGAAAAACATCTCTTATTTTCTTGGCATCCACTAGCGAAGATAATAGGCTTCCTTCTCCAATTACAGATAGGACATTCTTAAGCTGGGAGAGGTGCTGCTTAGCAGTTTTCTTATCTTTCCTACCCCCATCAGGAGAGAGGAGCCATTCTCGAAACGAGATCAGAGTCTGTGAAACTTCTTCAACCGTGATATCAGCATTATCTGAGGATTGGCTGCTGGTGCTGTGGCTATCTTTTTTCAGATCAATTTCGTAGTCATCTGAGGAAATCAAGTTCTCATTGTCCTTCATGTCATTTTCTTCAGCACTCTCATCTACAGACATTGCAGTCAATTCTGTTGTATTTGGATCCAAGTCTTTTTCCCTTTCCTCTCTCATTCTAAGGAATATGTGACGTCTTTCACTTGTCATGATCTTTGCCTTCGTGAGAGCTTTTTTATAATTCGCATCTGTGTGTTTCAGGTGATGTACCTTTTGAAGATGCTGGGGCAGTCTGTCAGTGATGGTCATACAACCTGTGATAGGACACATTTTCCTTTTGCGCAAAGGCTTACCTCGACAGATTCCTTTGGTCGTTGCCTTTTTTGCCTTACGATTTCCAGCCATAGCTTTTTCTTTATCAGAAAACTCATACTTCTTGCGTAAACCCAATCTTGATATTGCAGTTCTGGCATACTCTTTGCTCCAGTCGTGGACATTTCTGAGATGCCTTGGAAGATGAACAACCTTTCTACGACAGTGTGGAAGTGGACACTCTCTTTTCTTTCGTCCGCTAGTGTTCTTTTCGTGTTTTGTATCCTTCCTTTCCTGGCTGCCGTCATCACTATCATCATCCTCACTTTTAGGGTCACTCTCAATCGAAAAAAAAGTCTCTGTTTCATCATTCTTCCGATCCTCACCGTCGCTGCTTGTGTCATTTCTCATCAATGATGCCTGCTCTTTTTTGTCATCTTTCTTTTTGTCCCCATGCATGTCTTCGCTCAGAATTTCAGAAGTGCTTTGTTCTCCTTTGTCAGTGAGATCGTAATCGTCACCAATCTGTTCTCGCTCCCTTCCATCTTCATTCATCGTCTCAAGTCGCGAAAACAGGTTGGCTTGATGTCTTGTCCACTGATGCCTCAAATTAAACATTTTTTCCCTGCACTATAAAAAAATAAACAATTATTATTGTAATGATAGATATGAATGCCAAGATGCACATCAAGGGACATGATGATGGGCAGAGTGATGACTTTGCCTGTTCTTGTGAAGGTTAATTTTGAGTATACCCTGACGAACGTTTCAAACAAGTAAAATATAATGAATATCTGAAATTCTCATGTTGGAACTTACAGCGGATTTAAGGCATTTTAGGTACCAGCTCATTAAAATCAGATCCCGTGACATAGTGGGGATCAAGAGACTATGAGGGTGAGAGAACACATCCCCCATAAATGGGTCTCTTCCCATGATAATCTTTTTCAATCTAATTTTAGCTCATAATCAAGCTGCGAGGCTGTTTTAGGAAAGACACCTGATTGGTCAATCGTAATGACGTAATGACGTAATGACCGCTTTCTGTTCTGCTTTGAGAAAATGGCGTCTGTAGTAGACATCAAGTTTGTCGATGAATCTCAGTCTCTGTTCTTTATTCGAGGATTCCTCGCTGCTTATAACTTTTCTCGAACGCTCATTGCGCATAGGATGACAAAACACACTGAGAAATTAAAGACGATCACATCTTCAAATTTCCATTTAGGATTTCACTGGATCATGCGACGGCGAGAAAAGTCTTCGCAAGTTTCTTCACAATGACATCTGATCCTCTGACCATGGGCCGCGGGGAAATGGGGACGAAACTAAAAATAACTTTCACAGCGTGGCGCGAAGCTTAAGATAGATTGAAAAAGATTATCATAGGGCACGGGGATGTGTTCTCTCACCTGATAGTCTGTTGTGGGGATGTAGTGCATCCACAGCTAGAATTTTACAGTCATTTGACAAGGCTTTGGCCCTAACCAGGGGGGAAGGGGAGGGTTAAATGAGCTAAATGCTTGTTTGACGGCGGACATTAGCTCATTTCACCGCACGCGTCACCAGAATCTGAGAAACCGGTGGCAATTTGGCATAAAGGTACTTAAACCATATTTCATCATCCCCCATAACAAGCAGACACAAAGACGCCAAAAGACTCGCAGGTGCCTCTACAACACGTGAAAAAGGCCTGCAACCTAATCTTGCCTTTTGTCACGCCTTACAAAGCAATCTTAGAGAAGGTATTGAAGATAAACTGGGATTTTGCACATAATCAGCCGCTTTACTTATCATAACTACTAAAGAAAATAAGAGATTATCTGGCTACGCAAAAATGTGAAGGCTACGCGTGAGTCACACACCTATTACACTAAACCATTACACAGGGCGTCAGAGTGGGCCAGTCATTATTTTTATGCAATAAAAAGTCTTACGAGACCACGTTATGGGTTACATCGGATTCAGAACAGAGTGTTGTCTCATTTTGACCTGACTCTAGATCCTGGGGCGGTTTAAGAGACGCTTTCAACACCCATCAGATGTTAAATGTTCTGGGAGTGAGGGGGCATTTCTTTGAAATGACTGCCATTTTTAGAATAGAATAATCAAATATTAAACCCTTGATTAAGCAGCAGTGAGTAGAAAAAACGGAGCTCTCCCTTGACTCTTTGAATGTACAAGTTCTCGACATTTAAGGCATAACTTTTTCGTGGACCATCTCTTTTAGATGTCTACGGCAACAGTATGGTGCCATTTCAAATGTACAAACCAAGGAGAGGGTCCAATTTCTACAACATGCCAAAAAAACGCCTACGCTGGATAAAACCTATTGTTTTATTAACTTCACATGTCCTCGTCTGGGGCCTGTTTCTGAAAAGTTATTAAAACGTTTCATCATGCCACGCCCGTGGTCAAGTGACTAATAAAAGAAAACTCTAAATTTGTCAACGTGCTACACAATTTGGGTATTTAATCAGTGGTTTTACAATTTGTGTTCGTTTTTGCATCCACCCAAGCATGGTTTTCTTTTCATTTTGAAAGATGTTCTTTTTAGAGAGATAAACGATACTGAAATACCCATAAAATTTTCAAAAAAGATGATTCGAAAAAAATCAATGCTTACCTATATTCTGTATTTGGAGGTGAGACGTGCCATATGAAAAAAATTAATTCAATTTAAAGACCGCCGGAAATTTAGGTTTCTCTCAAACCGGAAGTCAGTTCGTTTACGCATGCGCAGTTGATCTGAGAACGAGCGCGAGGGAAGGGCGAGGAAAAACCTTCGATGCAAGCAACAGTTTGTGCGGTGATTTTTGCTTGTGAGTGGGTTTTTTGGTCAGCTCACCATATGATGACGTCAGTCACTGGAAGTAACATGTCACTTCCCTAGCAACGCGTGAAAAATCCGTCCGTGGGCCCTTAAAAATTGGGGATATCGAGAAATACGCAACTAATGGCTCTACTTACATACCCTGTTCGCAGCCTCACTGTCTCTTCGACGCAGAGCTGCTAACTCTGCTTTTCTCAAATCAGATAGCCTTGCCTGTAGGCCTTGATAATCCATTTAGGACTGAAATATAGGATAGGATATAGTTTCATGAAAATAGGTAGGTAATAGTTTATTTAGATCCAAATAAAGATGCTATCCCTAACACCAGTAGGCTGATTTCCATGGAGGGCGTCTCTAGAAACAAAAACTAAGACTACTTATTCTAAGACTAATAATACATGGCCAGTATATTACTAGTATATATATATTTATTAACAAATATTCCACGAGCACGCTTTGGATATGAGATGAAAGATAGCCAACGAGGCGCGTAGCGCCGAGTTGGCTATAATCACCTCATACCCAACAAGCGCGAGTGGAATAATTGTTTTATTAAAAACGCCCACAAACTATGGATAAATCTTCCCTACTTTATTTTGTAAAAATCGGTTGTGGGAATTCAATTGTGGGAACTAGAATAACCAGTTTACTCTCCAAGTAGTTTCCAGCTAACAGATTACATTAGCTTCAGGTGCTTTTTATTTCCCCGATGAAGTGTGTTGTGTAGAGTATCCTGCAACCAGCAATTAAAACAAATTTACTTGTTTTACCTTGCCTTTGCCGCACCTGTTCGACTACACAGTGAATAAACTAAATTCCTTTTTTCCTCTTGTTTTGATTATTTTATTATGTATCACGGATGTCTCATATGTTATTTATAACACAGAGGGCAAAAGCACATTTTACATAAATTTTGGTTATTGCCCCGGGCAAAATTTACTTTCATTACTTTCATGTAGTAAGTGTTTTTAGCAGGGCTGGTTTCATTGCTTTGGCACTGTTGTGCAAAAACAGAATTTCACTCGGCCAAATCGAGCGTTTTACAGTTCATTGACGCTAACCGAACACTGCAATGGCTTCCTGCGAAATTGCTCAACAGCGTGCATTTTTAACCTTGTTAATAAAAGAAAGTTTTGCTCTTTATATTTTTTTAAAAACAAGTAATCGCTTGTCTCCTCGTAAACTCCGGCAATTTCTGTGACTTCTGAAAATAATTATGGGTGATATAAATCATCAATTGTACTTGTTCCTGTGCGATTACCTACACTTAAAGATTAAGTACATCAGTATCGCCGTGATCCAAATAAATAAACAAGCGATGACAAGCTCGCCGAGACCTTGACACAATTGCAGAGCGATTGGGAAATAACAGCAGGATAACAATAAAATAAGAAGTTGTTCGAAAATATTGTCAAACAGAAATTGGCACAATAATTTAAGCTAAAGGTAACCGTTGAATTGTCTTTGACGACACTTTGGTAAAGATCTATTTCAATAAAAACTGTACCTTCGTGCAGAAGATCAGGAACTGTAGACTTCTTTCTTCAAAGAACATAAAAAACTCATACCGGCCGTGATCCACCATTTTGACTTCTGTGGGATAGTCTCAGCGCACGTGGTAACACTCATTGGGATTGGGGAGAGGGGACATGGCATAGCCAATTGCAGAAACGTGAGGGGACGGGGAAAGAGTATGGTTGTTTTCCGTTTGTTTGAAAAACTAAGATATTCAAATAAAAGATCAACTAAACTTGAGAGTCTTAAGCAAGAATAGAAGTATATAGAGGAGAAAAATGGCAAATTATAGCTCTTCAAATATCACCTAAAGTAGAGAGCTTGTATGGATTGGGTAGACAGGCCACAAAATTTTAAGAGTTTGTGTGGAATTTTGCAACTTTTGCAAGGCTCCCATTTGGACAATTTTCCACTGAAAACTCTCAAACTTGACTGGGTAGCTTTTCATTCAGTAACATTTCATTTGAAATGTTTAGATTTTCAATCTAATCAATAAAAGAAACTCGTCCCAGTCCTCCCACGTTTCTGCAATGGCCTATTGACAGCTTTATTTGAAGACAATTAAATAACGCAAACGGCAAAAAATGTGGCGGAAAAAGAAAAGATGCAGGTGTGAAAAGCTCCAAAATACAAAAGAAAAAAAAAACAATCTACAACCATTCCCATTTCTCTGATGTATGAACAGTTACATGTAAATTCCTCTCAAAATATTTGCATGCGTATATGGGCACTGCTCACCTCATTGCAAGGAACGACGCCCCCTCAACACCCATTATTTCACTTTATCTGTACGGTTCAATTCCGTTAATTTTATTTCTGTTTCACTAATTGTTGTTTGCAGTGTAACAGATTTTTGGACAAGAAGGCCACGGTAGTTAAATAAAGCTAGGCCAAAACTAGTTGTGCAGCGAGCACCTTTTTTCCGTATTGTAAAAGGGTTAGATCATTGTCCTTACGAATGGCATTCCACTTCTCTCTCTCTCTTTCCGGAGCTTTCTGGTGACATTGACAATACACCAAAAATGAAGACAACAGAGTTCTCTATGGAGTTGAAGCAGACGAATTGACTTTTTAAATGTACAGGCGAGGTGGTGAAATGAGGATGCTAAAAAACAACTCCAGTCTATTGATAACATGGTCCATCTTGTGATTCCGTTTCACCCGGGGCACCCCAAAAAACTTATGTTCCAGAGTGAATGCAGCAGTGTAAAGCAAATTGAATAAAGCAGACAAAATGATAATAAAATAAAACAAAATAAAAACGTTTTATCACGCGTGAGGAAGGTCACAGCAACATTTGCGAAGTTTACCTAAAGTAGCTTACAATGGCAAACTCGACAAAACTGTCTCTGGAATGAAGAGGTTAAACGCTACAGCCTCGGAATTTATGCGGCAGACAAAGAAGATGTCGGTTATTATTAAGATTAAAAATTATGAACGTCTGAGTAAACCAGAATTTATTCTCTCGGTGCTGGAATTTTAGGAAAGTTTTGCGACCTATGGCACTTTAGTAACCGCGCTTGACGGCTGATATAGGTTCCGGAAAAACGCCCGTAAAAGACAAACGTTTTGACCAATAATAATGAAACTTTGCAAACGCCATGTCATATAGTAGACCTGCATCATGCTTTTTTTTCAAGACGATAGCTTAAATTAAGAGGACAAAAATTTATTCGCAATTCCCAAATTGCAACGTACAGCCTTAAAATGAAACGGCAAAGTTTCACGTAACTGAAATCCCTTATACCTGAACCCGATCTGTTGAAGAGCTGGACAAAACAGCTTTTAAAATTGAAAGGGTAAGAAGGTGAACCTACCAGCGTTTGTTGGTCTTCCATCTATCCCTTCACAGCGAATAAAAAGCGATTTTTCCCTTTTAAATTTACTGGTACCCCAACATCTGGCACTTTAGTACCATTGTAATCGCAAAACTAGCCATATACAAAGAGAAAATTTAGCGGCTAACCCAGTATTTGCTCAGTTTATTTAAAGGGCTCAAAACAACCGATCGGAACCGAAAACCCCGGAAAGTAAACTTCATTTTTCTTTTTATTGAGAAAGAGACAAAAAGTTTCAAATGTGCCACACTTTACTTCTATAGAGAGAGAGAGAGAGAGAGAGAGAGAGAGAGAGAGAGAGAGAGAGAGAGAGAGAGAGAGCGAGCCAGAGTGATGTCAGTATTTGCTACTTGCAGTAGGTATTTGCTACCGTAGCAAATACTCATTGGTGAGTATTTGCTACCTACGTAGGTATTTTCTACCGTAGCAAATACGCAAAGTGAGTACTTGCTACCAAAGGTAAGTATTTGCTACGGTAGCAAATACGGAGTGTACGTATTTGCTACCAAAAGTAAGTATTTGCAATAGTAGGAAATACAGAGGGTACCTATTTCCTACCGAAAGCAGGGAACGGTATTTGCTACTGGACTAAATACCCATGCTAATTATTTCACTCACTCTATACCACTTTTGACCTATCTTTCAGTAAGCGACAGTAATATTTCACGAATCCCTTTATCTCATAAAAGCTATAAATAAGCCGAATTATAAAAGATCTTTGAACACGTTATGAAGATTGTGAGGGTGTTTCTGGTTCGCAAGAAGGTAACTCTACCACCCCCAAAAAATAGTAATAAATAAATAACAAATTCAACCTTTCTACTTTTTATTGGATATCTTTTGCCGTAAGGCAACGAGCCTAGTCATCATATTTTAATTATGTTATACTATGGGTGCTCACCACGTGGCGAAAAATTCCGAAATTCTCGGGAAAAACTCAAATGGTACAGCAACTTCCCGGAAAATCCGTTCGGAATTTTGGGCTACCTCCAGAGGTACCCCCTTTCTTCCCGTTCGGAACGGGTAGTCAGAAAATCCTTTACCATCTGACGAATCTTCCGTTTCCAGGCGCTTTTTAAGGACCTTACGCGGTTTCACGGTTTGAAAAGGGAAGAATTTAATGGTAAGTGCGATTTCGTCCGGGTGATCGGTATATTTGGAAATTCGCCTACTATTTTGCAACAACTACCCAAACCGGAATCAACAAATGGTAAGCACCCTATATATTGGAGAAAATCTCAATTGAACGTTGCAGCCAGTCGCGCAGGGTGGTCTCGGGATACTCTATCCACAACCATGTTGCACGTGTGAAGTTTCTTTCAGTTCATTGACGTGAAGCGATTTAAAACAGCTTAAAAAGACTTTTTAAAGGTGAGTAGTTTACTGAATATCGATCAGGTAGATAAAAAGAAATAATTTTACATCTCCGGATTAACGTAAGTGATGTAAAACTCGATTTCTCAGACCCGTAAAGATTTGGTTTTAAAAACAGCATATGCACACATTCGAAGTACAACCAAACGTCGCAGAAAGCAGTTCTATTTTCAGCATGGTATAGCCTGAATCATAACTGTACTTTCCAGACACAATTTTATTCCTACTCGTTCTTTCGCGTGCGATCAGAGTTTAACATCTTACCGTTTGTGTGAATGTTTTCCAGACTTTTACACTTACTCAAGTCATCGTTTCGAAAATATGGACAAGTAAATTTTAACTGATTCTTCATATATGATTTTTAGAGTATCGTTTTAGTTCTTAGATACAGTCAATTTGAATCGTTTTTTCTTTTCTTTTCTTTTTTTTTTTGTTTACAAAATCAAAATTTATATACTGGCCGTCAATACAGTGTATACTCGTTGTTTTGTTAACTTTTGAGTGAGCTTTTGATTGCCAAAGAGTGACCGTTTTGAGCAATTACCGTAGTACGATGGACGTTTCAACATAGTATGGTCTGCTATGCATCCCAGAGTTTTACACATACTCAAACCATCGTTTTTTTAATATGGTTTTCATAGTACATTCCATGTTATTTTCAAGGCTGCGTCTCACTGATTATTGTAGATGCATGCATTCAGAATGATTTCTTAGATATGTGATAGACAGCCGGTCATTTTCAACAATTTTTGTGTTCAGAACATCAACTTTTTCACTGGCAGTGACTTAAAATGTCGTTTCATATGTTTTTAGCATTTATATGTTGCCGTTCGAAAGTAGTCAATAAAAAAATTCAGACTGGTTAGCAATATTTTCGTACTGATTTCACGAAGGCTGAATGCTGAATCACGGTAAGGGTAAGTAGTTCGCCGTTGCTAGTAAAAGCCCACCCAAAGTAGATGCCTACACAGATAACATTTGACAGGCTTCCCTTAAGCTGAACTATCAAACAAAAAATGGGCATAGAGGTTTGTTCAGTTCATTCAAACAAAAAAAACTAAGACTCTGTCTCCTAAATATTTCTTCCACCAAATATCTGAGATATGAAATTTGAACAAATCATCTGTATAAGCTTTAGCAAAAGATGGCTTTAAACCTGCCAAAAAAACAAACAAAACAAAAAAACGATCTGGGGAATCTGAAGATCTGTAGTTGTAAAGAACAGTGCCTACCTTAGAAATTTTACTTTTGAGTTTATTCATGAGCAAGGGTCCTGTAAGATCTGAAGGATCGCAACTGAGAAAAAATTAGCCTGAATAGCTGAATGAGCAATAACATGGGCTTACAATTTCTACTGGAATTCAAGTACTAAATTTTCTGAGAAGAAAGGGCATTCTGCGCGATGCCTTTGATCATTTTCAAACGCGAGAACGATCATACCCAGTGTAGAACACGCATTTTCGCGTAAGAGGGACAATTTTTCAGTTGTAAATGGTCGTTTCTCTCTTGTTATCGTCACCGAAATGTAGCAATCCTCGCACTTGACCACTTGGGTCTTTTGCTAAGTTTTGAAGACGCATTCAGCTAAGTTAAAACTGACGTTAGAACCTGTAGATTTGGTAACGTGATTTACCTCAGTTAGCTTAACGGTCATATTTTCGTCAAAATGGGTGTAAAGTCTTGTACTGGAAACTCTCGTGTACTTATTTGGAGCTATAACTTTGTGAGTGTCGAGGTTTAGTCGCATTACTTATCATCTGATCTAAATGTCAAGACAAAAGAGGACAGCAGGATTAATGGTCAGGGAAAATTTAATCCCGTCATCGCGCAGAATGCCTTTTTTTTAGGACATTAAGGCCGATTGCATGGCCCGCTTCATACTACTTTTGAATAGGGCACCTCTTACTTTCCTCCAAACTCACGGCAACAAATGTGGCGTTGTACCTACGATAACTTAAATGTCGATTTTCAAATAAAGTGAATAGACTTGTCGTGCCTGAGTAACCGTATGGTCGAAAAAGTTAGTGCGCGCGTGCCTACGAATGCCATTTTCTTCACTTTCGAAAAAAGGAGAAGCCTTAATTAGAACATTTTGCTAGGAAACGGAAAAAGCTACAAGCTATGGTACCGTGTTTAAGAGCAACACCATGATTTTTGCTCCAGTATGCTAATTTAGGTTGTTGGGTCTACATGCAACGCTATTGGCGCTTTTCGATGCTGCGGCTTTCCTTTGTTCCATCATTTGTCATTATAAAATCCGCAGTAACCTACAGATACAGTATTGTTCTGGCAATTTGGCGCAATATATTGTCGATCAACCATATTTCCTATCGTGTTCAAAACCCGTACAGGTGTTAAACTACTTGTGTTAGTGGAACAGAGGTCCGTCAAAAAATGCCACATTCTTGCAGCTTTCAAGAAAGAGAAAGGACTTATTCTAAAGGTGTCACCGCGCCTGTTCGTGCTCAAGTTGTAAGAAATTTTGCATTAACTTTTTTTCTTTTTTAATTTTCGTTCAAGGCACCAGCCTCCTTCTATTATAACGTACCATATCAGCTAGTAATTGGTCCCATCCGTACTGGTACAACTTAAACTTAACTCTAAACAGTGGTAACGTTTAGTCCCAGCTAGTACTCGACTGAAAGTTTAGAAATTTTTTGCATGTAGCTATTTGTTTGTTCAAAGTTAATACTAATCAGTATATCACAAAAAAACTATAAGGTATTTTTTCCTAGTCATTTTTGACAGTTCAATACCTGCCCAGCCTTGGAAGCGCACAAAAAAATACAAGTTTAATCTTGCAAAAACTAAAACTAGCTTAAGAGACGACGGTGATCTCATTAATTTCTTACTTATTGCATCCTTATATTGCTGTGTTTGTTATTTTTATTTCAAGAATGGATGCGGTCGCTGTAGGAGCCTGCGCACCCAACGTACCTGTGGCAGTGGATGGAGATGAACATGTATCACCAGATGCCAAAATCCAACCGTCGACCAAACGAAAACGAAATCCTAAAACATGTACAAAGTGTGGTAAAAGTGTACTTAATCTCAGTAGACACCAAAAGGAAGTTCATGGCATGATGAAACTCAAGCGCAAACTCCACGATTACCTTGTCGGTGATAAAAAGAAGCCCAAAGGGCGAGTGAAGTTTTGCCCATTATCGCCTTGCAAAGGGAACAAAACTCCAATATTTCAGCTACACAAACATTTACAAACGAAAGTGCATGGACTGACGCCTGGCACACGTAGCTACATAC
Organism: Astreopora myriophthalma; assembly: GCA_014634185.1. NCBI lineage: Eukaryota > Metazoa > Cnidaria > Anthozoa > Scleractinia > Acroporidae > Astreopora > Astreopora myriophthalma. The sequence continues at coordinate 683,571 of BLFK01000989.1, read as the reverse complement.
GAGCGTTGGATAAAGCACCAAGAGCGTCCTTCGAGGCTTTAGAGGACTATCTGACGAGGAACAAAAGGAGAATAAAGAAGAGGGAAAACGAGAGAAGACGGAAGCAAGAAGAGAGCAGTGGTGACGAAGAAGGAGAAGAGATAGCGGATAAAAGTGAAGAGCGAGAGAAGTGGCATGAAGAAGGACAAAAGAAGTATCAAACTGCGGTGAAAAGAAGCGAATCAAATATGAGTGGGGATAGTGATGAAGAGTATGAAAACCTCGCTAGACTAGTGTGGGAGAGGACACAAAGATCAGAAGAAATGCTGGGCCCGCAAGATAGCGTTGCCAATTGTGATCAGCATATTAACGAAGAGGACCAGAGCAAGCGTATCATATCAGAGGATGATGTCGAAGGTCAAGATGTAGATTGCCAGGAGCCCTTAACAAGCGCCTGTGCTACAACTGAGAATGACGTCATAATCCTTACAGATAGCGACCGAGAATCCGATCTCAGTTACACGCCAGGGGACAGCTCCGAGAGGCAGGAATCACTAGTAAGCGAATCTTGTCCATCAGAAGACTCCACTAGCTCCCAAGAACAACAAGAACTGCTAACCGGAGTGGTTGAAGTTATAGGAAGAGATAACTGTGAATCTGGATCCTTTCTAGATAGAGAATTACCATGGAAGGCGCAAATCGAGGAGTTTATACAAGAGAGAGAAAGCCAAGGGTTCCGCTTTATGACAGAGGAAGAATCCTTGGAAGATTTGAGAAGCAAGTACCGGAAAGAAGACAGCGATGAAAGATTGTTCGAGAACATTTTTGATGGCGACGCCAGTGACAATGATGAAGCCATAGACGAAGAATGGCAACCCAGCGATTGCGAAGAGGCTAAAGAGGTCGGCGAACATCAGCAAGAATCCAGCAACCAAACCACTGAGAATTTACTAGCCGAATTCTACGAGTACTTGGTTGGCGTGGACGGAGGTTATCGGAATGAAAGAATTGCCCAGCAGTACAAGGCCCAAGTACAAAGTGTTATTCGCACATGTCAGCTTAAATTAGCAGAAAACGACCCTGAAGAACGCAAACGAAGAAACCTACCTTCCGTTCATTTGCTGTTAATTGTTGGTAGAGATGGCGTTCAAGTCTTGAAGTCCTGGCTTACATATGCTGTTGACAAGTATCGGCCTGGGACTGTGCGTTCATACTTGATGAGCATACGCCTTTTTTACAAGTTTCTCAGTCAAGATGACAATCATAAATCAATTTCTGACGTAACCATCGACTTGCTGACTGCGCGCCGTGACTTAATGACATCATGGTCTTCCGCCCAAAAGAAAAATGTCGTGAAGAGGAAGTTGGAGAAATACGACGAGGACTACAGAAGAATCCTTTCAAGCGAAAATCTTCACAAGGTATGCCATGGCAATCAACACGTTAATGCCGTCAAACAACTTGCTACGACATCAAGAGAAACAAAACAGGGTGATGACGTTACGAAGATTATCAGTGATAAGTCCCACTGCGAAGTCCGGGATTGGCTCATGACACGGCTTCTGATTGATAACAGTGGTAGAAGTGGTGTTGTGGCCAACATGAAAAAGAGCGAATTCGAGGATGCCATTTTCTACCCCGGGACAGAAGAAGATCCGGCAAGATATAGGGTGCACGTCAAAGACCACAAGACAGCTGGAGTGTACGGGGCAGCTGTTGTCTGGATTTACGACAACCTCCACCTCTTAATAGACATGTATATAAGGACAATCAGAAGTCAGTTTATCACAGCCAATTCCAGTGTACAACAGGTGTTCGTGTCCAGCAATGGTCTTCAACTAACGTCGTCCCAGGTTTCTACGTCCGTTCGTAGAACATTTGAAAGAGAAGGCATTGAACTGAGAGGAAGAATCTCGGCAACGACCATTCGAAAGTCTCTCGCCACCGGAATGCATGTTCATATGCCTGATCAGAAAGATCATTTGGCCGCTCTCGCCCAACACAAGACTCAGACCCAGGCGAAGTACTACCGTATTCACGACAAGGTCATTGAGACGGATTTAGGAAGAAGGGCTGTAAAGAAGCTTGTCTCCCTCAACACGGATCAGAAAGATAACGCAACTACTTCCACGCCATGGACAGAGGAGGAGATAGAAGGGCTAAAGAAACTCTTCGAAGAAGAAATAGCGTCAGGGTGTCTCAAAGTAAACGATGTCAAAGAAAAGCTGTCTGGATCGAGCCTTCTCATAGCGCATTCTCTGAAAGCGGTTGTCCTTAAACTCCGTCGAATAAGAGAAGAATTAATGAAAAATGTGGGACCTCCTATGGAGTGCCTCACCAGTGACGAGAAGGTAAAGAACTTCCTGGTTGATTGGCAACCGCCATTGACATCTGACGCTGTTTCAGCATCAAGCGAATCCTCTCGATTTTGGAAAAAGTTTACCGATGAGCAGACAAGACATTTAATAAACTTAACTGAAGATCTGATCCAGAACAATGCAGTAAAGAGAGAAACAGTATGGGGCAGAGTCATGCAAGATGATAGAGCGCAAGAACTTGGCCTGATTACAGGAATGGAAAGCGCGGAGGAGGTTGAGAAAGCCAAACAGCGACTGACCGACAAAGTGCGTCAAGAAGCGAAAAAAATCAAGTTAAGTAAGAGAAAGATAATATTTATATTTTCTCGATGAGAAAGTTAATTGATTTTCAACGTTTTTAGACAAATGCCTTAAATTTGTCTCAATTATCTTCTAAGACGAAGATTTTTTTTATTTTGAAGAGTGCGCCAATTTTCCCGCGTCCTAGCTATACTACGTTAAGGTTTCAGTGCAAAGTTTCAGTAGAAAGAAAACAGGAAACAAATGGATGACGCATGAGCTGGAGATGCTCATTAAGTTAAACACCAATACACTTAAAAAGCCATTCATGTGTCCCAACGCAGCTTAGATCACAACTGTATCGTGCAGTTGCATAGTTAAAGTGAACAATTTCAACATACTTTGTACTTGCTATTACATAATCGTTTCTCTGGTTGGTAGAAAATAGAGTTAAGAATGTAGCATAACTGACGTAAACCTTCGTTCAGTGTATACTGGAATTCTAAGGAATCATATCGAAATAAAACGATGAAGTAGCCTTCACATTTTAAGGCCAATTGGGAGCGGTGCCTCCCATTACTGCGCACTCGTTCTGCCCATCTCAAGATAGCTCGAGATATCTGGATTTTATACGAATTGTGTTTCCTAACGTAAAAGGCTTTTGCGCCGTTTTTATAAATATGTCAGTAACTCAAATCGTGCAAACACCTATTGTTGTTTTTTATGGATAATTAAGCTTCAATTTGGCAAAAATGGCCATATATTTTTGACTTATTTTAAAGCTTGTTAGAGTTATTGTTGCCTAATTATCTCTGAAAAAAACGTATCCACCAATTTTCTTTCTACATTCTGAATAAAGAACTAGATGAAGAACGTCATCTGGCTAACTAAACGCGGAAAACTCGAGCTCATACTCGAGCTCGTGGATTTCTTTGGTGATAAACTATTTAACTTTTGTTTTAGTGATAATGTAGGCACGCTTTTAAGTCAGTTATTGTGCCAGATGTAACAAGCGTTTTTTGATGGAGTGTCGTCGGTAAAACCGAAACCGAAGAAATGCTCAAAGTACAAGGATAAAGACAGCTCTTCCAGAAAACAGTCGTTACTCCTCCTCAACGCACCTACCAGCTATTAGGGACAAATGGCGTCTAAAATCGATAGTCTTTCGTGGTGCGCGTTTTCGAAAACCGGCCGTGCAACAACATAACGAAACTACCTAGGACACTCTATCGAAAACTGCGTGAATCTTGCTATGACGACTTCCACAATGTTGACGTTAGATTACGTAACGTTAACAGTGACATTTATTAGCTAATATGATGATTTAAGTCTTCATCACATTCATCGAAAAAAAATTGTGCCTGCCCTTGCACGCGCAATAGTTGCGTTTCTCGTGGTTTTTAGGTCAAAATTAGTTTTGTCGTTTTCCTTAAGAAACAAGGTAGTAGTCTTAGTAAACATAATGTCTGTTTTCTTCAGAGCAAGCATTTATGGATACCGTTTATCTCAAGATTGTAACATATGATTGTTGATGCCAATTAAAGTCCCTGTTCATTTGGTTCAATGTTGTCGTCACCTTTATCAACCCTAGTCACCTTTTTTTAGTCAGTAATAATTCCTCAGACTGGCTGTAATCCTTAAACTGTTGTGCTCGGAACCTATGCGATTTGGGGGAAGGCAAGTTTGAACGATGTTTTCGGCGTTCGGCTGAGTGCAGTGGGGAAAGAGCTTGGAACAAATAACCGAAAGAGTAAATTCGAATCAATTTTTTTTCTAGAGTTATGCCCAGAGAACCGAGGAATTTTTTGCCACAGAATAGGAGAACCCCCAATGACTTCAATGTTATAAAGTGTTCTACTTTTCTGAAGCCTTAATTCTAAAGTTTCCCTAACGAAAGGGTGAAGACGCCATTTCGGAAACCCCTTAATGAGGAAGATAAACGGAAAAAGGGGGAGAACGCAAAGAAAGATAACAAATACACGAGTTCAACGGAAACCTTGTCTCTAAATTATTTTCTGTTAACGCCCAAGCAAATATAACCGAAAATTCAGTAATTCAGTACTTCATTCATTACTTGAAAAGCTGCAGTATGACAAAGCCTCTCTCCAATCCACACCCGGGACTGCTGTTTATATATTATTTTTTGTCACTCGTGAAAAGTATGAAGCAAAATTTGCTTTACCAAGTAATTCGCATTTTACAATAAAGAGGTCAATCCTTTTCATTTTATTTCTGATCCTAGTCCAGAATGTTGTACAAATTGGACACGCCCTAGCGAGTCTGTTGTGTCCGCATCAAGGACCTTAATTAACCCACATAGCAATAGAATATCTATGAATTTCGGGAACTCTCTTGGTCTTTGGATTTTGTAGTGATTTCGTTTTTGTTGATTTTGTGCTACCTGCTGATTCTGGAATTTTTCGCCTTTTTCGTCCACCCAAGGGGGCCACAGGGTGTTCAAACAGCTGAGCCTAAAACTAAATAATGAATAATTACATGTTCTAGTATTACTTTCCGGGCAAGCTTTTCAGATCTCGTTTGATAAATGCTCAAGACTCATTAAAATGACAAAATAAACTGTAAGTGGCGCTATAAAGCATTTTATGAAGCTAAAAAAAGGTGGGTAATTGCTGCAAAATTGAGTGTTTGCTACCACATTTTAGCAAATCATGTGTTTTTTCAAAATAAAATGTTTTAAATAGCCTTCAAATCTCTTGTTCGCTTTCTCTTCTTGTGTGAGGAAACACAGGTAATACAGAGAGTTGCTTGGGTCCATGCTTTTACGCATTTTGTTCTGGTAAATTAAACTTTATTTCTTTGAGTGAAAAACAAAATGGGTATTTGCTACAAAAACGGGTATTTGCTACGAGAACGTTTTTTGCAAATAAAAACTTTTAAAAACAATGAAGACCTCTAAAAGTGCCCGCAAAACCTTAGTCTAAATAAGCGATAAGGTTACCTGAGGTAAAATCGTAGTTAATGGTAAATGGAAAAGTTTTAAAGGCAACTTAAGTTTCAGGCTTGTTCAAAAAATCTTAAGGTTTCAAGTCGTGTTGATTATGTAGCTTAGAACACCGCTTTGAGTTCAATATTCGATTCTGGTGGAAACGAAAATGATGTCGATTAAAGAGGGGTTTTACAGGAATCTTTGTTACTTTAAGGACCTTTGAAAATGGATATGGCTTGGAAATTTTACAAAATTTTCGACCGACGTACCGAGAAATGCGTATTTGCTACCTTGGTCTGGTTTTGACGAAGATATTTGGTTCGACTTTTCCTTTGTGTTAGACTTTAATACTTGATTTTTTTATTTGCGATGCGTTCTCTCTGATCAGTGTTAAAAATGTGTGATATATGGTCTTTCCAATGTACAAAAAGTGTAGGGAGAATAAGTAGCAAATACCCATTAATGAATCTAAAGAGAGAGAGGTTCACGCTATAATCTTAGGGGTTCTAATACTTTACTCCTAACTATGCCATCAGTGAAATCTAAGGCTATGCTAGGAGATCGGGCATTCGCCATCGCAGCGCCGTCGTTATGGAATTCTCTTCCTAGTGAGCTTCGCTCAATCACATGTTTAACTAGTTTTAAAGCGCATCTTAAGACCTTCCTTTTTAGACATGCTTATACTTGATAGTGCTAATTAATTAACAATTAGTTTTACCATTTTACCATTAGTTTTACCATTTATCAATTAGTTTAAGATATATGTTTTTAACTTGGTAGTCCTGGCCTTATTTTTAGTTTTACATCTATTAGTTTTTGTACTTATCTTAAGAATGCGCATCTGATCATTCTTATGTAAAGATGTGCACTAGAAGTGCATAAATTATTATTATTATTATTATTATAAACATGGCGTCTCCACACACAACCTTATCTGATTAAAATATTTCTTCGAATATCTCCCACACGAAACATCGCACAGACCTAAATCTTTGTGAGACTGTATGAATATTCATGTTCTTTTATCTTTCATTCTTGACTTTATTTGTTGAATAGTTTTGATGATGGTGTGACAGTGAAAACTGGCAATTAGAATCACGTATCCAAAGTTCCTTCACTGTAATGATTTCTTTTGTTTGGGGCTTACGAATTATTAGTGACATTGAGAGGGCTCTGTTCTCCAACGTGATCCTTTCGTTGCGAATAGAGCTTCAGAGAGAATTTAACAATAATCTAGTACCAAAATGTGTTATGTTAGTTGGATTGTACTTTTGCCTTCAATTGCTGATATTGTGCATTATGTTTTAGCCGTGGCTCCAGTCATTGCCAAAATGCTGCAGAAAAATGGAGGGAAGCATTGCAACGCGGGGCTGAGGCTAACACGGCAGGGTAGCTTCCGAGAAGAACGGACGCCGGAGGAAGAGAAAGTCGATCTTAGAAAAAAGTTCCTTTCTGATTTTGTACTTCTTTTGAACCACAGCAAAATAAACAGAAGGTGTAACATCATACACAAAGTGTCCCATATCGCAATAGAGTATCCCTTCCTTGTGAGGCGTAGTTAAGAAATATTGCATCTAGAAAGTTGATGGGGAATACTCCACAGCTGTTATACTAGAAATTGGCCTGCCAGGGCCCATTTAGCCCTTTGCTAGAGCGTAAATCTTTCTACCAGGGTTCGCACGCGCCTTGAAAGTCCTTGAAACTTGCATTTGGTCTGGAAAGTCCTTGAAATTTGTTGCTCACGGCATCCAACCCAGATTGTCAAGTGGCTAATACGAAGAAAATGTTTCTCTCAAAGAAGTAACGACACAAAATGGTAAAAAAAGACTGGTAACAACCTATTCCATTGGTTTGAATTTGCACTGCATTGAGTCCTTGAAAAATGAAAATTGTATCGTTGAAAGTCCTTGAAAAGTCCTAGAATTTTTTACTCCAAAAGGGTACGAACCCTGTGAAAAAATTGTGGGCTACAGCGCTTGGCCGAGTTGTCCGAAGCAGGGTTTGATTAGTGATGGGTGAATGCCCATAGAAAGTCGAAGCTTCTCATGTTTTTAGCATAGTCAAATTATAGATAACCTCTCTACTAAATACTTTGCCCTATGCATCAATTTTTCTGTACTTTTTTGGCTAATAAAAATTCCCCTCATAGACTATATCGATTATAAGGCCTTTAGTGAAGTAATCGCTCATTATTAAAATAACTTGTAAAATAACTTGAACTTTATTGTAAAACCCATTGTTTTAACAATAGCGTTTTATAAACTTGAACAAATAATTTGAATGTTTTCTGCTCAAAATACACTGAACAAATATTTGGAAGTTTAATAGCACTTAAAAGATGAACCATGCATGCAACGATGAAAACGGGGTGCTTAAGTTTTACATATCTTGCCACTGATTCTTCACTCGATTGACCAAATTCTAACAAAAATGCTCAAATCACAGAGAGCTTGTCTGATGGTAATCGTTCTACTTGTTTGACTCACATACTCTCTTGTAGTTCTGCTTTCGTTCATATTTTAATCTGTTCACAACTTGAGCTATAGTGCAGTCTTTAAACAGAGTTTTTGTCATACTTTCTCCCTGAAGACGTGTGGTAATCACATGCTTTGAAATGGGTGCTCCCTTGACCATGTCTTTGAACAAATCAACCAGTAATTTTGCCTGCTCCGCACTGAAAACACCTTTTGATTTCTCTGTGATGTCTGTAGGAGGCATGATATCAGATGATTGACTGCACGTTTCCTCGAACATTCGATTGATATGGGATTCGACAGCTTCAGTCTCTATAGGTAGTGCAACTGGCTCCTCGATGCTGCTGGCATTTTGTTTTCTTTTTTTTCCGCAATTCCAGCCGTATCCTGTCGTACACTCGCCTGGGGCTTTCCTGATGCAAAATTGGACCAGATTTGATTTTGTCTTTGACGGTGGATAGGTAATGTTTTGGGTTGATATTTCTTCCTTAAACAGATCATGAATTGCTTTCAATGACTCATCCTTCCACAAAGATCGCTTAGCAACCAAAGGATCAGCCATCTCGTCCATTTTATCTTTATTTTTCTTCGGGGTTTTCTTTGGACTTTTCTCGGGCTGCAGTGGGCTTTTCTCATAACGCCATGAAGTTGTTCAGATGCTTTCACGGAAGACTTGTTTTTTTCAAAAAGTCGGTAATATTTCTGAGCTGTAGCTTCTCTGTGGGCCATCAAATCGGCGAGACTACTACTAATTTCCTTGTGGTGTGAGTGACACTCAGATACAGCACTCTTTCTGTACAAGGTGTGGTGGACTGGACCGTCAATCCCTGCTTTTTTGAAATTGGAGCTAAGGACCTTTGTCATTTGATTTGACTGCATTGTTTTTCCCATCCATGACAGAAATAACGGCTGTTTCCCACCAGACTGCACACCGGGCAATTTTGAGCGCATCTCCTTGATGTAAACATCAATGTGACTGTACAGAGGCTTTATTGTTAATATCACTCTTGCTGGTCCATCTCCCTCCAACAAAGCTCTGCGAAACTCCTCTACAGTCATACACGAAACCACCCCGACACGATTAGCGTCATCGATCATGATTTGCGCGATAAGATAGTCTCTCACAAGAGTATGCTTTGCTTGATTCATCATCTCCTGTCCATGATTTTCACAGTTTCCCCAGGACGATTACAGCATCATGTGAAGCTTGGCTCTCATCAAACTGCCTTATTTTGTCTGGGGTGATAAGGGAGCTTACGTCTTCTTCATTTTTTTCCCATCTTCTTCGAGTTGATTCTTTTTTATACGATGCCGACCATCTCTTGAACTTGTCGGGTATTCTGACCACATCATCAGTATTAAATTCAACATCAGGTGGTCTGTCACTGAGCACAAAGGAACAAAAGTGTTGCAGGCTCATCAAATATGATTTTATCGTCCCTGGATGATACTTCTCAGCCCCATGCTTGCCGAGGAAAACATCTCTAATATTTGTGGCTTGTAGCAAGGACTCAACTTTTCCTCCATTACCAAGTGTTGACAACACTCTCTTGAGCTGTGCCACATGCTGTTTAGCCGTCTTTGCATCCTTCTTCTCACCATCAGGTGAGAGAAGCCACCTGTGAAACATGCTCAGCACTTGGGATGCTACGTTAGCACTTTCATCAACTTCACTCTCAATCTTGCTAGATTCATTAGGTTCTTCAGAACTCCCCTCTTCACCAGATTCATTTACGTCTGAAAATTGGGGAGAAACGACATCTTGGGACAACTAGAATCTCTTGAATTTTGTCTTTCCTCTGTTTGTGGCCACCAAGTGTCAAGACTCTTGTCGACGCTCTTTTTGCTTTCCTCCTTCATTTCAAGCAGTTTTTGAGGCATTGTACTTGCAGATATGACTTTTGCAAGAGAGGCAATCTTCTTGTATTTAGAATCATCTCGCTTCAAGCGATGCCTGCGGAGCAGATGTTGAGGCAGCCTGTCTGTGATTATCTGGCATCCTGGGAAAGGGCAAAGTTTTTTCCTCCTACAGGGTTTCTTGGTGTTGACCTTACTTTCTGGACACGACTCTTTTTTCTTGTTCCTATTTCCAGCAGAAGCCCTTTCTTCATTGGTGAAAACATACTTCTTTCTCAGCAGAAAACGAGATGTGACAGTGCTTGCAGAGTCTTTGGACCAGCCATGAACACTGCGCATGTGTCTTGGTAAATGAACAACTCTTGCGTTGCAACTAGGCAAGGGGCAAGTCTTTTTGGGCCGACAGCTCCCTGACTGATCTCTTTTGTCTCCATCACTATTATCTCGATCCACACTATCTTCACTGGATTCTTGATCATAACTTACATTTGTTTTTTCATCTTTTCCTGGCATCTGCAGAGCTTGCTTACTGTAAACAGGTGGTTGGGAAAAGCAAGGGGAAACTTGTGGCATCATTACTTTCTCCTGTTTGCTTAATTTTCCACCCACACCAATTTTGTAAACGGGCAATGGAGGACAGCTAGCAACAGTATTACTATCATTATGGCTCTCATCTTCATCACTGAATTCGACAGCTTGTCCTTCAGGTGGCATTTCATCTATTGTTGACAAATGTACATCTTGTTCATTGTACTTGGGTGAACACCTAACAGCATTACTGTCTTTCTCATCTTTGTTAAATTCTTCATCCATGTCATGTTCGCTGGTTTCTTCACATTTGCTTTCATCATTTAAGCTTTCAATTTTTTGCCCCCTTTCTGTTAACCCAAGATCTGCATCCCTTTGCTCAAAATTTGAAAAGAGCCATGACTGTGCACTTGTCCATCTATGCCTCAGGTGAAATGCTCTTTCTTTGCACTAAAAAAAAGAACAGTTAAAAGCTGTTTTCATATACATTAACATATAAATGGCTCAATTTACCAGGCAGACAATCCATCATTTATTTGACCCATGGATTAATTGATCAAACTAAGATAATAAATATCATACCATCCATGCAGCATTCCTACAACACTTGAAACAAAAACGATCAGACAATATTATCCCCGTAGACACATTATTCAAACAAATTCCTTGGATTACTGATGATTTGAAGATATCACTCTCCATGAAACAGTCAGTATCACAAAACTACAATATTAACCACATAGCTATTAAGAATTTTAGGAGACATACATGTATAACCAACTAAGCCACACACATGATTTTCCAGTGCTATGCACTTTATTGTTGGCCAGAATTTGTGGTTGACAAAAGACATCCAAGAGACTCTACCTCACACCTAACAAACTTGAAGACAAAACTAGTAAAATATGTTTTCTATTGGTGCCCTTGTAGAATCAGACACTATGTACTACCTATGTAGATGCTATGCCAGTAAGCTATGTATAATGTATGTTTTGGGTATGAGAAAACTATGTTAGCTGCCATATAGCTGCCTTATTGAGACTCTATTTTGTCTATATGCTTACTCTATATATTTTAATAACAAATTCTATGTATTTGCTAGTCAAATGGAACCTTTACATAGTCTATGTAAAAGCTATGTATTCGAATGAATTTTGAAGTGAGTTGATTACACTGAAATGAAATAGCCTTTAAATAGCATCTGCACATATTTGAAATACAACTTACATAGCTTTTACATAACATGCAATGGAGCTGGAATATTCCCTTATAGTGATTACATAGCATCAAAAGGAGATCCTATGCTGTGAATAGCCTTTAAATGGTATTAACATACCTTTTAAATAACATTGAAATAGAGTAAACATGTGATATAAATAGCTTTTTAATGGAGGTGAGTAGTTTTCAAAACATAGATAAAACATACAATATAAATAGCTTTGAACTAGTTACAGCATAGTGTTTAAATAGCTTGGAAAGTAATAGCAATTCTGGTTGAATATGTTTTGCATAGAATTCACATAGATAAATTATAGTGTATAGCACATGTACATGTAAAATGGAAATTGCCCAAAATGGAAAGAAATGACTTTCCAGTGTTTTTTTTAGAAAACAGCATAAAAAGAATAGACATGGTAAAAAAAAGGCTTTGAGGAATGAACTATTTCTCTTATATACAGCAGTTATAGATTGAGATAAACCTGTTAATTACAACAATATAAAGGGACAAAAAATTAAAATTACAGAATGTAAGTGTTAAAATTTTGAAATTGAATTTCTTTTAAATTTTTCCTTTCAATGAAGACTTAGAACTATAACAAATTAAGGATAAAGTATCAATAAGTCACAAAATAAGTTCTAAAATCAATTGCAAAGACGAACAGTGGTACAATGTACAGTAGGAAGTTAAATTTTAAGAAGATGACATCTCTGTAGTTCCTGCAGCAGCAGCAGCAGCAGTCTCCTCTCCCTTTAAAAAGAAATAACATGTATTTATACAACAAAATGGAAATATTCTGGTCCTTATGAAGCATGTTTCTATAGTAAGCAATCTAGCAAGAACTTAAAATTTTAATAACAGGATGTGATGATATAAACTGATACCTTTCTTCGTTGCAAGGAAATCAGGCTATTGCATTTCATCCGCAGGGCTTGTTTAATGCTACTGCAGGATACAGGTGAAGGCGGTTTCTTCTCTTCTCCATCTTTGTTTTTTTTGGGTACAGGCTCTTTGGTGAGCTTAGCAGCAAGCGAAAAATCTGAAATTAATAACGACAAAGATAGACACTAAGTGAGAGTGTTTACACTCATCCTGATAAGGATTTGTATACTTACCACCTCTGTGCCAGCCTTACCGAAGTAATGGCCTCATTAACAGCCACTCTACTTGCTTTTCATTTACAGTGAATAATATGGAAAATTAGAATTTCTTTAATAGCAGCTCTCAAAAGTTTCCACATTCTGGGGTTTGTAGTGCTTAATAGTCATTGATAATAATTCCAACATGAGGCCAATGCATGGAGTATGTGGAGATTTATATTAGGCAAAAAAAGTATTTGAGTTTAGATGCACTTTGATTTGTTCTTATGTGCAATGGAAATGGCTTACCTTTCCCTGTAACAGGTCCCTGAAATCTGAGTTTTCCTATGTGGGTTTTACTGTATTTCACCTTTCACACTAAACATTAGCTCATAGTACTTCAAATAAGGTGCTAGTAGCCCTCACTGATCTCAAAACATGTTATTATCTTAAATGGCACTGGATGCATTCAAGGTGATCTTAGGTAGTATTTATAACTGATAAGCACTGATTTCAAGATCACCATCACCTTCATTACAAACTGTATGTGTCTCCTTACCCTTTTTACTGCCTCTGTATCACCCCTTCTTAAAGCTGCTACCTCAGCTGTTTTAAGATCATCAAGTCGGGCTTTAACTGACCAAAAATCCATTTTACTAAAAGTTTTTTACCATGCCTGTAAAACTAGAATTAGAATTACTAGAATCAGAATCTGAAATACCCATTCATTCACTGATATGAATACAAATTTCATGTAGGACAAAGTAAGGATGGTTTAAGCCTTAGTAAAGGTATTGACAAAAGGTTGAGAATCATAGAATGACTGCTTCCTCACTACATGAAGGTACTCGAACAAATGAGGTATGTATGAGTAATCCTAATTATTTTACAATAGTTTTTAGATGGCATTTTAGCCAAATAATGCTTAGACCATGTTTTTTTATGCTGATTCATTTCAGTCACCCAACTCTTAAGAAGAAAAAGAGAACAATTAAGATGAAAGTGGTCTTACTTACTTTAATACATTGCCATCTTGAAATGACACCCAAAAATAGGTCCCAGTCTTCCAGTAGGGAGATGCGCACGGCAACCGGAAGAGAACATTTCACTGGCCAGGACAGTGGTGTCTCCCAGATTTTTAAAACTAATCATCTCTAATGGAGAAAAGCCATTTAGCAATGCAAATGTAGTTGTGTTAAAACAACTGAAAAGGGAAAACAGCTCTTTTCCGGTTGCTGTCCGCGTCTCAAAAACGCGTGTGCTTAAGCTCCCTATTAAAGTCAAGTTTCGCCCATTGACCACGTGCCAAGAGCGATTAGCTGTGGATACTCCTAAGTGCTATCCTTTATCAAGACTTGTTCATTGACGTTTTCCGCGAGCTTTATTTTACCAAAAGGTGAACAGTTAACTTTGACAGTCCCACAGCACATGCCAAACCACTGTAATAGTGATTTCCTTTTGTGCCCTTTATCCCTTCATCCATTCCTTTAGAATCGTCCTTAGAATTGTCCTTTCCTTTAGGAAAACTATTAAAGCCTTCTCTTCTACACCCATGTTGACCCTATTTCAGGAGGGGGGAGGGGGATTCTGCTCACATTCTCAATGGGGGTTCAAAAGCCGATGTAAAACAGGCAGGACTTTGGGCCTTTACACGTGAGTTAAACTAGAAGAAAGAAAACTATTTTTTTTAAAAGCATAAAACGTTTTCTCATAAAAGGCTACCACATTTTTATTGTGATATCTTTTCCGC
>BLFK01000989.1:651641-659141 GCA_014634185.1 Astreopora myriophthalma | reverse complement strand
TGGGTGATATAATTTCTTTGCGTGATCTTCTAAAAACTTATCATTGATAAGCCCAGCATTGTACAATGACTTAAGGTCCTTCTTACCATCGACGAGACCAAACAGCTTAATCATCTGCTTGTAATGCTGCTTAGCCGTACGCTGGTCTAACTGGCCTCCATCAGCTGACTGTAACCAGTGCTTAAAATTGGTAAATACTTCCCGCTCATTGGTCTCCTCAGTTTCATCTCCATCACAATCATCTGCGCTGCTTTCAATAGATTCTGTTATCTTGGAGGAAGATCCTATCTCTGAAGGCTGCTTGGGCTTTTCTCTCTCAACGATGGTTTGAGTAATTCTTCTTTTACGCGGAGACTTAGAACTAGACTTCGAATCGCGCTGTCGAGCCATGGCTAAGTATTCTTTTACCTCATCAGGCCCTAATTTGTGCACGTTTCTTAGGTGAGGAGAAAGCCTTTTAACAAGAGATGTACATCCTTCAACAGGACAAAAGCGAGGGCGATGGTAGTCTTTCTTGTTTTTCTCTTGACTTTTCTTATCCAGATCTTCTGTGTTTACTGTAGCTTTGCTTTGTGGTGCCTTGACTCGATTTGAAACAGAGTATGCATTCCTCATGCCGTAACGTACAATTGCTGTCCTTGCATTCTCCTTTGACCATCCATGCACTTTATGTAGGTGACGAGGAATGTGTATGACCTTGGCTTTATATGAGGATATTGGGCACTGTCTGCTTTCACGACATTGGCCGGATAACTTCCTCTTCCTGTTTTTTCCGGCTTTATAAGTGGACTCCTAAAACATAAAACCAGAACAGAAAGTTCAGATTTTAAGATATACTAAATAACTCATGACCTTTCTCCATTGTACCAAATATCTCCTCCAGATGTTTACTCATAACCAAAGAAATTCATCAATCAAGCTGTGTATTCCAAAACCTTATTTTGAGACAAAGAATGATACTCTTTGCAGAGGATCGATCCCCTGAAACATAGTAAGAAAATCGACTTAAAGGCTTCAAAATGAACAGATGGCAAATGCCTGTAAACATTTTTTTCATAACATGATAAGACCGGTGGTAGAATGATGTACAATCTTCTTCCAGGTGTGCATGAAATTTTGAGAAGGAAAAAGTAAGTAAGAGTGTACCTCTGGTGGTATTGCTTCAGTTTCATCCATCAACTGATCTCGACTCTCGTCTGAAGAAGTGATTGAGCCCGTTGTGTTGGAGTTATCACTTTCATCTGAGGTGTGGTAGCTATTGTCGTGATCATCATCTGATGCATCCTCACTGCTTTCAGCCTAAATGCAGTTCAAAACATAATTTAAAATGCTTTAGCCCTGCTTGTATCTTGTCATTTGCAGACGGTATGTAAATGACAGTCATACACCTTGTTTCAAGGGTACAGTATTGTGCAAAAGTAATGAGAGCGTAATTCGACGAAATTCACGAATTTCGGGGCTTTTCGACGAAAAATGGCGAATTTTTGTCCAGCGCGAAACTTCGGAGAAAATTCGCCGAATTTTCGCAATGCCTATTGTTGTAGTTAACGCGAATTTTCGAGCGATAATTCCCTTTGACCGATAATTCGTTCCGAAATTTCAAGCGAAAATTCGCTTTCACTGATAATTCGTTCCGATATTTCGAGCGAAAATTCGCTCTTCCGAATTTTCCTTCGAATTTTCGAGCGAAAAGTCGTTCTTTTGGTATAGCTTCTGTGTATATTCCTAGCGGGATAGAAAGCAACACCTCACCCTATTAAGTGCTTTTTCTTTCAAACTTACCATGCTAATGTCCAGACAAACTAGACCTCATGCTTGTTTTACAGTCCCAAGGTTTCCAAGCTAAAAGTTTCTTTCTTAAGGTGCTGTTACACTGTGAAATGTTTCGTGCAACGTGTCTCACCACAATGTCGCCAAAACATTGCGAGAAAAGTTGCGCGAAACATTTCACAGTGTAACACCGCCTTTATACATGTACCAGCTGCTCATAACAAACCTAGAACCCAGGCTCCGCACGACGTTGAGATTCTTTACTCGTTACCATGACGACAAAATGTATGTTAGTTCAAAGCTCACCACAGTCGTAATCAGCCTGCCTTCAAGCTATCTCAGGTTAACCATGCCGAAAGTGTCAACTTACGCGAAAACTCGAATTGAGCTTCTACACAAGGAAGGCCTCCACCCAGCTGGAATATTTAGGGTCTTAAAAAAAGAAGGCTTAATCGTCAGCTTTCCAAGTGTTGCATGTTTGGTGAAAAGGTTAAACTCCACCGGCACTCTGGTCAACTTACCGCGCTCAGGAAGAGGTGTTATGTATATCCGCTGAACGAAGTGA
The DNA here is from genome assembly GCA_014634185.1 of Astreopora myriophthalma. Lineage (NCBI taxonomy): Eukaryota > Metazoa > Cnidaria > Anthozoa > Scleractinia > Acroporidae > Astreopora > Astreopora myriophthalma. Next base: position 656,806 of record BLFK01000989.1, on the reverse strand, counting down.
GTGCAGGCGCAAAAGCTGAGAGGGTTGGCCGAGCGGCTCCCGCCGGAGGAGAGAGGCTCGTTTACACCCTGGCCTGTTGCTGTCGTGACAAAAACATGACAACTCGCACGTGTGTGGAATGAAAGTTTAAAGGCATCGTACAGTGCTCTTCCCTATAACAAAGAAGCTGCGATCACACAAGGTGTTTAAGCTATGTATTTAAGTCTTTTACCGCTGAGTTCAAAGTTTTCCATCGAATGGAAATGGGACCACTGATGTTTTTTTCACTGCGGTGACTTGCCGGCACCTGTTAAAAAGTTAAAAGCTATCCTGAAAAAGGTAAGTAAACTTTTCACCTAAAATTTAACATTTTTCCATCATGTCAATAAACACTTCTGGTGTAATACAAATGTAGACCCGAAAACCATTTTTGCCGCTGTGACGCTACAAGATAACACTCGCTGGCTCGTTTATTTACAGGCTTTGCATTGTTGACAATAGTTTGTCCTCACGACCAAAGGATTGAAATTCCATGTTTTGTCGAGTCTTCTCTTCCGAGAAAGATGAATACAGTATTGTTATTTTCGAGCGAAATTTCGTCGAAAGTTCGCCGGGACAAAAAACTAAATTCGCGCATTTCGCTCTCATTACTTTTGCACAACACTGTAAGTCACACTTGTACAACAGGCCTGCATGGATGGGCGGGTCTCATCCCGATTTAATACATGTCAAAAAGTCAGCCTAAATACATGTACACTGCAGCTCAGAGATACGTGAACCACAAACTGCCTGCAAAATCTGGGCGTTTTATTAGTATGTATGAGTTTGCTTACTGTCCACTTATCGTTTGTAATTTACTGTTAATTTTTGTGCCCTTTTTTGAGACAACGGATCTCAAAGGATAAAACAGAAAATAGGCAACAGAAGCTGTAGACAAGTGAACAGACATTACCAGCAACAGCGTGCAAGGAAAACGATACTAATTCCTTGCTAATCCGTAGCGAATAAACTCAAGGATATGTTTGCAAAGCCTTAATTACTTTAAAGTATCTAGTGAATATTTCAATTTCAAAACTACCCCAGAAAGAAATGGGTTGATTTTTTCCTTGGTAAAAGTAAAAGTAAAGCAACATGGTATTTGATTGGCAACCTTGTCAAATCAATCACCACGATTATTGATTACATATAGCTTATTTCATTCCACTGTGGAGCATCACACAGCCTGTACAGTTCAGACTAACAAAAGTCCTTTTGAAGGCAATTTTTCTTACCAACAGGCCTGACTCTGCATTATGGATTTCTTGAACAAACTTCTGGGTCTAAAAGAGGAGAAGGAATAGAACAGGTAGCACTTTTTAATGAAGACAGTATTACTTTTTCTTCTAAGACTTGTTGGCACAGCAGCCTCTGTACTAAATGAAGGGTTGTGAACAGTAAGCCACCCATGACAGCATGACATGTTTTAATTTACCGGTAGTCAAGATACTTAAATTTTAGTCAAATAACAATACAGTATCTAGCAACCAGAGTGATGTTTTAAAGACATTTCTGGCACAATTTGAGGTAACTGCAGAATTTGGAATGACACTTTATTATGTGATGAAATAGATGGAAGCTGAAGAAACTGATTTCTAAATAGAAATCTGTAAAGAATGGTTAATCATCAAGTAATGGTGAATAACAAAAACACAATGATTTTTCTCAATCAAAATGACCCAGAGCTCAGATATTTACACTACACTAAATACCTACATTTAGCCTTTCCATTTTTTCATTAAACCACTCAAAGGACATTATAGATGATTTCCCTGAATAACAACAACAACACCAAAATTAATATCTAGTGACTAAAATCTGTTATAACTGACCTGCCAAACATATGGACTGAGTGGCTCACATACACAGAAGTTATTCCATGTATGGTTATTATCAACAGCATCATCATAATAAAATTACAGTCTTTTAAAAGTATTATGATCGGTATGGCAGATGGCAAGGGCGAGTTCATTTTGCATGTTCACATTTTCGCCTTTCCGATGTGACACTTTGTTATTTAGAAATCACAAACAAAGGAATATGCAGTGAACGCTCACAATCAAAGAGACGAAGATCCAAACTTTTGCATGAAATATTAGAACGTATGACTGACGTATTCAGGTGCAATCAATTCCACCACAACTACACTGAAGTTCTGAAACTACCTAATCAACAATACTGTACTGAGATGTCAGTGAAACAAATGCAAGGAAGACTTTTGGTATAGTGAATTTTGCCGATCATAATGAATTGAAATGCAAAAAAGTAATCAGGATAATTTGAAGATTACATATCACCAATTTCTGTATTATCTTATTTAGGATGTATAAAGAAATAAAACAAAGCAAAACCCTTACCTTTTTAACATCGAAATCTTAATTTGCTCAAAGCAAAGATAGAGCTTTCACTTGGTAATTGCATGCCGCTGAATGAGCCCGCATAACCAGAAGCACATGGAGTACACTGGACTTTAAAACGAAAATTGCGCTATGATTGTCGCACAAGGTGTTCCTGTCTATCCGTCCATAATATCCCAAACAAAAACACTTGCATTTAAAAAAAAAAAACAGATTCGATCAAAGCTGTCATCTAAGATGACTTGGTTTGTGCAAGAATGTGCCTTCGCAAATCAGGTGAGACCTAGAACTGACCGTAAAAGAGCCATGCAGTATTTGTAGTTCACAACATTATTATCAAGGATGTCAGAGAGTTACCAGTCTCAAAGCATGGAAAGTAATTAGGTTTTTTGCTGGAGAGATGGGAGAGGAAGGGGCACGTGACTCCAACCTGCGGAGTGCGTACGTCCACACCCCACTTCCCCAATTCCGGTCCTTTCTAACTAAAATAAATAATTGGTGTTTTTACCTATTGTATGCATAGAACGGTTTAATTATGGACGAGTGGCGTATCCCTCTTTGTTAAATTTTAGACAAATAAGCCCAAAATTTCCTTGAATTGCTCACAACATTTCACGTTTGTTCAAATTACATCCCTGTGCCTTGCGGTGCAAATGACTAGTTTATCAGGGCAAAATTTGAGGAAATTATCGCAAATAAATGTCTGAGTTACAAAAGTGCCCGCCCTTTTTTGCGATATGGGTAGTTTTTAACCTTCTCAAATACGAAAAAATCCACAGATTCTCCCCATTATTCCTTCACTGTGTTGCTTAACATCTCTACCAACCGTCCTGAAAATATCATTAAAACTGATAACATTTAAGCCCTTAAATTATCCTTTTGAACTTGAAAAAACAAAAATGAGCGTTTTTCAGACCTTGAAAAGTCTAACAATTACTCAACAAAATTTTTCCACTCGCAATATCTCTGATTTAAAAGGCTGTGGTAACTGAGAGAATGGTGTAGCAAAAGTATAGCATAGCAATAGCTATAATTCAACATAGAAATCATTTCTGAATGCTTTAAAAAACCGCTTACCACGGCATAGGGCACTTCAGTAACAAATTGCATACGAATTTGTGGCTATTTCGGCTGTATTAAAGTGCTTTTGTTTAACCAACTAGGACAGTAGAGTTCATTAGCTCAGGATCATTCTACGAAAAAAGTAAAACTGTCCGTCTAAAACTGGCGAAGCTATCGCAAAAAGGGAAAGATGTTACCGATGTGCCCGACTTTTCCTATGGAGGGAGAGAGTGAGAGAGAGTGAGAGAGAGAGAGAGAGAGAGAGAGAGAGCGAGAGCGAGAGCAAGAGCGAGCGCGAGAGAGCGAGAGAGCGAGAGAGCGAGAGCGAGAGTAGTGAGAGAGCGGGAGAGCCAGAAGAAAGGCCGGCACTTTTGTGACATTAGGGAACTTTAGCGACATGAATAGGGCGCTTTCATGACCTTAACAGGGAACATATGTGATGCTCATTTGTAGGTGTTACTCTAAGGAAAAACGTCACTTTTAGTGCAATAGAAGCGGCAGGTATTTTCCTTGATTATCAAACTGAATGCAAACAGAGCACAAACAAATTTGTTTTTTTTTTCAGCCGCTTTTGAAGCTGCTTGTGGACGGCCGTAGCCGCCACAGTTAAGTATAAAAAGACGAAACACCACAGCTTGAATTCGTTATTAAAGTACGATTCAACTGAAAAGATAAATGAAATTTACAAAGTTACAAGGAAGTTTACATGAATTGTGAGGCTTAAAATATACAAACGAACAAGACAAATACTTACAAAACTGTGGTAAAAAAATCCTAAATTTCATCGAGTCCGATGATATCTTGCTCGCAAAAACGACGCATCAACTTCTTCTGACAAAAACTAACAATTACACATGGATCGCAACTTATACTATTTTTTATGAATAAATTTACAACTGACAACTTACAATGAACACGTTAAGACAATAAATTTCTACGTTCATTTATACGGTGCTACACTGCTTTTGATACTTCTCAGTTGTTTCTACACTGACTAGTCTCATTTATTGAACAACCGATCTTTTTTTAACACTTTGCTTGTGTTTCTTTCAGTTGCACAGACGTGGAGACAAGACAAACAATCAGCTCTGTTGTCCGCTCAACAATAACTTCCATAGTATAACCGGCCTATCATAGTAACGTCAAACATTCGAGCCATGAGTTACAATGCATTTTAACGCAACTAACTTCCCCTGGGGTGGCAACATCTTTAGGTACAAGGTTGAAGTTAAAACCGTAGAAGAGCACAGGATAAAAAATTTAGGTGCCTTAATTTCTATTACCAAAACAGGAGGTGCTTAACACATTGCTTTTGTTTCTTTCAGTTGCATAGACGTGGAGACAAGACAAAGAATCAGCTCCATTGTCCACTCAGCAATAACTTAAATTCGATGGTATAACCAGCCATAGTAACGTGGACTTTCTCTAGCAAATCTGAAGAAGCTTGATAACAGTACGTTGTAGACATGCGTGCAACACTATGTAATTATTTAGAACGTTCATGATTCGACAGGAATTTCGTAACACTTTTACTCCAATAAAGAACAAACATTCGAGCCGTGAGTTACAATGTATTTTAACACAACTAACTTCCCCTGGGGTGGCAACATCTTTAGGTATCAGGTTGAAATTAAAACTATAGAAGAGGACAGGATAAAAAATTTAGGTGCCTTAATTTCCACTACCAAACGAGGCATCTAAGCATCTAAGCTGGAGATCTAACACATTTGT
>BLFK01000989.1:619141-646641 GCA_014634185.1 Astreopora myriophthalma | reverse complement strand
GCACCTGCAGCCCCAACCCCAACCCCAACCCCCCCACCCGCCGAAAACCAACACGTGCTCATACCACGACGTAAGTAATGCTTGATAATTAAGAGCCGATCTCTGAAATTATCGAAAATCGGGCGTCAGTCGTGAAATTTCGAATTCCTTCATATTTTGCCCATATAATCTCTATAGTGGAGTATTTTGAAAAATATCGTTTAAAGTTTCATCAGCGTGTTATTTTTTTCAAAATCGGGCAAAGTTTGAAATACGGCAAATGAGCGTCCTTTCAGTCACGAAACTAACTGAAAATTACCCATTTTCATTTCGCTCGTAAAAAGAAACACGACGTCCTCTATTAATGAAATGTTTACAAAATATGAACACATCATTGTTCTTCATAATGCACTAGTTTAATTTAGAAAAGCCGGAAAATTGGAAATGCTTCGGCCGTTAGAAGAAAAAAACATTTCGGCAGTTTAAAATTTTAGCAAATTTCATCCCATTTCAACACAAAAGAAACCCAATTGGTACGTAAAGTTTGAAATTAAAATTAAGACCTTGTTGAAGCACAACCTTAGTTGTTTACTGTGTTAAAATATTTCTGGCGGCACTACAGAAGTATGCCGGCGAGAGACGAAAATATGAAGGGTACTTTGAGACGAGGAGAGCCTGCGAAACGAACAACAGCCGTCACGCTACAAATCAAGTCCTTTGTTTAATTATCACTTCCGACAAAGAATGTTTTCTAAAAGCTGTACAGTAATTGCTAATAGCAGCTTATTCTCTGTTGAACTTAGTGCGATAACATTTGTTTGATTTTGTCAACTCACGTATTTGTACAGATGTAGAAGACAGGATTAGACACATTTTGATGTTAATTGTGTAATTCGAAACTGTTTACATTATTCTGCTTTGGCTACTTTCAAAAATACAACGGTCAGGAAATACCAAAACCCAGAGTATTTCTAAGCTTTACTTCATCTATCGATTGAGTTTTTAAGACAGGAAAAGCAATTACTTTAGAATTATCAAGCGAAGATTGTATAAATTCACTTTGAAGAGGTCAAAGTTAACAGCAAAGATCAACAGATTAGCTAGCTATGTGATTGTCGCATCGCCACTATAAATATTTATGAAATTGCTATAAACTAGCAGTTTATCTTAGCCGTGACTTCGAAAAACTCGCTAAAGAGGAGTTACCACAGTGATCTGATCTGCAGCGCCAGTAACTCTTTTTAAACGGAAAAAGTTGAAACCTCAGGTTTTGCTTTCAAATTTGGGCGTTCCCACTAACTGAGAGCTTTGAACTGGCTTAGTAATGTTCAACAAGCTAGTGCTCATGTGGCATAATTGAACATTGCAAGGCTAATCACTTAGCCTTCTCTTGATAAGGAAACGGAGACTTTTACAGGCTGATAGAAAAAAGCCTTGTATTGTTTTTTTGTGCTTCATTTTGTAGCTCTACAGGGGCAGCTATCTACAAGTTCTTCCAGTAGTGCCACATATGGAGCTTTCCTCTTCACTGGCCGTACTGGTACATCCAGTTCCAAACTTTGGCAGAAATGCTGTAGCATCCCCAACTTTGTTTTCCGAAACTCGGCTTTGTTGTTAACCAATGAGCATATCTCGTACTGATCAACGACTATTGGGTGACGGATATGCAGGGTGGAAATCACATCCGCTCTTGCCAGAGAGAAATTGCTTTGCTCCTCTCCCGCTAAGACATCTTGTGGTGTCACCTCAACTTGTTGCTGACGCAGCTTCGCTGCAAGGCACGAGAAGTAAGACGACACTTGCTGGGGAGTGAGGAACTCTGAACCACAAAACAACCTTTCCCCTTCTGTGCCCCGGGCACGGCGCATTTCTTTTGCAACGACATCCGGCTCCAACTTCCTACCTGTGGACTGGCCGATATTAAATTTCGCTTCCAGATAGGTCTTCTGTTTTTCGTTGAATCGGTAGGCCTTCTTCATTTCCTTCAGTGCCCAGCCCTCCTTCAAAGTTTCACTTTGGTTCGAGCTGTCAACAGAGCTGGACACTTGCAGAGAAGGAAGTAGGCCTACGCCTTCCTGGAGATGTGTGGCGTACTGTTGCTTGGTCAGGTCCATTAGAGTGTGTCTCTTGGGTGACATGGAACAGGATTCTAAGGACAGGTGACGTTCCAGGGCAGACGGCCGCTGAAATACTTTAACGCAACCTTCCTTTGGACATGAAAAGACATAAGATTCTGGACTTTCAGCACTGGCACATTGTTGCTGATCATCGGCCGTGGTTACTTGGACCCGGGCTGGCTTTGGTTGCTTTGCAGAAACTGCTTTGAATTCACCAGGAGAAAACAAAACAGAAAGCCAGCTGTAGTTGACATCTGTAATAAAACTAGGCAGAATTAGCATAAACATCTCAGAGTGAATTAAGAGGCCTGCGTTACGCGTACTATTATGATAATAGAATTTAGACAGCAATAAACCAGTTATATTGTGTGCATCTTCAGTTTACTTTTCTTCTTCATCACCATCGGCATCCTCATTATCCTCCTCCTCCTCCTCCTCCTCCTCCTCATCATCATCATCATCATCATCATGCTGAGGAAGCACGTCAGGTGCCTCAGTACTCTAGTAGCTGGCTTCCTTCTTGATGATGTCAGTTAAGATTCCAGTTAACTATCAAAGAACATGGGGACTCGCTACGAGTGTGGGGAGTTTCTTTCTACTGAAGAAAGTGTAATTTGTTCTTGAAGCAAAATATTTAGAACGTGTTTTGTTTGTCACACTCAATTTATTTCATCAATAAAAGCTACTTAAACCTGTCAGTTGAAGACTTAGCAACAGTTTTAAGTTGCTGCCCATAGGCTAAGCTCGTTAACACATCCCCTTGACACGTTTAAAATACCAGTGTCTTTAAAAATGACTAAAAAGACACATTGGTAATAAGATTTCACTGACCTGAAACTTTCTCCCTCGCAATGCTCTTTCCTGGACCGGTACCACACGCGCACCAGGCCTGGAAGGATCCGTCAGTGAACTGAAAGTTATTCAGCTTGTTTATGCCAGGAATTTTCTGTAGCTCCACTGTTTGGTTTATTGACGGCAAGATAGCTACCCTGACACCTTCCACTCCCCCATGGGAAAGGAGGGCCTCCCTCATCTCCTCTGCTGTCGTAACATTGTGGCCTTCGTTGAGGTAAATGCAGATGTGGCACTTACATGTAGCTGCCAGCCTATCGGCCGCCCCCTTGCCACCTTGGGGGTCACTGAAATCTAGTCACGCTACTTTGATCCCGGTTGACTGCTCCATTGTTTGGCATGCAAGGACAGTATTGGCGCAATGGTAACATCCGGCATTGTCCTGACGAAGGTAGGCCCAGGTAATCTCTGGATATTCCGTTTTCAGTGTTTTTAACACGTGCTGCATCATCAGGATCACGGCAGTGCTGTCCTGACTGCAAGACTGAACAATGTGGATGAATGCCTGGGACTGGAGTTCCCCACTTTTCCTCCGAAACACAACAGAGATGTGACAGGAAATTCCCCTCTTCCCGAACCAACCTTGCTGGGATTCCCTGTACAGCTGGGGGAGGAACTTCATGGCCCAGTCGTTGACAATCAGCACGGTGTTGTCGTCCAGCAGTTGCAGAACATCCATCCTCGATTTATCCTGCTGTACTGACCGTAACTGGTGGGCTTTCCATGCCTGAATAGATCGCTTTGCCGACTCATACAGAAAGAGAATTTCATCTCTTTCATCCTCGTTGCGAAATTCAGCATCTTGCGCAGCTTCGCCGACCTCTTGTAGGGGACCATTGAGGGCTTGGCACTGATCACACAGCTCGTTATGCTTGTGGTCACACCGCTGTTTGAACGCAGACTCAGATGGGTCGCTCAGTGCGTATACGCTGCAGTGGTCAGCCACTCTAGCCTCACTGTCTATGTGCACCTGATTAGGCAAAGAGACATGTTATTTTTACACTACCAAAATAAATATGTCTGCTGCTGTTTGAGTTATGTTGTTGTTGCTGATCCTGCTGCTACTACTACTACGACTTCTACTTCTACTGCTGCTGCTGCTGCTACTGCAGCTACCACTACCACTCCCACCACCACCACCACTACCACTACTGCTGCTGCTACTGCTACTACTACTACTACTACTACTACTACTACTACTACTGCTACTGTTACAGCTACAGCCATATCTCCTACTACCGCTGTTACACGCTTCAGTTTTCGAATGTTTTGGCGAGAAAATTTCTGAACCCTTTCCCCTGAAAAATGGTCTCCTAAAAAAATGATTCTAAACCCTTTCCCCTAAACAAGTATTTCCGAAAAAAAAAATGTACACTACAGATACACTACAGTGTAAACAAGTGTACACTCTACTTTACCTTAAAATCGCTTTTAAGATAGAGCTTTCCCGCCTTCAGGGAATCTTTAATGCGGCTTGCCCACTCTCCGCCGTCAGCTCTGAGTGAAGAAATATCCTCCAGTATTGAAGCAAGGTCATCAAATGCTCGTGCCCCTTCTGCTGCGAAATAATCTAGGCCTTGCAGGGACTTGCGCACCGACGCACTACACTCTGTCAGTATTCGTAGCATGGTACTGCGGCTGAAAGGCTTGAAGTTGGCCTCACTGCAATACTGCCTGTACTGCATGACAATCCGTTCAGGTATCATTGTGCGAATGATGTTTGGCACCGTGATAATTTTCCCGGACGAGAGCTGGAGGTACTTTTCGCCAAAAGGTAGGTCCTGAACAAGATGAGGGCTTGTGATAAACCCCAGGAAATGATCCAGCTGGTTTGCGTCTATCCTTAGTCTTGGGGACTCGCTGGTGGGCACTAGGGCATGCCGTCCATACTGAACACGGTGCAGGTTGGCCGTTGTGTAACGATACTGGGTCAGACCGGGTATAAATTCAGATATGGCTCTGAAACTGGCGACTCCTGACATTACGGACAGCACCTGCCGCCGTGTGTCCCAGCTGGTTGCATTACTATATGCCTCTGCCAGTGCTTCTAGGTAAGCTGTCTCTGATGGAAGAGATGCTTGATGGAGACCCAGTTCTGGTTCAGGGCACCGGACGTCTGTTGCGCTTTCCACAGATGGGGAGCGTTATTGGGAGAAATCACTTTAAATACAGCTGCAACAATCTCACCAGATCGCTGGACATAGCGCTGTCTTGTACGCACACTGACTTCGCCCCAATCCAGCCAAGGCCTTCCAAGCGACTGGATTTGACATTCATTGAGGAAAATGTTAAGGGCATCTCTTGGTCGGGCTCTCACCCTTGAAGACCCATTCCCTTCTCCAGAAGAAGAAACTGTACTGGCTGTCTCAGGAGAAAGGATAGGGCTGTCATCAGAGATCTTTATTCGCCCAAAGCCTGCTGTCAGCTCGTCAGATGCAGCACTAAGATCCTCTTCCTGTGTTCCAAAGGGGCAAAATGCACACTGTTTAATATATTAATGGCAAAAAAAAAACCATTGCTCTGCCGCCTTAAGTTCATGATGCTCATGCACAATTTTGTTGTAACACATAAAACGTGAAACGATCGGCTTTTTTAATGCCAACAGACACTGAAATGATGTTACCTCTTCCTGTGGAGATTTGTCGCTCTCTTCGAGAGTGTATGCCTGCTCTTCTGTTTGACTGCCAGTGGCTTCAGCCGTCTGCCCAGGTTCACTGACACCTTCAGTGACCGCCGCACTTGCGATAAGATTGGCCAAATATTCTCTGCACTGCCTGCAAATAGCTGTATAATTGTACATAAAAAATGTATATACTTGTTACTTAATATTTGCTACCTCCAAGCTCATTTGGTAATAGAGAATTCAGAAACTCCGCCCTGCGGAAACCTCTTCGCTATTACGGACACCCGTTTATTACCTGTATTACTTCCACATTTCCGAGAAAGCTAAAATACCCACAAAACATATATATCGCACATGGTGTGCAAGAGGTCCTTATGCACTTTTACTGTGTCTTCTTGTACCCTGAATTTCAAGTCATCAGAGTGGAGTGTTATGGCCTTTTTAAAGTTCAAACTCCATTTGAAAGTTCGGGACAGGTAACTTACCGATATGGCGCAAAATATCTATTTTCTTTATTTTTCATAAAAAATAACGTACCCTAAAAACCATTGCAAAGTCGAGAGAACATAACAATCCAATAAGTTACCTAATTTTCCAAAGAAATGTATGCGCGGGCTACATAACACATTTCATAAGCTTATTAACTCTTTGGGGCAGATGTTATACCTTGAGGGATAAACGCCATTTTACAGATATAAAAGCCGGGGTTTTCTGTAAGGTTTAGAATTCGTCAAATTATAAGCTTGTAATTCGCGAGAACTGTCTCTGTCTTTAGGCACATTTTTTCGGCAAGATAGAAAACCACTTATTACTGGCGAACGCAGCTATCAGAAAAACAGCCAAAAAAAACGATAAAAGACAAAGAGTGGTCTTCAAAAATAAATCACCTTCTATATTTCTTTACTTTCGTGAACCTCATAAATCCCTTGAAAATCTCGCCGTGCGAGACTTCTTAGCGCTCGTTAAAGATAATATGCAAACCATTAACCAGGACATAAAATCTCGAATTTGCTCTACCTGGTATCCATGGAAACGAAATGTAATTTTTAACAAAATTCAATAATCTACAACTTTGACGTAGCCTGCAGGGGGAGGTCCAAGGGAGAGATCAAGGGGTTGACACGCGTGGAACGCGAGACGCGTGCGAGGGCGCTTTTCGCTGGCGCAACGTGCTCAGCAAATCTCCACTTTCCCTCTCCTTTCGGCTTCTCTCGCGTAGGCCAGCAATTGAATGATGTATTAATGTTAAAACAATGTGAAATACGTACGCGAGCCTACTGGTACAAGCATCTTCGTGGTCTGCAAAACGTGTGCGGAATGCGCCTTCTTTAATCCACTCTGAGCTTTTGGAGCTGAGGATTTGCCTTTGTGGGCAGCCATTTCAGCAGGAATGGTACAACGAGACCTATTACACCACCATCTGGTACCAAATGAATCGCGATGGTGAGGGCAGACAGTCATTTTCAAATGAGATTGTTCTATTTCAAAAATGCCTGAAAATTACCGACAGAAATTTTAGTCAACGAAGGTAGTTTTATAAGAAAAAAGAAATGTTAAAACGGCATGATGGATTTGTAATGGCTAAAAACCTACCTGCGCGAGCTAGCAATAGCTTTGTTTCACTGTCGACCCCAGAATCGTCGCTTATTTTGCAGTAGACTAGGTGGGAGCGGACATCTTTCTTGCAATCGCCGGTTGAAACACATTGCACATTGGCCGGATTGAAGGAACTTGGACCACAGTAACCACCAACGAAGCAAGAATAATCACAAGATGCCATAAAGCCTTCGATAGCAAGGCGAAAAACTAGTACTTAGAACTTTCCGTATTATTTATTACTGACAATCATGACACGAGCCTACCAGGTCTGCCAGTACCAGTTCGCAACTGTCACGCAATCTTCAGGAGTGTCAACATACAACCTTTGCACGCGTCTTCGTCTTGCCACATTTAGAAGAAATAAATAACGCTATCATATGGTCAACATGGTACAAATATTATTCAGGATATTGCTAGACTCTGTCGAGTGTAAGATTGTCCCAGTCACGCAGATAATTCAAGGATCGGGTAGGTTTTATAATCTTCTCGAGTGAACTGAAAGAAAGCGAGTGGGTTTTGATCGCCGTTATTTATAACTTGTTTTAATGGCATATTGTTCAAGAGATATAATTTTATTTCACGAAAGAATGTATAAAATTATCATCCATCCCCAGAGAAATTTGAAGAAGCTATCTTCTAAAGAAACCAGCTAAAGTGTGTGCTAATACTGTGTTCATACACTGGCGCTTGTTCGTTTCATAGGCTCTCCTTGTGTCAAAGTACCCTTCACATTTTGGTCTCTCGGCGGGGTACTTTTGCAGTGCCGCCAGAAATATTTTAACACAGTAAACAACTAAGGTTGTGCTTCATCAAGGTCTTAATTTTAAGTTCAAACTTTACGTACCAATTGGGTTTCTCCTGTGTTGAAATTAGATGAAATTGGCTAAATTTTTTAAACTGCCGAAATGGGGTTTCTTCAAACGGCCAAAGCATTTCCAGTTTTCCAGCATATCTAAATTAAACTAGTCCATTATGAAGAACAAGGATGTGTTGATATTTTGTAAACATTTCATTAATAGAGGACATCGCGTTTCTCTCTACGAGCGAGATGAAAATGGGTAATTTTCAGTTAGTCTCGTGACTGAAAGGACGTTCATTTGCCGTATTTCAAACTTTGCCCGATTTTGAAAAAAATAACACGCTGATGAAACTTTTAACCTTATTTTTTCAAATACCTTACTATAGACATTATATGGGCAAAATACGAAGGAATTCAAAATTTCACGACTGACGCCCGATTTTTGATAATTTGAGAAATCGGCTCTTAAATGACACGAAATTCATTTCTTTTGTATCACACACAACGAACACCATTTGCAGCTTGGTTTAATCATTTTGGATACCTTAATAGAACGAAAGAGCAATCCAATAATATGTTAACGAATTTCTAGCGAATGCGATTAACATGTGAATGTAATTAATGCGAGAAAAATCGTTCTTTAATGAGAAAGCGATTTAACTAAAACAGGCAATAACAACTAGCCAGAACTTCAAGACAGCGACAAAATCATCGGCAAATCGGTAAAAGAATTTGTATTGCAAACCATAATCGATGAATTTCACTATGCTGCAACGAAGATGATTCCAGGAAGATTGCATTTAAAACGCCTGCTCGAACTGACGATTTAAGCACTGTTTACTTATTCTTAGCTTTGGAAACATTGATCCCTACAATATAAACGTCTTTTGTGTATCCAAAGTATTATACATTAAAAATAACTTACCTTCTCGTCATACACCTTAAACATCAATCCAGATTTGCAACCACGAGGCATTCAGAAACTTCTGTGTACACGTCACGCAAAAGTCACGCCGAAAACGTCAATACGCAAACCAGACTGTCACGCAGGTCATTATTTTGTCTTTGAAATTTACTTCAGTTCGTTGTGACCTATTTTTTTTTGGGGGGGGGGATTTACAACTACCCGCATAAGTGTTCTATTAAGCCCCCCTGGGAGCTTCATTAATTAATTAATTTATTTGTTTGTTTTTCATGCCTTTTTAGCGGAGGGATCATTAGAGAGGGCCAGAGGGGAGTTTAATGGAGATGGGGACTTATTTCAAATCTTAAATATTCCGTTTTCGTCTTAAAGTAGTTTTTGTCCAAAACTCAAACAGCTGCTGTCAAACTTTATTATTTAATAAAGGGTAGCAAACAGATTTATGTGTTTGAGTGGATATTTGTTTAAAAACAAACCAACTGGGCCGCATGAAAAAAAATGGGAGGGGCCTTATTAGAGATGGGGAAGGCTGTTACAAAAAGTAACTTGCAAACGGTGGGCTTATTACAAAGGGGAGTTAATAGAGAGGTATGACAGTATTGTTCTTTCTCAGGAGAGAAATCACATAAGTCGTTTAAATGACATTTTTTTTTTAGTTTTACCGTGTCGGAGTGTTCCATAGAGTTTCAAGGCCGGTTACTAAATTCCGTGTAGACAGGGTTGAATAAAACTGTCGTCTCTAAAACCAGGTTATAGTAATCTGAACCGGGACATTTTGTCATTAGCTGCAATGATTCATAATAAGACATATATTGCAAAGGTAAGATTAAGACTATCATGATAACAAAGTTGGTTGGTAAGGCCAGCGCTTGTTTAGAGAATTGTTTGACACATCTATGACGAAGAGCGCGAAGATCATTATTAGTTTGGGCCGTACATTACAATTATTCATCTTGTTCATAATTCACCAGTCTGATATTTAAGCAAGCACCTATATGTTTCCCTTTGTCTGAAGGGGGAAGTGTAGGACCTAGATCCCTTGATTCTTGCTTGACAAAGCGACATTTCTACATCGGGGGTATATTCGTTTGAAAATTAAGGAGCATATTAGTATAAGATATCTAGTGATGATCTTCATTATACTAGTACTTTCCATAAACAAAGATTTCTGTAATCACCAGGCAACAGAATGAACCCCCAGTAGAATTTTTCAATCACCTGTCCATATACCCCTATACGCATCAAGGTCGTAATTCACCATATTTTCGGCACTGGTCCATTTTGATTGCAACGAATAAATCTGAAACTTGAATCGACCGTTGCTATATTGCACTGTTGTACAATTTGATAGTATTGATCATTCCTGCCTCCAAAAAATACGCTGAAATAATCATTTGCAATATCTAGCAAATAGGGAACTTTTGTGACATTTGCGTTTTTTGACATCGGTTACTTCAAATCTTCATAAAAAATGACGGATGGTGATTCTGTACTCAAGTTTGCTTTGTTTTATTGTCGAATAATTGCTCTACCTACAGTATAATTTTGAGCGAAATTGATAAAGGTTAAGTTGCGAATTTCATTGTCCAAACTTACAAAAGGCAAAAACGGCCTTTTCCGAATTCTGAAACCTTTCATCAACTTGAAAAGTCAAACACGTACACTGCAGATTTTTCAAAGTCCTGATAACTCAGATTTAAAAGGTTGTGGAAGCCGAGGGGATTGAGTAGCCTATAAATGGTAAGTTAATAGCTTCAGTTTGGCGAACAAAATGGATTTATAGCTTTTAAATTGGCCGATACCACAACATAGGGCACTTTCGTGCTCTCTCAAGCACAAATAACGAGCTGTTTTTGTGAGGATTAGATGGTATTGGTGAATGGCTCGCATGCAGACAGGTTGGGTCATCAAGCTTTGTCATGGGGATTGTCAAAAGTTACCACACAAAAATGGTTGATCTATCATCAAAAGAGGGAAATGTCAGAAAAGTGCCCTATTATTCTTTGAGAGAGAGAGAGAGAGAGAGAGAGAGAGAGAGAGAGAGAGAGAGAGAGAGAGAGAGAGAGAGAGAGAGAGAGAGAGAGATCGAGGGAGAGCCAGAAGAAAGGGCACTTTGGTAACGAAAATGAGGAACTTTTGTAATGAAAAAGGGAACTTTTGTAACGCGCCTAGGGAACTTTTGTAACACAGGAAACTTTGGTAACGTGATGTAGGGCACTTTGGTAACGATTATATAAACTATGTGCAGTCATTCAGGTTGACCGTGGATACCAAACAACAATTTGTTTTCGAGGGGACAAAGGACCAAACGAATTGAGATGTAATGCTTTTTATCACATCCAAGTTATGTATCCATGTTATATAACGGATATATAATCTCCATTTTTAACGTTTTAATACAACCCAATTCGCCCATTAGGCTAAAAAAAATATTTAAAATTTTGAAATAGTCCTGAAAATACAACTTTCTTTTAACAACTTTTGACCCTTTCTGACCCTCTCCGTTTCATAAAAAGGTTATTTTTTTACGTTTCAGATTGTTCACAAGAGGATATCATCAGTGGAGTTTATCATTACATGCTTATTCCTCCTAGCCGAGAGACTAGAAACAATAACAAATAAAAAGGACTTATAGTTGGCTTCAGTGACATCTACTCTTGAGGAAACTCAAACGAAGATCGGTCCCTCCAGTATTTCTTTCGAAAAATTTATTATACAACGCAACCAGGGGGAATGCAAACGAACATATAGTTAGTCATTTTCTCCTAGCATGACAACAACTCCAACACTTAATAAAGCAGGACACTGGTTACAATGAATCTTAATGTTTGATTTGTAAATGGATTTCTATGGAATTTCAATGAGTTCAAGCCATGGCTACATGAGCACTTTTGGCCTACCTTAAAGGTAGATTTTAAGCAGTAAAAAAGGAAGGTATGTTTGATTACGTCTATTTCAGTTCCTTGCTCTTCCTTGCAATGCACCTCTCGTATTTGATGGGGTTAACTACGGTGTCCAAAGTAGCGTTCGTCAGGATCTGTTTTCCCCAGTCTTCTCTTTGAAGAATTTCTTGAATTTTGGGTTGAGAGATCGGAGCTGATTTTGTGATCATATCGCTAAAAGCAGTTTTTAAGGTGTCAATTTCCGATGGGGAAAAGATGCAACGAATACCGCTTGCCTCTGTTGTTGTTGTCGAGGCCCTCGATGATGATACGATATCACTTGACATTACATTGATCCTGGATCTCTCTACTTTTTGAGCGAGTGTCTCTTCCTCGCATGGCGGGGAGCCTGCATTTTCAGAGGTCGCGAAACGCCACTGTGCTCGCACTTTATCCAGAACTCTTTTGGGGTCTTCATTCTTGAGCAGTTCATTTGCAGATATTTTTGCTCTGACTGTTTCCATGCTAATAACTTGACTTTCAATTTCCTCCTGAAACAAATGCATAACTAAGACTTCCTTTTCTTTGTTCCAAGGAGCTTTGCCCTTTTCTCTCTCGACTGGACTGCAAGCGTTTGAACTGTCATCACAACACTCCTCTTGGGGTAACGGTTTGCTTCCGGGACCTTTGGGCGTTTCTACCTTATCTGAATTGGTCGGGCTTGATCTTTCATCTTCTGCATCTCGAAGCATTACCTGGCGCAGTTGTTTAGAGGCGAGAACGGACAACTTCGTCTTCTTCCACAATCGATAGTCCTTTTTTGCCGTTGAAAGATTGTGCGCCATCAAGTCGGCTAGGTTTCCGCGTGCTTCGTTACTTTCGTCATAACTGTGCATATTAGAGACGGCCGATTTTCTGAATAGGGTAGAACTTGGCACGCCCTCCAAATCAGCCTTCTTCCAAATGGATTTTATAGCTTTATTAATCTGACTTGAGGCCATTGGTTCTCCGTAGAATGAAGGAAATAAACAACTCTCTGGCCGATCATTTGAACCAGTAACTTGTGAATGTACCTCCCGGACGTAGATTTGTATCCAGCTTTTCAACTTTGGACTTAAGACGATCCTTGCTGGGCCATGGGTAGGCAAAGTTTTACTCTTCTTTACAAGAACGAGATAGTCATCGTTCTCTTTTGTCAAACTGTTGAATTCTCCCAATGTCATGTGTGCTAGAGGGCCTGCCCTGTTAGCATTATCAATTGAGATTTCAACTAGCAAAAAATCACGAATCAGGGTGTACTGGGATTGAGTAATGACCACGCTGTGGGCACCAATTAGCTGGCCTAAGCAAATTGCATCCCTTGAAGCTTTGCTTCTTTCGAACTCTCTGATTTGTTCAGGAGTTATTAGAGCTTCAAAATCCTCTTGCATTTTCTCCCAATGGCGCTTGGAGCATTGCACTCGATATGACGAGGACCATCGTGTGACTTTATCTTTAAGGGAGATAATCTTCTCCTTCGAAATAGCTACGTCTATGGCACCCGCTAAAGAGAATGAGAAAAAGTGGCGAAGGCTCATTAAGTATGACTGGATAGTTTTGGGAGTGTACGTTTTGCTTGCATTCCCCTCAAGAAACTTGTCATTTATGAGGTGGTCATCGAACAGCGACAGTAGTTCATGCTTCTCATCTGTTGCATTCAAGACCTTGAAGACTTGCTTGGTATGCTGTCGACTTTGATCCAGCTTCCCACCATCGGCCGATTGAAGCCACGCTTCAAAACTAACAAGCTCAGAAGGCATGTCTTTGTGTGTTGTTTTAGCTGAGTCGTCATCGCAATCTCTTTCTTCTTCGCTGCTGATCACCTCTACCTCTATAGAAGGGGACGGATACTCCAATGGATGGTCATACGATACAGCAGGCCTTGACCTTTCGTGATAAGGTTTTCGATGCAAATCCTTGACGGGACCTCTTTTTTTGACATGAACTCCTGGTAATCCTTAGACCCTGGAATTAGATGGTGTACTTTCTTCAAATGAGGGGGAAGGCATTTTACTAGCGAAGTACACCCACGAACAGGACAGTAATAATAATGATGGTAATCCTTAGCCTTTTTTCCTCCCTCCTTTTCCTTCTTGACTTCCGGGTCTGTTTTCTTTCTCTTTTTTGGAACCTTCTTGGGGTCCGAGTATGTGTAGTTCTTCCTTAACCCAAATCGTGTCAGAGCAGTCCGAGAATGCTCTTTGGTCCAGCCATGAACTTCTTCAAGATGACGGGGCATGTATGTTAGACGATAGAGTCACATGTAGGAAGAGGACACGGTTTTTTTTGCCACGTGGTTTTGCTTCTGGCATGACTAAATTCACCCTCTTCTTTTTTCTTCTTTGTTGCTTGTTTTGGGTCCTAGACAACGCTTAGAGCGAAAAAAAAAAAAAGATGAGAAATGCATAAGTTTTAAAGTAACTTGCTTTTTAATGTTCTCATCTAGCCCACGGCTCAAACAAACCTTATCCTTTGTTGTGTGAAAAGGAATAAAAAACTCTTCTCGGTTTAGTTTCCGGTGTGTATTTTCCTAATCTCTTGAAGATATCAACGAACTAAGGTAATGATCATTCTTTTGAAATTATTGGCCCAAGCTCAGTCAGTTCTGTTTTTAAATGTGGTGACTTTTAGTGTCTGCAATTTGGCAAGTAATACAAAATGATATGTTGAGCCCCACGAATGTGTCGAAAATTTTGAGAATGCACCTTGGCCCAGTGTTATGTATCACTGAGCACTAGGGGATACTGACGATTAATGATTGTTACTGACCACTGTTAAAGAGTGACGATTCCTCTTCAAGGTCAGAATCCTCCTCTGAAGAAGTACTATCATTGCTTTCTGGTTTGTAACTCTCACTTTCATCATTGCTTTCATCCTAAACAAATTTATTTAGGTAAGACACTTTTTGTCAGTATACGACAAACACCATGCTACACTACCATTTGTTTTGAATTAAAGCGTAAGCTTACAGGGACGTGATCCTCAGCGGAATGCAGTTGTTCAATAAATTCAGTAGCCTAAAGAGGAAAAAACAAAAAAGCCTTTATTAGGTACCAGTCATTACTTATGGGTGGGGGTAGGGGGTCTTAGTAAGGTGGAGAACATGATTACATTTTAGAAAATCTTTCGGGCGCTTCTTGCTCAGGAATGTATCTTTGTCAGAAGAATTGTTGTTCTACCACAAAACAGATTAAAAAATAAATAAAAATATATAATAATAATTACAGAATATACCCTTCTCAACAGAGGTTCAGAGTTCAAGAAACCCTGCACTATGTGCTAATGTCATGACCTGTCACCTGAAGTAGTATGGTGGCAGGGGGTGGGTTTTTTGTTGCATTTGTAGCATAGAGCACCATTTTCTCTGAGGTGGATAGGAGTTAGGATCAGAGACCCAACTCTTGACTTACATGCATCAGATCTTTACTCATTGGGATTATGGCATTTCTCTAAAAAAAACTTACATTTAATTTCTCCATATCTGCATTTAGCCAGCAAATACACATTTTTTAAGATACAACTGCAAAGAAAAAAAAATGACAAGCACTTTAAATTAAAAGGTAAGGTAAGAATTTATTAAGCAATTTTAAGCCTAGACAATTGTTATCAGTGACAAAAGATGCGAGTTTCCATGCTTTGTTTACCAAATAACTAAAAGAAAATCATTTCAGCAAGATTTTACAACAACTACAACCTTGTCGGCATTTAAATTTTAAATCTAATTTAAAACGATACCTTTGAGAACGCTTAAGTATCAATTTAAGGATGGGAATCTTGAACCATGGAATGTATATTAATATTTTCAATGGGTAATAGAATCTTACCTTGAATTTCGAAGGGACGACCTTCGCTTCCATCATATCGCTGCCGGCTTACTGCACGTGGATAAAAACTTACGAAATCTTCCCATGATTCTTGTTGCACCTTGTTTCTTGCGCAATTATTTTGTGGAAAGGGCATTGATGGCCCAAAAAATTAATTTAAGAATTGAGAAATGATGTAGCTGTAGAAAAAAAAATGATTTTTTGATATTTTTTATTGTCCAAGTATTTTATATTTTAGTGAAACGGTCAGTATAAAATGTGCACTGCGGACCGCAGGCTGTGGACTGTGGACTTGGTATAAAGTGCCAACTACTAGACTACGGACTGGGTAACAAAAAACACTTTACGAGGTATGAAACACCGACTACGTACGAACACTGTTAAAAAAAAAAGGCTAGGAAAGGTAAACATAAGATAAACGAATTGCTGAGAGGCAGATCAACTAGTATGAAACTGACGTCTCGTAAAAGTAGAGAACAACCGTGTATGGTGTACATTTATTTTTAAAAATAAAGAATATGATTCGATACTTCTCAGATTTTCAGATTTATATCTTCTATTTATTTTAGAACTGTAACATGAATTATTTGACTTCTTTTAAAAACAAAAGAATAATAATAATAATAATGAAACATAAAAGGGTGGGTGACCATGACCCATCTGAGTGCACAACCAACCTAGCCTAAGGAGACTTATGGTAGGAGTTACTGCTGAAAAGCTGGGGGAGGGGACTGCTTAAGTGTGAAAACGAGGTAGATAATTCAATTTACAGTAATGTTTTAAGATCAAAAAAAGGAATTGGAACTGAGAAGCTACGAATCGAGAAGTTTAGCTTTTATACCGCTGACAGGGACCCATAACTAATGGACTCATGATACTGGTTTATCAGTTCTGTAACCGAATCTTTTTTGAAGCAACCATAGACCACCAAACTATCCCAGTTTCCCTTCACCTGTGATGTGTTAGCGAAGTTGAAAATTTAGTCCCTAAAAATGAAGGTCCATAGGAAATGTGGGCGTGGGGCTAACACGCCATCTAAGAGCAGCTGATATTGTATGTTTTTACCTTCAACACTGCAAATCTGCGCTTTGCTTGAGGGGCAGCATAATGTAAAGGGAAAGAAACTTTTTCAAGATCGTCTTTAATACAAATGGGCAAAGTATAAAAAGCACCAAATATTACATTTTCAAATCCCAAGGCGTAGTGCGGAACAGCAAGACAGATATGAATGATTTTTTTTCCTATGCATTTTTACAACTTAATCAGCCTGCGTTTCTTTCTGTTTTTGAAATGACCTTTAATAACAACCTAACACACTACTCCCATACTGCTCAACACCCACTTTTCCGGAGAAACTGATGTGTTCTTGTTCCGTACTGGTCTGATGCGACAACACCGGTGTTACTGTGCAATTTGGTGTTTGCGATTGTCAAGCTCAGCACTTACTTCTAAAATATTCTAAGCTGTGTTGTGATCTATGATGTAGAGAGCGAATTGCTTATGTTAAGTATATAACTGATGACTTTACATTATCATTTGCCCACAGCACCTCAAACTGTCCACTTACACATTCATATAGTTTTGCTTGGGTTTGCACTCAGTTGAAGAGTTGTATGAAAGAACCCTTTCGTAGTTGTAACTCCCTTCCCTTAAAAGGAACGAACATGATTTTTGGGTCACTTGTTCCTGTCATGATGGTGTTTAATTTGATTACAATATTGTTTGTTATCTCTCCAAAAAATATGGCATTAACAGCATTCGGAACATCTAGCAAATAGGGAGCTTTTGTCATGTTGCCGGTTTTATGACATTGGTAACTTTAAATCGCTGTTAGAAAATAAAGGAGCGCTTTTTTTCCTTAGTTTTTTTCGCTGTTGTATGGCCTAATAATTGCTTTTACTTATGCTAAAGTTTGAGAGCGAATTTGGTCAAGTATAATTGACGAAATCATTTCTTCAAACTCACAAAACAAAAAATTAGCTTTTTCCGATCTTTGATTCGTTTCCTTGGCATGAAGAGTCAAACACTTACAGGGCAGATTTTTTCTAGCCTTGATAACTCAAATTTCAATTAAGGTGGTAATCAAGAGAATCAAGTGGCATATAAATGGTAAGGTAATAGCTCCATTCTGACCAAGGAATGAGGTTTAAAGGCTTTTTATTAGCTGTTACCACACAATCAGGCACATTTGCAACCTCACAGTCATATATCAGAGCTTAGCTCATAAATTTGAATGTGGTATTAGGTGGCCACTTCTTAGCATTGGAATCACACTGTTACGGTTACGTGAGACAGAATTGTTGAAGCTATTATTAAAAGAGAAAAGAGTGACAAAAGTGCCCCACTTTTCTTCTAGGGGGAGAGAGAGAGAGAGAGAGAGAGAGAGAGAGAGAGAGAGCCATAGGCACGGGCACTTTTGTAACCAATTAAGGGCACTTTTGTAACAGGATGGGGAACTTTTGTATCCAAGGCACTTTTGTAACGTCAATGGGGCACTTTTGTAACTCTTGATGAGGCACTTTTGTAACAATCGGGCACTTTCGTAACTCTTGATGAGGCACTTTTGTAACTATCGGGCACTTTGTAACAGCCGGGCATTTTTTTATCTCAGCGTACTCTTACCATTAACCTTGATTTCCCATGATCTGTTAGTCTGAATACTAACAGTTAATACAGCCTCCAGAGAATAATTAAAAGTACTGTCATTTTGGATGTACTGCTGTAATTTTGCCGAGTTGGTTTTCTCTCTAGCATTGCATGTAGTTTTCCAACTGTTTCATTTCACATGATAAAACCCACTGATTTAACCAAAACATTTGTCAATTTACCTAGTTATTTATTTCTATATGAAAGAGGAGTTCAAAGCACTTCATTTGGAAGCTGTAGCACACAATTCAAATATTTACATGGTGTTTCAAAAGTTCGTGCCCCTTTTTGAAAAGAGGAAAAAATCTCTCCAAACTGGGGGTCTGTGAAACCTTGTAAGTTAAATGGGCTATGTCATGCCGTTTTAGACGATTTCATGACACAGATGCTCATAAAATAAAAAATTATCACAATAACAACTTACAAATGTAGAACCTAAAAGAAACAACAAAGCTAAAAAAGTCCACTGATGGGTAGAAAAGGGCAAGACTGAAATGGATTGCATTTAGCTAATCTTGAAAAAAATCGGGCTGACTTTTTTCAAGTTTCATATGATTCACCCGGAATATGGTGACATAGCTCCTTTAATGATTAAAGTTCCCACTTTCACCACAGTAGCCTGAATGTCCTTTTAAAATCAAGTAATTGCTCTTAAAATATGGCTTCCAAAATATGCAACTAAGTGGGACACAGTCTTGTAGAAAAAGGGCACAAACTTTTGCAATACCCTGTATGTATTTTTAAGGTACTGCTTCTGCTGTTTTATTGTTTTCAAAAAAACTGACCAGATGGAATTACTAAATTTGGTTAACAAAACTGGAACAATCAAACATATCTCTTTACTCCAGAATATCAAATACAACAAGGTTAATGGCTTATTCATGCTGACAATTGATAAACTTGAAAAACACGAAGAAAATAAACTTTTTACTAACACTTGTCAAAGAGAAAATTTAAAACAACTTGAGCTGTTCCAGCCTGACAGGTGTAATCGCAGTAGATCCTGAATTCACTCAAACCTACAATCCGGGTCAAAAGACTTCGGGACACTTGTCAAATTTTGGGCGAAAAGTAGAGAATTTACTGTACATCCTTCCATCGCTTTATGAGCAACGTGTTTTCTTCTTTCGCTGCCTTTTTCGCGCCCCCCTTGCCCCCAGGCAATGTTGAAACATGCCAGCGATCGATGAACGGATCTTGATTTTGGTGATCGTGAAAAATCAACATTGCAATGGGGGGAGGGGGAAAAGCGGGAATTGTCCCAACAGTTTTGACCAGGATTGTAGGCCCATTCACATTGAACTAGGAAAACTTTTACGAGTGGAAAGTTCAAAAACGTTTTGCCGAACAAGCAACTTTTGCAGGCAATGTTTCCTCAGCATCCACTTCTCCCTATTTTTAGGTTAAGTCTACTTCAATTTGCCAGCACAATCTGAACAGGCCTTCCCACATCCAAGTATGTTGAACCAAGTAGCCTTCGAGCCCTGCTGGTGATGCACTAGTTATCAAGGGTAGGTTTAACATTAAGGAACATTATCTTTAAAATGTGTTCTTCACTCAAGACTTGCATCACTTAGAAGCCCTTCGTAGACGCCTTTCATACTTTATCCGGTTGATAACCGTGTCCAATGAAACTTTGTTTAACAATTCTACACCCCAGTCTTTCTTTTCCAGGATATGCTTAATGTGCACCTTTGAAATCGGGCTTGATTCTTGTATCATGTTGATAAATAGCTCTCAGTCTTTCAAGCTCGTTTGCTGAAAAGACCTTTCTCATGGAACTTGACCCTGACACAGTGGGTGGTATGATGTCACATGTGGTCTCACCCTCTGCTTGAATTGTCCTTTCCACACGTTGCTGAAGTGTCTCCATTTCAGATGGAAGGGGTGGAGTTTCTGGAGAAGACTTTTTGAAACGCCATTGGGCACGTACCTTGTCGAGGACTCGTTTCGGGTTTTCTTCCCTTAGCTGCGGATGATCAGAAATTTTAGTTTTCACGGTTTCCATAGTAACCTCTTGATGTTCAATTTCATTCTTGAAAACTGTCTTGATCAGAGCTTCCATGTCCTCATCCCATGAAGTTCTCACAGTTTTGGGGACAACGGCCTCTGAAGCGGATGGGCTCGAGCTGACAGGAGGACTGTTTGGTCTGGCTGTTTGGTCTAACTGTTCACGCATTACGCAACGTAGCTGCTTGAACACTTGAACTGAGGACTTGGTCTTTTCCTGTAGACGGTAATATTTGGTTGCTGTCTGGAGATTGTGGGCCATCAAGTCTGCCAGATTCCCCCTGGATTCATTACTCTCACTGGCTGAGTGAACTTGTGAGACTGCCGACTTTCGTAGTAGAGTTGAGTTAGGATTACCATCCACTTGGGCCTTCTTCCAGACCGATTTAATTGCTTTGTTTATTTGACTCGATCTCATCTGTTCGCCATTCCAAGTCAAAAAGACGGCTGCTTCAGGGTCACCAGTTGTGCCAGCCACCTTTGATTGTGCCTCCCTGATGAAAATGGTTATCCAACTGTGCAGTTTCGAGCTAAAAACTATTCTTGCTGGGCCGTGCTTGGTGAAAGTCTTCTGATCACTTACGTGAACAACGTATTCATCATCATGTTTCACAGCACTGTTCAGTTCTCGCATTTTCATGTTAGCCAGGGCTCCTGCCCTATTGGCATTGTCAATCGAAATCTCAACAAGCAGAAAATCTCTCATAAGAGTGTAATTTGCTTGTGTTAACTCCAACCAATGAGCTCCTGATAACTGCCCGAAGAGACAAATGGCATTTCTTGCAGCTTGGCTTCTTTCAAACTCTGCTATTTGTTTGGGAGTAATTAAGGCGTGCAAGTCTTGTTCCATCCTTTGCCAGTGTCGCTTGGAACACCCCTTGCGGAAAGATGAAGACCACCTAGTTACTTTTTCTTTTACAGAAAGTATATCCTCTTTAGATATTTTCACTCCACAGTCGTTGCTCAAAGCAAAGGAGTAGAAATGGCGTAGACTCATCAAATAGGATTTAGTGGTTTTAGGGTGGTATTGCTGTTTTGCAAAACCCTCTAGAAATTTATCATTGATGATTGTAGGGTTGAACAGTGAAACCATCTCTTGTTTGCTGTCGATAACTCTCAAGATCTTAGAAATTTGCTTTCCATGCTGTGCGCTTGTCTTTTCATCAAGTTTCCCTCCGTCTGCGGACTTCAGCCAGGATTCAAACTGAACAGTAAATTCAGGTGCATCAATATCTGAAGATTCAATTTGCCCAGCTTCAATATCACTTTCATCTTGCTGGTCTTCTTCCTGGTCTTCTTCCTGGTCCTCTTCCTCGTCTTCAATGGTCACCACTTCACGGAGCAATGACTCTGGTGTAAGAGATGGACTTGACTCGTGTCTTTCAGCAATTCTACGTCTTTCGTGATAAGGCCTCATATTTGTTTCCTTGACTGGGCCTCGCACTCTTGATAACAAATCTTTGTACCGCTGAGATGTGGGATCCAGCTTGTGTACATTCTTTAAGTGAGGGGGAATTCTTTTTACGAGGGATGTACATCCAGAGACTGGACAATAGCGGTGTTTATGATAATCCTTTCTCTTCGTGTCAGTGGTATTTGTCTCTTTGCCATCTGTGGATGTTGTTGCTTTCTTCTTAGGAACTCTTGTAGGATGTGAAAAGGTATACCTCTTTCTCATTTCAAAGCGTGTAGCAGCAGTTCTTGCATGTTCCTGAGACCAGCCATGTACGTATTGAAGATGGCGTGGGAGGTGAATAACTCTTGCCCCGCATGCTGGTGGAGGACATTTCTTTGTTTCTCGATTTGTCGCAGAATGCAAGGTTCTGGTGTTGTCTTGATTTGTCTCGGAATTTGAGTTTGTCTTTCTCTGTGTGTTCCCAATCTCTTTTGTCGAGACCTAAATATATCAATGAGTCAGTAAGAAAAATAATAGGAAAAAAATGAACTAATACTTAATAAAATTTTGCCATTTCTAATAAGAATGTTGACATGTCCCACTGATGGAGCAGTTTTCAGTGTCATAAGATCTTACTCAACAGCGATTGCTCCCTAAATGATTGACTCACAAATCTCACACCAGTCTTTCAATCAAACAGAAGCAAAACCAAAACCAATCGTGACTTGCATGCAAGCCTTCATCCTGCCTTTTTAGCAGGTTAGATGTAATTGCTTAGAACTCTGATTGGCTCATTGTGCTGTTTGCGCTACTTAAGATAGATTAGAGTGATTAGTATGGTTTTCTTGGTCTTGGTCTTCCACGACTGCGTTTACCATGAGACCAAGAAAAACTTACATTGACCAACTGATTGCTGATACAGCGTGCACCTATGAAGATCTCGCAAACTTAATGGACGACAGAGATAGATGGAAAGAACTTGTCAATGAGAGCCGAGCTAGCTCGACCTGATGATGATGATGATGAGTATGGTTTTGGTTTTATGACAATCAATTGGAAACTGCTCTAACATACTTATTATCCAAAATACAAATAGATCAAATAGAACCAAAGATGATCACAGTGGTCTCAACACTGACATGTATTAACATACATTGTATGACAGAAGCTAAGGCCATCAAAAATTCATTTTGATAATGCTGTATTCTTACCTCTGTTACAGAATTCACTGCTTGATCTTTACTAGTAATCCTGGCATCATCACCACCATCTTCCTTGGCTTTGCCAACTCTTTTCTTCCCACTGCATTCATTGGTCACTTTGATCTCTCCATAGACTTGACCATTGTCCTCAGAAGATGAACTTGTACAAGATGTGTCGCTGTCTGCTTGGTAAGATTCACTGGAGTTGCTACCTGATGATGGTTCTTCCTCCTACACACAGTAAAAGCACTTATTACTTAAGAGACTCCACCTAGCCTGACTGACAGAGGACAATGGTGCAGCTACATACAGTAACTCAGTTTTTGGTCAGGAAACTACATGTACAGGGTGTTTCAAAAGTTTGCGCCCTTTTCCTAAAGACTGTATGTCACTTATTTTCACATTTTGGAAGACATTTTTTTAGAGTAATTACTTGATTTTAAGAGGACAATTTCAGGCTACTGTGCTGAAAGTGCGAACGTTAATTATTAACTTACAAGGCTTCACACACCCACCAATTTGGAGAGTAATATTTTTTTCTCTGTTCAAAAAGGGGCACAAACTATTGACCCTTTAAGTTAAGTCCTGGCACCAAATATATCTAATGATTCAGATTCTGTCTACCATGCTTCTTTTTTAATTTACCAAACAAGTAACATTCAGTGGCCAGGTAATTGCAGCGAGTCTGCCAGTGAACTTGTTTTGATAAAAACTTCACAGCTTTTATCATGTAAATCATGTTGTTCCCATGCTTCCTACCCTTTACCACCACAAAAGAGCTCTTTTAAGTTTTTGCTGCCCATCATAGGCCTGTCGACTTAGCAAGACTGTAAAATGGTCCACTGCTGGTACTTCATGATGTTGTATTTAACTAACAGCATAGACAAGTTTCATGCCACAATGCTTAAACTCTAAACTTTGTTGTGCAAAGATCAAAACAGAAAACAGTACCAACAGACAGACAGACAGACAGACAGACAGACAGACAGACAGACAGAGGAAAGGGCACTTTTGTAATGCAGGAGGGTACTTTCGTAACTAGAGTTAGGAACTTCTGTAACTGATCGGGAACTTTCGTATCGGCAAGGCACTTTTGTAACTCACAGGGAAATTTCGTGATGGAACATTGGCCACTTGAGTGAACACTTTCCCCTTTTCATTTATTTTTCCTACCTTTTTGGATAATTTATCACAAGTTTCTTTCTTTAATAAATTCATGGGCAATAGAATAACACCAGTAAATGTTGAGAATTACCAAGGGAAATGGTTGATGTGTATTTTCAGTACTAACATCATATCACATTACATTCCCTATGTTCTATTTTTTCAGCAGAAAGGTAACAGTGTCATGCAGCCGAAGTGGGGAAACTGCACAGTTACTCGCATCCTGTCTGTATTGCTAAATCTCTAGACCATTGACTCACTCCTAACAGTCAATTGGAACTATTGAACAGTTATTTCATCAACTTGAACGCTGTTATACTACTTGTGAAATAGACTAGCACAGGATCACAATGCTAGCCAAACAATAACTGGAACAACTTCTCTGCATTTGTGCATTTAACTATGAACCAGGAATTTGGGGTCCAACAAGCCAATCAAAAAAATGCTTTTTGCCACACCACTTTAGTATGCATGGTGCTTACCGATCTTATAATATGTAACAATTAACGAAATCGGAGTTTGAAGAAATGAACACGCATGGCCCTCCACCGAACAAAATCCCTGGATATGCACATCACTTAAGAGTGATGCCGTCAGTTTGAACTTAACTGAATCTACTATCTACTTGAAAGCTAACAATTGTATGTAACCATCAGTAAAGGGGTGCTCGTTTAACACGTTAGCTATCCTACTGTTTCTTCGATTTACAATAACTTGGTTTGTTGGTGATGCCATCCACTTGCAGTTTATATCAGCTTTGTATCGTATATATACAGCTTTTCAGCCAGTTACAGAATTAGTAGATCAAATAATGCCCTCCCTATCTTATATTAAAAGTGAAAACTGAAAAGCCAATTATTACAATAGTAAAATTCTTCTCAACATGTTCCACAATTGTTTTTTTTCTTCACTTGTAATTTCATCTCAGCAGTCTTATTGACTTTCTGCAATTTGCTTTTTGTTTAAATAATCGTTAGTTGTTGTCCTTCAGTAGCATATTGATAGTGATAATTTCAAGTTCGAGTGAGGCCTAACACTACTGTGAAGTAGTACACTTCACAGTAGTGTTAGGCCTAACTGGATCTTGAAATTATTGCTTTTTGTTTGACTTTGTTTTGTTTTTCAACATAATTTTTCACTTGTTGCAGCACCATGTAGACCTTTCAGGCTCAAGTGAAAATCAGCATAACTACATGTTGATAAATTTGCTCTACAATCACTTACTTGCCTTTAGTCACCTGTTGAGACGTCGCTCGTATTTGACTCGGTTTATCAAAGTGTCCAAGCTCACTTTGTTCAAAACATGCATCCAATTTTCCTTTTCCAGTAATGCCTTTATTCTTGGTTTGGAGATTGGAACTGATTCCGTAATCATTTCTTTAAAGATTGATCTTATTTTATGAAGATCAGATGATGAAAATACATTTCGGATACTGCTTGTAACTGTAGGGGTGATGATTTCACTGTTGTTTTCTTCCTCGTCAAGGCATCTCTGGACGCGCTGCTCCAGGCTCTCTTGTTCTGAAGGGAGCTCTACAGTCTCGTTAGATTTCTCTAGAGACCTTCAGAGTGAACACACTTTGTCTAAAACCCTTTTAGGGTTCTCGTCCTTCAAGTCAGGATGAGTTAACAGCTTGGATCTCACTGTCTCCATGTTGATTTCCCTTTTTTCAATTTCTGCTTTGAAAAGAGTCTTTATTAGAGTTTCCTTTTCTGCATTCCAAGTCCCTTCTGAAGTCTTGAAATGGCAGTCTTCACCGATAACTGATTGCGCTTCTGTATCGTCACAGTCTGTCTGTTGCTTTTCTCCCTGCATGATGGATCTTAACTGCTTTGAGGCTCTTGCAGAAGACTTAGACTTCTCTTGCAGCTTGTAATACCTGCGATCAAGTAGTTCCTACATTGTGTGCCATCAAATCAGCAAGATTGCTTTGACTACCACTGCCTTCTGAGACACTGTGTACACCTGAAACGGCCGACTTTCGTATGAGAGTGGAGCTGGGAGTGCCAACTACTTTGTCCTTTTTCCAAATAGATTTCATAGCCTTCTTAACCTGGCTGGAATGGAGAGCTTCACCAGACCAAGAAAGAAATACACAGCTGTTGTCATCTTCATTGGCACCGTCCACCTTGTAGCGAACCTCTCTCACAAACATTTGTAGCCAGCTGGCTAATTTTGCGCTTAAAATAATTCACACTGGGCCACGTGTGGACAAAGTCTTGTGATCTTTGACAAAAATGACATTATCATCACCCTCCTTGATTTTCTTAAACTCGCCCATCTTCATGTTCGATATGGATCCCGATCTGTTAGCATTGTCTATGGAGATTTCAACAATTAGAAAATCCCTGATCAATGTGTAATGGCTCTGCGTAACTTCAATGTTGTGAGCGGAGGACAGCTGCCCAAGAAGAGTAACGGCATTTCTCGCTGCCTCGCTCCTTTTGAATTCTCTGATTTGTTCTGGTGTTATCAGCTCGTGTAAATCTGTTTCCATCTTTTCCCAGTGCCTTTTTGCACAACTGTTATGAAACGAGGATGATCATCTAGTAACCTTTTCTCTTATAGCAACAACTTTCCCCTTTGGAATGTCCTCGGCATTATCAGTTTGTAAAGAAAACTAGTAGAAATGTCGAAGGCTCATCAGATACCATTGAGTAGTCTTAGGGTGATTCTGTGTCTTTGCATAACCCTGTAAGAATTTCTTGTCGATGAGATTGTCATCATAGAGTGAAGCCAGGTTTTTTCTTTCATCAACTATGGTTAACACCTTTAACACTTGCTTGCTAGGCTGTTCACTTGTCTTGCTATCCAATTGTACTCCGTCAGCAGACTCCAACCAGCTCCTAAACTTCAGTGCCACCTCATGTGCTTCACCATTGGTGCTGCCAGTCTCCATTGCTTCTGCATTCTGATTGACGCATTGTTCACTATCAGAATCTGAAATTGATACAAACTCAGACGGCTGTGTTATGGTGGCGAAGTCATCACCGTCACACATGGTTTCTCTTCTTTGGTGATAAGGAACACGACGGGAATCACGTACACGACCTTTAGCCTTGGCCAGGATCTTTTTCACTTCTTCTGGCTTTAATCCATGAACATTCCGCAAATGGGGAGGGAGTCTCTTCACCATCGACGTGCACCCTGACAGAGGACAACGGCGGTAGTGGTCATAATCTGTTGACCATTTATGTTCTGTGGCTTTTTCAGTTCCAGGTGCACATCCTATTTGTTTCTCTGGTGCTGCTTTTCTTTTTTGGGGGAGTTTATTAGAGCTTGAGAACTCATATTTCTTCCTCAACCCAAAGCGAACTAATGCTGTTCTAGCATGCTCCTTGGACCACCCATGGACCTCTTGTAGGTGCCGAGGAATGTGTACTGCTTGAGACTTACAATACACCAAGGGGCAGGGCTTACGTTTCCTCTTTTCCTTTCTCTTTTG
>BLFK01000989.1:572935-595435 GCA_014634185.1 Astreopora myriophthalma | reverse complement strand
CGCAAGTCATCATTCTTCTTTTCCACCCCTATTTGAAAGTAAAATGAAATAAAGAATAAATACCAAAGAATTGTGGTATTATTATCCTTCCAAATCTGTTTCTGAAAGCTTTGCATGCAAATATAACTGAAAGGTGTACTTAGAATAATTTCATATCAGCAGTTCAAGTAATAATATCATAGTGAAATTTCATGTGTATTCTCTATCAATAACTCCATAAAGCTGTTGCCCTCTAAGTTTAAGAGTAACATCCAAAACAAATTCAACTTTTGTCAGAGATTGATATGGTTAGTGATAGTTGTTAGAAGTAAAAATATGTTGTACCTTGGCCACTAAATTTCCTCAAACTGCCATGCTTCCTCATCATGACAGGCACATGGAATATCATGTTGTGCATGTATGGGGTTATGATGATTGCTTGCATGTAGCCAGGTCCACTACCTGACATACTAACCATGTCTTTCCCCCAGCTTAATGCCTGTAACAACACCAAAAAAAAAAAAGGAACAGTTGTTTGCTTGTTTCATTATATGAGTAAAGTCTTTCAATGAACACTCTTTGTGTGATAATAACTGAAATGTAGATTCAGTGCCTTGATATAAACCAACCTTAGCTTCAAATGTTTTGATGTCATCATCCTTGATTGTCTCCTTGTTCAAAATTTCTAGGAGTTCCCTGAAATTCTACGGAAAGGAAATAGAGGGGCCACGCTAAGTCTTTCAGGCAGTAAGTTATTATAATGCTATCACCTCATTAAGAGGATGTTGAAGACATTTTGTTCCAAAATTCAGATTACATTTTGTTTGAACAGACTGATGAAATGCTTCATGTACTTACATCCCATAGTCGCCTTGTCTTGGTAACCTTTGATGCAGGCAAAATCTTTTCAAAATAGTTGGGCAGCTTTCTCAGTAAAAGCTTTTTCTCTCCCCCCAGCAATGATGTCCACTCCCACTTGTCATTTGTTTTGTAGACCCTGAGGCTGATGCCAAGAGAGCGGACTACTGATAAGAAGGCATTTAAGTGCTCTTGGATTTTCCTGTTTCCTGGTCTTCTGTGATTGTCATCCTGTCCAAAATTCAAATTAAGTAGAAATGTGGTTTAGTTTCACTTCTTTTGGTTGTTATTGTCTGCATGTGCATTTATGTGTAGTTTGTTATTGGGATATGATATTTTTACATACCGTGTCCCATTTCAGAATGTCAAGGATAAGGCCCTCTTCCAACCGGTCTGTGATTCTCAGCATTAAGTGCAGCTCATCCAGGACCACATTTTCAAGAGGAATGTTGAACAGTGGTGGTGAATGGCACCCTGGCTGCCTGGACCATGAGCTGTCTAGACTTCTGGCTAATGTGGGGTCAAGAAAGAAGTCACAAGAGTGTGACATGTTGCACCTGGAAACCAAAGTCAAATCAGATGTTGCCATTACAATCAGCATTGTTATTTCTGATCTTACATCACAGCCTCTCAGCAAACAGGTGTGATAGTCAATTTTTATAAGTTAAAATTAAATCATGAAAGTATGTTTATTTACAACCTTGCTATCAAAATTGAATAGAATATCACCTACCTTTCACTTTTATGTAGTTTGCACCAAATGCAACTGTTATTTGATGTGGCACCCTTCATTCCCATTGCAATCAGTAAAAACTTAAACAAAAAAAGAAACAGACATGTTTAGCTTAACTGTGATCCCAAATGCTGCATTATTAAGGAAAACATAGGCCTTAATGCTGGTTTATTTGCATGAACACGAGTAACATAAACTCATTGGAGCCCTAAGCTGAAATGGTATACTTGAGCCATTTACCTTGTAGTCACCTCCCAAGTAGAATTCAAGCTTGACCTTTTTGCCATCAACAGTCATCTCCCCATCATCAATCAAGCTGTTTACATCACTGATGACATTTGTCAGTGATTCTTTCAATTGTTCATATTCTTCTTTGCCTTTTACAACAGCAATGGTGTGATTGCCTGTAACACAATAATTATTGATCATTTTAACATTTAGCCTATGTCACTCCTCTTAATTTTCCACATAACTTCTTAAAAGAATTTACCTGCACTTGACAAGCAGTTCTGTCCATCCTCTATTAGTGCAAAGGAACACACAAATAGGTCGCTACTATGGGACATTCGTGTTCCATCACCTGAAATTTTCATCCTAATCTTTTCCAATGTATCAGTTCCTTTTTTGAGCTAGAGGAACAAAATAATGACATTAGAATAATGGAAACAGTTTATCATCCAAAGTTCTTGACTTGGAGATGACCAAATAACTGAAAGATTATTTTCATACCCTTTCAAGTTCAAGTTCAATATTATTATTTGTTATGTTATAAATAATATTGTAATATTATTTATTTCACACTATTTACATTGTAAGTTCACAGATATAAATTAAAACAACAAATTCTCTTCATCAGTTGATTAATTAAAGTAAAACAGAGCTAATACTGTATTGAATTTGTGTGGTGGCCAGAGTAGCAACTGCTTTTGAGTTATCCATCATGTATCTATATGTTGCTCAGTTTAAAATTCTCACATTCCTTCACTTTCTGATACCAGAGCTGAGTTAACTATTTAGTGGTTACTTTTAGAAAGCTAGACCACTGAGTCTGAGGTAAATATAAAGCTATACTGTCAATACTTACTTGTTGTCGAATTTCATTTTCTAGGAGTAATTTCAAGGGAAGTTCAGCACCGTGGGCCTGCCCTGGAGTTTTCTTGACTTCCCATTCTCTGTCCAAACTCTTGGCACAGCCTTCTACTAGATGTGTCCTGGGAAGACTGGGCTGAGCTTGAGATAACTCATGGTAAGCTTAACAAAATTAAAAAGAAAAGTACTTAGTTTAAGAAAAAAATAAAAAATAAGTGATGAGACTAATCGCAAACAGGGGGCTTAAGCTGTATGTTCAAGATTTACCTTCCAGTGAAATTGAAAAGCGATCCATAATAAACAGGATTGTCTTAATGTCTTCCTTTTCTTTTTCATCAAGGTTTGCATATTGCTTTTTGATTTGATCTGCAGAAGTACATGTATTAGACAAAAAGTCTATACTAATTGGGCATCCAGATGGATCCTCCATATTAAGGGATTTAAGATTGAGGCCATATGTCTCCGCAAACCACAGTGCTTTCTGTGCTTTTTCCCTAGAAAGAAATGAAATATGCAGATAAAATAATATTACTGCAGATAGGTAATATCAAAACTTTCATCAGATGGGTGAGTCCATCATGAAGAACCTTTACATGTTGATTTTCCAATACTACACTATAAAACAAAACAAAATGGTGGTAAAACTCAAACTGATACAATTTTTTAGACTAAGCAGGTTACATAATACAGTGTGAGTTCAGAATCATTAAGCTTTTATAGGTGCTTTTCAATTGTACTCCTTTTCAGCACACTGTTTCTGATTTTTGCAGATATAAAATTTGGCATCCTGTTTCCCATAACCTTTTTTAGAACTACAGTATATATGACATGCATTTTTGTGAAATAGTTTTTATGCTACCTCATATCCTTGAGATGGCGTTGTTGTTGTCGAAGCCCGACCTGATCGATTGGCTGACCTTTATGTCCATCTTGCCTTTGGATGCCTTTTAGCGCAAGCATGGCGTCATATAGTTCTGATGCCTTATCTTATAAAAGAAAAAAAAGTGTTATTAAAATTCAACTTTACTTGCACGTAATATACTGTAGCGCATCGTCGTTTCTCAAACGGGCATTTAGCTGAAAGCTAAAAGTGAGTCCTCATTCTTTTTATCCACTCAGACAAAAAGAGACGTAACAGACTAGAAGTCCTTCTGTGATTTGAACAGACCCAAGACGTTTGCCTACTGACTGTTTGATAACATGACCGTAGTCGTACATCGGGCTTGTTATTCAGCTTACCTTCAAGTTCTTTCGACAGTCTTTGGTTTTCTCTGATTAGTCCTTCTTCTGTTTCCTTCAGGTGAGCGATAACGTCGGCTGGTGCCTGGCACAAGTCATCGGGATGCAGTTCAATGGTGCACCAATACTGCGCTCGTGCGGCGTCACGGCATCTTTTACCACTAGCATTGCGAACCTTGTTCGTAATGTAGTGCATTCTACTGTAGACGTTGAGGCCCACTCGCTTTCGACAACTGGAGGAGAGTTTATAGCCGATCTGGTATAAGTTGAACTGAAGAATTTCAAACATGTCATCTGGACTCTTGATAACGTGCCACTTCCAGAGAGCTTCTCCGTTTATTTGCAGATGGAACATTTGATCGTGACCCTTCAGAGGCGTAGACATGTGGAAGAACGCGGGGTTGATCGGGGATTCAATGAGCTCTGAAAAGAGCTCCCGATCAATGCGTGGCATATCTTGCATTGAAGACATTTTGAATTATGAACGAAGCTACAATGCAGAGCACAGTGTCCTTGGTTGTTGAATGGTTAATGTAACGGCGCGCTAAAGGATATGTTGCGCACCAATAGAATCGCTTTTATTTCGATTATGGTAATTTAAGGTTATTGAATAGTCGTTTCATTTTGTGAAGAGCATGTCCAGGCTCTTAAATTAGCTACAGTATCCACAACACAAGAATCGCAAATGTTACACTTCTATGTTCGCACCTCATATAATGCCAAATTGAGGTGGCGCAAGTGCTATTGTCTTGGTGGGAGGAGTTTTGAATATATTACCATCCTCGCGGGAAATTCAAAGTCGCCCAGTTCTTTTGTTATGCAAGTGACTGAGCAGCCAGAAGCTTGAAGGGTCAGTAGGAAAGTTACAAAGTTGAATTTTCCAACCACTTTGAATTATTCTTTTCATCTGAAAATTGGCAAGGGGCTTCCTTAAATAACAAATGAAAAAAGCCCTATGCTAACTCCGAGGAAAAGCGATCTTTCACGGAAAAAATTCAGCCTTTAATAATTTCCCCATACAGAAAATGCCTCAAAATAGGCCAACTTCGAGTAAAATTTCCAACCGGTTCTACTGCTGGTAAAAGCTCGGAAAATGTCTCGTTATTTACGTCAATGTCTCATCTGCAAAAGCCGTATGCTAACTTTTACGAAACTAAACGAGGTAGCCCCTAAATTCGCAGAACGTGAGCGCGGGTAGCCGCTTTTGGGCCGCTTTCTCTTTCATGTGACTGTCCGAACTCATTAATTGATTTCAATTTTCGCGCGGACCCCTCACGAAAGTCCCGGATGTGTCGCCGCATTCTGGGCGATGATAACAAACAAACAGTTGACAGCTTCGTGTGCCGTAGGTGTATTTAGCAATTATTGAATTCGGCTTTCGTAGGATATGAAGAATTCTGCAGAATTCTTCATATCCTACGAAGGCCGAATTCAATAATTGCTTTATTATTCATTCAAAATATTTCCCTGTTCTTAAAGGAGTTTTGCCATTCGCTCTGTTTTTCTGCTCACCAAAAATAACACAGTCTCGTTCCCAGGTTTTCTAGGTCAACGGTTCAATAATCTGCAGCAGGCAGCACTTTTGACGTCGTTGATTTCAATATGGCAAAGATTCTTTCCAAATTTGGTGAACAGCAGCTGGTTATGGAGAATTATGCGTGTTTAACCAACCAGAAACTGGGAAATATTTTGAATGAATAATAAAAGATGTTACACGTGTAAATCTCCTTCAAAGGGCTCAAAGGAACGAGGGGGAAGGATCATTTGGCGCAATAAAACAGGATTTTCATCTCCCTTGCCAATCCTCCTTGCCAATCCGCCTTTAAAAAATATCCTAAGTAAATATCATATAGTTCTTTGATTACCCACCTGACTGTGGTCTGAAACAGGTTTGATTGCTTCTGGTTGAGGTTGCATTGCAAAGGTCTCACAAACGCGATTGCTTGCTCCAATCCTGCGGAGTCGCGTAAGAACTTTACATTATATCCCGATGGTGGTGGTGGAATTAAGGTAAGGTCGCTAGGGCTTGGGCCACGTCTTAATATCTCAAATCCTCCACCCTCTTTTAACTTCGGATAGCTTTCTTCAAGAGTCGTCTTCACCTCCGTTGTGTCTGCTCTACCATTAAAGCATACTTTTTTCCGGCCTAAGCCAGCCTCCTGAAGTTGGACCTTTAAAGATCTGCTGGGTACTACCATTTGATCTTTATCTGCCAAGCAGAAAAATTCGTGAGTCCAAGTTTCTCTTTTAAAGAAGAATGTGTTACGTTTCCTTCCTTTACTAGCGGATGGCGATTGTACACTTGATGAGCTAGTTGACGATGTTTCACGACCATAGGGTGAAAAAAGACTTCAAAAGTTATCAAGTACCCTTCCATCTGCAGCACTGTTTCATGCCAAACTTCCGATAAGGATGTTATCTCCGTTTCCTTGCCTGTTCTGGTGTGTAAATATGCTTGAAGCTGTTGTTGTTGTGTGAGGAAACCTTGTGTGATTCGCCTGTAATCTTTGGCTGCTGTGCAGTTCATTCCGGCGTGATCCCGCAGGCTGAATCTCGGAATTTTTGCCGCTACGGTTTTGATTCGACACAGCACTGCCACCTGAGTATTCCCTGCGAAACTGGACTGCTTCTTCAAGCAAAGAAACGGCTCTTTGACGGTCAAATGGTGTTTGGAAGTCTTCTCGGTCCGCCATGTTGATCATATGGCCTTTTCGACGACGATTACTTTTCAACCAATCATACAGTGAGATTTCTACATAAATTAAAATATTTACATTTTGGCGGGAAATAAATTATTGTGTCCAAAAACGCATCACTGAGTGCCATGCCAAACTGCATGTTACCTTGTCAAAACTCCAAAATGAAATGAACACCAGGGGCAGATCCAGGATTTTTTTTAGGAAGGGGTGCACTCCTCTCTTGCTCTACTTCAACACTAATAAACCACATAGTTTTTTTTTTTTGCAGAATACCAGTTGTATTAGAAAACCGGGGGGAAGGGGGTGCGCACCCCCTTTACCCTCCCCCTAGATCTGCCCCTGAACACCATCAAAGTAGAAGAACACAATAACAAAAGTGTAGGTCGTAATGTTCCAATGGCAAAATGTCACAAAGCAATAACAAAAGAGCAGTTTTCAATAGCAAGATCTGAAAACGAAATGACAGAAGTGCAGTTTGTAATGTTCCAATAGCAAAATACCAGAATGCAAGAACAAAATAACAAAATGCAATAACACAATAACAAAACAGCAGGATTCGGTAGCAAAAAACCAAAACACATCAGGAAAGAGCAGGTTCCAATAGCAAGATACCAGAACTCGATAACAAAAGAGCAGGTTCCAAAACCAAGATGTCGGAACGCAATTACAAAACTGCAGGTTTCAATAGCATAATACCAAGTATTAATTTTGGCGGTAATCACACTTCATACGTAAGGTCAGCCTGATTAGACTTCAATTCCTTATGCCGCGCCTTGCATTCCTCCTTTTTTCCATGCAGCATTGATAGCAGTAGAGATTTGGCCAGACTCTAACTTTGCTCAATTCCAAGACAAAAACACATTGGCTTCGTTATTGCAATTGTCATTGTCATGACTAGTGGCACTTTCAATCTGGCTACGTAGTTCATTGCCATATATTCCTAAATACGTGAACAATGCCGGAGACAACATGACGTGTGCTGGGCCGTGAGCATCTGCAGTTTTGTGGTTCTTGACACTGATGATTATGCTTTCTTCTGTCTTCTTCACATGCTTGTATTCTCCCAGTGTCATGTTTGCCAGCACACCAGATCAGTGTGCATTAGCAGTGGTTATCTCAAGTAGAATTAAATATCTCACGAGTGTGTAAATAGATTGGTTTACTTCCAAAGAATGTGCTCCACTGAATATTTCTATATATCCAATAGTGCTCCGTACTGATTCACTTTTCTCAAATTCATTCACCATCGCTGGTGTTACTATATTATCGAGGTCTTTGCTCATCTTCTCTAGAAGCCTCTTTCTTGTACGATGCTTACCAAAGTCGTGCTTTTTCTCTCATTTGGTTCACAAGGACAGGATCAGCATCCGCGCTTTCAGGTTTTTCTGCAATCACGAAGGAACAGAAATGCCTCACACTGAGAAGATACGCCTTGATGGTATCAGCTGTGTACTTCTTTTCTGCGTGCTCTTTAAGAAAAGTATCCCGAACAAGATTTGTGTTAAACAATGAATTTACTTGCTTTTGGGTGTCAGCTGTCTCTAGCATACGGAACAGTTGGGAGGCATGTTGCTTGGACAATTTCTTATCCTTTCTCCTGCCATCTGCAGACCACAACCACTTGGAAAAGTAGGTGAGTACTCCGATTTCTTTTTCCGCATTTGAGCAATAAGCAACTTCCGCCAATTTCATAATTGCATGCTTGTCATCTGTGGATGGTAGTTCCGAGGGACCAGTGTTACTGATCTCCACCTCTTCAACTGAGGCGCTCTCAGAAGACTTTTCCTGCCCTGTTTCCACTATTGCAAGACAACTTGTAACTTGATTAGATGGTTTCCAGGTTTTCGCTGCATGAGCTTCTGTTAAAATTTTTTTGTACAGTGGTGACCCTACGGGGATGTCTCAATGAACTTGATGTAAATGTCCAGATAAGTGCTTAACAACTGATTTACAACCTTGAATTGGACATGGTCGGTGACGGTGATAATCCAAATATGTGCTTTTACCATCACTTGAATGCGATGTCTTCTTTATAGGCTTTGGCTCAAAACTTTTCCTCATACCAGACCTTGATGCCGCCTTTTTCACAATATCTTTCCTCCAATTGTGAACCTGCCTTAAATGTCGAGGAAGGTCTATGACGTCTGTGTTGCACCCTTTTAATGGACAAATGCACCGAGGTCATTTGTTCTTCACAGTCGTAGACTTCCATTTTTTGCACTTTTTTTTGTCTTCCTTCTGATTCCTTTTTTTCTTTTCCCCCTTTGTTGTCCTTCTAATTCTCCGTCAGTTGCACTGATCATCTCATCAGACTCGGTGTCCCCTTCATCTTCCCCGTCTTTCTCAGGGTTCCAACTATCACTATCATTATCTGATGAAACACTATCCCTTGTACTTTTCCTTTTGTCATCATCTTCCACTTTCACCGCATTGCTATCCTTTCCTTTCCTCAACATATCCTCCAGTTTGCACCTGCGGTGCAATTTGAGAAACAACATAAATTTTTACTGAATTTCAGTTATAGCGAAACTTAACAACATACAATTATTGTTAATTAACATCATTTACTAGGGCTCAAGGAGCCCAAGTACATGCAGGGAAGAGTATGGTTGGACTCAAAGTTGCAATTTGGGTCTAATGCACTTGTATAACTCTGAGAACTAGACGGGGCAAGACCGGGTGTGCACCCTAAAGCTGAATGAGCCAAGAGTCAACCCTTTTGTCAACGCGACGTGAAGAAGACAAAACTGCGAATCATGTTGCTTTGGTTGATGAGTCTATGAAATGCTAAATGTGGGCACTGAAATTCAGCAACACTCTGTCGAGACTATTTGACCTTACAGAGAAGAGTTCTTTGAAATCTTGAGGACAGAAACGTTTAAAAACGTGGCAAAGGAACGCTTAAGGTAAATGCAGTTTGTGATAAAGAGTAAGACAAAGTTAATAAATAAGTTAATTTATAAAGAAGTTTTTTTTCTGTAACATTCTTTTATTTAAATACTGCACATTACTTACAACACTAAATGCTGCTTACAAAAAGAAAAGTGATAGCAATATGTAACACTATTTACAATTTAGTAACATTACATACAATACTAACTCTAAACACAACACTGCGGCTAATTACAATATATACTAACTTAAGAATTGATTTAAACTACCTAATTACATCCCATCATTACTTCATACCATGTATAGCAACATTGCCTACCGCTTATTACAAATTACAAATGTTTGTTAACTAATTGAATTTTAATTGATGATTTGGGACCGGAGGGCGTTCTCAAATAGGCTCCACTACTTCTTAAAAGAATTTAGGGTATTATTATCTAAAGCTATGTGCTTTTCAATTTTCATAGAGTTCACGAGCAATTGTTTAAATAGTTGCACCTTGGGTATGGTGTTTCTCAGTTTGCAGTTGTATATATAATGTCTAGCAATAAGAAGTAAGTGATGTAAAAGTAGATGTGAGACATCTTTAATTAAGCCTAGACAGAGAGAGGGAGAGAAAGAAAACTCTTTCAAATCATCATGGTGTTGGGATATCCATTCAAAGTATGTTTGCAGTGCCAAAACAGGTGGACCAGAGTTTCAGTGGTTTCAGCACAAAAGGAACAAGAGTTGACCTGTTTTATACCTATCTTGCAAAGAAAGTCGTTTGTAGCAATTCTTCTATGAAGAAACTTAAACTGGAATACTCTAAGCTTTGTTTCTCTTGTACAGAGGAATGGTAAATAATAAGAGTTTTTCCAGTTAACGATCGAATCTTGAATTACATTCGCAAAACGACGCTCGAATTTTTGAGCAAAGTATTCGTCGAAAGTTTGCAGGGACAAAAAACGAAATTCACGCATTTCGCTCTCATTACTTTTGCCCGATACTGTAGTTCTCCCATCTTTGCTTCCAAATTTTCCAGTTGTCAGCACGATCGCCGTCAACTTCAAGAGACTTTGGTGCTGGGACTTGTGGACGGCGAAAAGAAGAAGATTCAGCAGCTGCAGAACTTGTAGCTTTGCTGGTGCTCATATCAACACTTGATAAACACCGCAGTCAGCAAAGTGTGGAGAAAACAGCGAACTTGTTTTACGTTTCTGATGAGGTAATTTTTTATCTCTGAATCCCACCGCTGCCACCATGTAACAAGTTTAACAGAGCGAGGACTTTCCGACGTCCAAGATGGCCACTCCACAAAACAACACTGTTCCCGCCAACGAGGCTATGACGTAACCATATTGTCACAGATGTCCCGCCGCGTAGTTCATGGCCTGCTGTGTGGTTGATACCCCGACATTACGATGGTGGGCCAATTGTTGATGAGGCTAAACGTTATAGGATCTTACACTTTTAAAGGTAATTTCTCGTTCCCTTCTTAAAGAGGTACATTAAGAATCGTACTATCACATCCTGCACATTTCAGAAGTCACTATAATTTTTTTATTGGTGTGTTTCAAATTCACAGTTTGTTGGGTCTTTTTCATTATTCAGCGCGGAATGAAAAATTGCTTTTCTTGCAACAAAGAAGGACGTTTAGAGTTAAAGAAAAAAAGACTGTGCACTATCACAAATTAAAGGGCCAGCCTAAATAAATTGTGTGCAAGTCTGTGGTGACGATGTGTTTGACGATCCCTATAATTGCAATGCCACAGCGGCCATCTTGGATTTCAGTCTCTCAACGGGTATAATCATAATTTTGAGTCAAAAATAAAAGTTCCTCCAAATTTTCACAATGAAAAGAGTAAGCCTAAATATATTGTGTGTTAAAGTTTGAGAACATTTTATCTCTTATCGATATTTTGCCTCAGCGGCTACTTTGGACTTTTGGGATAGAGGGCTATGACCTTCATTTTGCGTCAAAAAACAAAATCCCTTCAAAATTCAAACTGCCTTTAACTCTTCCAGATTAAAGTGTATATCGATGTCGTTTTAGAGATGGTGAAGTTCTTCATGGCAACCC
Source organism: Astreopora myriophthalma (assembly GCA_014634185.1). Classification (NCBI taxonomy): domain Eukaryota; kingdom Metazoa; phylum Cnidaria; class Anthozoa; order Scleractinia; family Acroporidae; genus Astreopora; species Astreopora myriophthalma. Next base: position 583,884 of record BLFK01000989.1, on the reverse strand, counting down.
CATGTTCTTTGAGAGTTGTGAGGTTTTCATTTGTTAGTCATTTGACAGGTGGATTCCTGTTTCCCTTCTTGTAATAGTCTGCAATTCCTTCTGGTTTTGTCCAGGAAATGTTGTGCTTAAGGCAAAGGGCAACAGATACGATGGCGAAGTTTGTAGGGGGGTATTGACATGTAACCAACCCTACTCACCGGTGCTGCGAAGAGAAGCCAGAAAGAGAAGCCAGAAAGATGACAAGGCAGGGTTTTGTTTCAAAATGAATAACAACAACTTTATTGGATTTTCTGATATTTAACAAGAACAACAACGATTTTACTGCTTATGTTGATGTTGTGGTTCAAGTTTTCCTTCGTTTGAATTTTATTTTCCATTGTTTATTAAACCAAAGATACATTTGAACCACAGCACGCACAGTTTTACAATATTAGTTACCAACAATTATGAAGTATTGCCATAAAATAAACTAGTCATAATGTTATCTTGTCTGGTCTATAAGACAAGACAAGATAAGATTATGAAACTAGTGCAGTGCAGATCCTAGCAGAATATATAAAAAGCATTTTCGCACGGTTGAAGAAAATAAGTTGTATTTTAGAAATGGGTGGAAGACTAAGGTAGCCAGGGCACTTAATGTATTTGTGGGGCACTCCCCAGGGATTGGCTACCCCAGCTCGTGTTTCATCCCTGACAAACACAAGAAGTGCCACTCCGAAGCTTCCAATTTCAGTAATCCCAAAAGATTTAAAGATTTAAAGAGCAAAAACAATGGCCCTGTAAATGCGGTAAAATTACTTTGTTTGTTTGCCGTCATCTGCAAAACAACAACGTGAAATTACCAAATTTAAAGTTGAATGCATTTGCTACTGATTATTTTCCTGAATAATTACCCCACTTTGTACAAGTAGAACGATTGAAAAGCTTAAAAGATAGCTCACACAGTGCGAATATGTATTTATATAAGTGACGTTTTGGTTGGCATTACCGTCACGATTGCATCAAGTCTGTATGATGATTGTTCGATAGTCATACTACACTAATAACCTATTGCTTTTTTTTCTTTTTTGATTTAGTAATTTTATGATTGTAGCCTGTTTACATGCACCTTTTTCAACAGCAGAGATCCGCAATAGTCGCAACTCTATTTTGCAGACCTTTTTTTGAATATGTACTTCACTTTACTACAGCAACGTTCAAAGTCGCCATCATTTCTGTCGAGGATATCCTTGAGACAGTGTACTGGGTTGAACAATGTCCTTAACACTTCTTTGTCTGGGTGCACAGCATACTTTGAAAAGAACTTTTCAGCAGATTTTTCATCCTCTTGATTCCATTTGGCTTTTGAGCATAAGGTTGTGACAGAAACAGATGTGGTTTCATTGATACCATTAACCCACGCTTCTGTTGTGGTTGAAGGTGGGTCAGGGTCATTTGATGGTAATACCATGTTCTGCTTTTCTTTTCGCCGCAGGTAGCACACTTTGTTGTAGATCTTCTTGACCATCCTAGAATCTTTTCCAAATGCGCGTAAATCCACGTGCTTCGCGATGGTGTTTCTAACAATGTCCAACGTAATTGGAGCATGAGAAATTATTTGACTGAAAAGAGGATTTCTATGATTGCCACATGATTACTAGAAAGGCCTTCGAAGTTAACGCTTGGCTCAGAATCTGCATCTTTGGGAGGTGTTGAATTTGCCGACACGCTTCCTGGTTTCGTTCTTGTTGCCACTGACATATCCAAGCCAAGCAATTTCTTCAGGAGTTGGTGACCTCTGGAAGACTTCTTAGTGATGTGGCCAACGTTGTAGTAATGATCTGCTGCTTCCTCTCTGTGTGCCATGTGTTCATGGATGGCCCTCTTTTCAACAGTGTTCATGTCAAAAGTTGTTGAGGCGGCTATCTTCCTGACATCGGTACTCGACAACTTTATTTGCTTAGGCCCGGTTCAAACGTCGCGCCACTGTCATGTCGAACTCAATTTTATTAAGTTCGACTTCAGCACAATTGCAGTGCGACAGTTGATTCAAACGTCGCATTTAATAGAAACTGACACGTCACCAGTCGCCTCTTATGAAAACACCGTACTGGGGTCAAGTCAACAAAGATGGCGGACACGGATTTATCCGCAGGCCAAGGAAAAAGGGCTCTCCTTTTGCGTAGAATTCTTGCAGAAAGACGAAGAAGGATGTTAACACAACGTGCTGTGCTTTCCTATCATGAAGCAAGATGGAAGCGCATACGTGTGCTCCTTCTGATCTTGTGCATTTTGCTCAACTCTCAAAACTCCAGCAGAATAGTCACTCGATCATGCCGCCGGGTTTCAAGAAACACTGGCTGGTGGTTAAACGTTTGGAACACGTACTCTGATGCAAGATTTAAGAAGCTTTTTCGAGTATCGAAAGGTACTTTTCTGTTTATTCTTGGTCAGATTCGACATGATTTGGTAAGAGATACAGTTTGCGAGGAGCCAATTTCTCCCGAATGTCGTCTTGCTATCTGCCTCTACCGTTTAGCTAGGGGTGATTATTTATATACGATAGCTGAAATGGCCGGCGTTGGTGTTTCCACAGTATGCACGATTGTTAGTGAAGTTACTGAAGCAATAATTAACAACTTATGGAAAGATAGTGTAGTAGCACATTTCCCATCAGATGAAGCGCATATCAAGGAAAAAATGTTGGACACTGAACAGTTGTGGCAATTTCCTTGTGGATGGGGTGCTATTGATGGTTGTCACCTACCGCTGAAATGCCCTGCTGGAGGTTTGGAAGCTTGTAAAGAGTATTACAACTTCAAAAATTTCTACTCCATAATATTAATGGGAATGGTGGATGCAAAATATCGTTTTATATGGGCAAGCTGCGGATACCCAGGGAACTCCCATGATTCCACTATCTTTAAATCAACTAAATTATGGGAAGACATGACAGATGGAGAAATTATTCCACAGATAGGAAAGGATATTGGGGGTGTAACCGTTTCTCCCCTTATTTTAGGGGACTCTGCGTTTCCATTTAAACCATGGCTTATGAAGCCATTCACTAATGCTGTGCTTACACCGGTACAAAGTAACTTTAATTATCGCCTTAGCAGGGCACGTATGGTTGTGGAATGTGCCTATGGGCAGCTTAAGGGTCGATGGAGAATTCTACTGCGCAAATGTGAAAGTACCCCTGTGGAGTTGAGATCAGCTTGTTTGGCTTGTATTGTTTTACACAATATCTGCATCTCGCGTGGAGAGAGCCTTTCCAGGAAATTAGACCTAACAATTGATCCCAACTCAAATGAGATGAGAAACAGGGCAACTATTAGAAGGTTGCTGAACATGACTGAGTGTGAGAGGATTCCAGATACCAATCGTGAAGCCATCCGTATAAGGAACAGCCTTGCAGAGAAACTATGGTTGGAAAAGCAAGGGCATGGTGTTTCTTAGCTTAATTATGCTCACTTGGTTCTTAGCACTATTTTTAATCATTACTGCTGTTGTTATTGTTGATATTTTTTGACTTTTTGGGAGGTGAAGGGTAGCCTGAGGGTTTGATGGTGGGTCCCTCAAATAAGATGAAATTTGAAACCACTTTAAAAAGTTTGAGAACACCTGCCACTTCCAATCTACAAATAGTGAATGCCACTTTATGTTCCTTGAAGTGTTGCTTAGTAGTTGTGTTAACAATTCCATCTTGACTGGCATTTATGCTAAAAGGCCCACCCCTATAAACAAGTTAAATTCATTGTAAATATATCAATGTACACTGTTTTGTACCCTGTCATCAGGAGCTCTTTTTTAGTACAAAATTCCACCCCCCCCCCCCCCCCCCCCCCCCCCCCCCCCCCCCCCACCCCAAAAGAAAAAGAGCACCTGATTACAGGTTAAATGTTTTGGGATTGTATAAAGAAGATTGAAAGAGTGAATAAAGAATTGAAGTGTTATGCTACATCCACTTTTAACATTAACACAATATGACATTAAGACAATATGTGGACCTGTGGATATGGATTTGCTGAATGTCAAACTGTTTATTTTAACATAACTACTTGCTTCTTTGACCTTACTTGAAGTTTTTTAAATATTAAAGTTACTATAAATATCAACCACACCAAAGTAGTCAATGGTTCATTAATCTAAAAATGATGTCCCGTAATGGCACAAACTATTTAAAGCATTTGAGCAAGGTACCTTCATGTCTTTTGAATCAAAACTAGAAGAAAGCAACTCAACATAGTTTTCAACTCAACTGTTTTCAAGCCAAAAATGAATCGCACGGCCTGTCACTAACCTACAAATTTCACATATGTGCAAACTGTTAAGCAAACGTTTAATGTTAAATTATCCAACTTCTAACATAGTGAGATCTAAATGGATGTTTTAGTCTTTAAAGACTGAAATAGCTCTCATTGTTTTCTGAAAAGTAAACATTTTGATGGACACTTGCTGGAGTTGAGCTCTGAGAATAAGGGATACTGCTTCTTGTCAAAGATCCTTGCTGAGATGCAAAAGCAGTGATACTTTGATCATGACCTGGAGGAACTGGAGCCCCCTGAGCTGGATAACCACTGTAATACAGCTGGGGTGGTGCCATCATCATTTGCATTAATCTCATTTCATGTTGTCTGGCTCTTTCATTCTCCTCCTTAAAAAATTCAAGTAAATCTTTAGTGGGGTCTTTCTCAATCACCTGCTTCATTGTTTCAATTGCCTCCACAACTGGATCTACTTTTCCCCTTTTCTTTCCCTTTTTCACAGGAACAAATTGTGCTACGCGTTTTACAGTATCACCATCTTTACTGCTACTGTTCTGATCTTTCACCTCTATTTCTCCTGAATCTGAGTTTACCCCAGCCTCGGTGCCCTCAACAGTCTCAGGACTTTCCCCACTGTTTGAGCATGAGGGTTCCAGAGCCATTTCTGGTGTGCACGAATCACGAGTCTTGACAAAGCTGTAAAGCTGGTTGAACCATTCACCGAGGTTCTTCTCTTCTTGAAACCATTTGATTCCAGTGGCCGTTTTTATGGTTAAAGCTGCTTTCTTGCATTCAGCAACACATTTCTTAAATTTGTTCCTTGTTTGAGACACGTCGAAAGGAAAATTCTCTCCGCGGCTAGCGAGTCGTTCCTTAAGCTGCTTCACAACATCCGTATAAATTGCCGTGTTTCTGGCACGGGTAGTGTTTCTGAAGATAAGATTTTTCCTCAGATATTCACTGGAACAAATTATGTCCACCATATCAGTTATTACCTTTTCTCGCCATACGGCCTTCCTTCCCGCCTTTCGCGAAGAGCTTGACTTCAATTTTGCTGTTGATACGCTTGAACATTCTGATAAGTCCGACTCTGTACTGATTTCGAGTTGCTCTGATGATAGGACTTCATCTTCGCACTCTGAATTCAAGCTTTCGTCGTCATTCACATCGCTACATGCATAGGTGTTTCTCTAAGCCGCCATATTTCAAAATCTGAAACATATCTACGCATGCGTTTAACGTGATCCAGCTGTGAAAGTGTTCGGGACTACATTATCATAATGTATGCATTAGGTTTCGCATCAATTTTTCTCAACGTTTGAATCAAACGTCGTGCCGCCGTTGAACTTAATATTCTGTTAGTTCGACTTTAGTGCGACTGTAGCTCGATGTTTGAATCAACGTCGCGCCAGAGTCGGGTAGCTCGATCCAGCTTGTCGCGCTACTCGACTCTGGCGCGACGTTGGATTCAAACATCGAGCTGCAGTCGCGCTAAATGTTGAACTTAATTGATTTATTGAGTTCGACACGACGATAGCGCGACGTTTGAACCGGGCCTTAGTTCGACTTTAGCGCGACTGTAGCTCGATGTTTGAATCAACGTCGCGCCAGAGTCGGGTAGCTCGATCCAGCTTGTCGCGCTACTCGACTCTGGCGCGACGTTGGATTCAAACATCGAGCTGCAGTCGCGCTAAATGTCGAACTTAAGGTTACTTCCCACCTTCGCGGGTGCCCTTCGGAAAAAAAATCGTACGCGCCCCAGTTTAACTAAAACCCTAACAAACTATATATCATAAGAAAGCTTAATAAATGCACTTTACGAAAAAAATACAATTTTAGCGATATTTTCTTTCAGGAAGTGTCAGGATCTCGTAAGGCGTGAAACGACCGAGGGTTCTTCTATTGAATTTATCGGCTATCTGATTGATCAGTACGAGCAAAATGACTGCACAGTCTTATTCACAAGGCATCAATCAACAAAAGTGTGTCAGGCTTTTTCGATATTCTGATTGGTTGTCTAGATATCTGCATCTAAAGTTGAAGTAGCTAAAAATGTGAGCTACTTCAACTTTAGATGCAGATATCTAGACAACCAATCAGAATATCGAAAAAGCCTGACACACTTTTGTTGATTGATGCCTTGTGAATAAGACTGTGCAGTCATTTTGCTCGTACTGATCAATCAGATAGCCGATAAATTCAATAGAAGAACCCTCGGTCGTTTCACGCCTTACGAGATCCTGACACTTCCTGAAAGAAAATATCGCTAAAATTGTATTTTTTTCGTAAAGTGCATTTATTAAGCTTTCTTATGATATATAGTTTGTTAGGGTTTTAGTTAAACTGGGGCGCGTACGATTTTTTTTCCGAAGGGCACCCGCGAAGGTGGGAAGTAACCTTAATTGATTTATTGAGTTCGACACGACGATAGCGCGACGTTTGAACCGGGCCTTAGCCTTAAACCAAAAGGCAGTTATCCTCTTACCGATGTTGCTCTGATCAAATGCTTTCCCATCCATTGCTGTCACAAACAAGGCTTCCTCCTTATCATTGGCACATACACAATGTACATGGTCGACATAAGTGCTTACGTTGGCATAAGTTTCTGCATCCATACAAATCCGTGCTGGGCCATCAATGGATCGCTTGTGCTTTGGACAATATATGGTGTAGCTTCCATCATCACTCTTCTCAGCCTGTCGGAAGTCGGATAGTGTGGCAGTTTCCATGGGACCTGGCCTTTGCGCATTTTCAAGCTCAAGTCGAGCAATGAGAAAATCTCGAACAGTAATAAACTCCTGCAAACTGATGAGGTGTCCAGTGCTGCTCTTGTTAAGAATTTGTATGGCCTCTTTGGCTGGCGCTGTTGACATCAAGTCATTAATGGTAGATGATGGTGGCAACCTTCTGGATACTTGCAGCAGTTTCTCCCATTTCTTGTGACTGAACTATCTGGAAATCGCCGTCCTCCAGTCAGGAAGGCAATTTAGGACATTGTTAGCCAGTCGCAGAGACCGTTCGTCAATGTTAGGAAAATCTTTCGTCTCGTCTGCTACTTTGTTGATTATGAACTTTAGGAATTTTCCCACAGAAGAGAAATATGATTTAACAGTGCCAGGTGTAATCTTGTTCTGTTCTAAGTTTGGTTTGCCCCACTCTCGCCACATCTGCATGCCACCATCTTCAATGATACAACTAATGGTGTCATTTTTTGGATCAAGGAGATCAAGTAACTTGCGCACATTTTGCGCGTGGATGGAGGCTTGTCGTTCTTTCCTTGCTCCACCACCAAGATCTTGCAAATGTTCGTAAAATAACTTAACAAGTTGATGTCTGAATCCTTTGGGTCTTCCTTTGTAAAATGAACTCAGTCAGGGCTTTCCACTCTTCGTCACTAGCATCATCTTTGGCAGCTTCATCTGTATGGAAACCTTCAGAGTCATCTTCGTCTTTATCATCTAAACCCTCCTCCTCCTCCCCCCTCACTTTCCACCTCAAATGCCATACCTCCATCTTCTCTTTTCTGTTTACCCATATCTAACTCCTCTAACATATCTTTCATTACATCAGCGACATCTCCACCTTTGATTGACTTATTCTCGAGGGTTGTCTTGCAAAACATTGTTGCGATGAACTGGAGATATTTGACTTTATTCCGACAGCTTGCAGCCAACATCCCTAATTCAAGACGGTCTGCGGCAGCTATCATGGTCCTGGCTGCATTATATTTCCTGGTCAGCCACATAATTCCCATTCCTTTGAAAGGTGGGTCTAACTTTACATTCACTGGTTTATGGAGGTCAAGATCTTTCAAAGCACGCTCATCTTCTTGGCTTGCCAGTTCCAACAATTTCTTCATTTTACTCATGTTGATTAGTTGGAGAATGCACACAACCTGGCACTTACAGAGTAATATTGACCAGCGAAACAAGCGCTGCAAATAGAAATAGCAATCGTAAGTTTGTCATGGTTGCCACAGGTCAGGAAATGGTCAGAGAAAAAAAAATTCTTCAAGGTCAGGGAAAAGTCAGGGAATTTCATTTCGAGTCAGGGAAAGTTTAAGTCTTTGAGAGAAGTCAGGGAAAAGTGAAATTGATATCACTCATGTATGTTGTGTAGCACAATTGCTAAATTCCTGATAATCATACTGTTTGTCATTGTAATGCAGGCTCGTAATGCTCGGTTTGGGAATGACATCACATACTTCATTTTCTTCTCTTTTCATTGTTTTCTAACATGTCCAATTTTTGGGTACATTTTACGGACATGAAATGTGTTGGATTGGTAGAAATTAAATGACAAGCTGATTTTGGGTTTCCAAGAAAATCAATCTTTTTCCATGTTATCTTAAGAAACTATCAATCCATGTACACTGCATGTGACTTTCTGAAAGCATAAATAAATGGGTGGAGAGGTTGGCTGTGAGGGGAGGTTGGAGGCCATTACCAGGACGAATTTTTTTTTTTAATTTAGTTGGTCAGGGAAATTTTATATTTGTCAGGGAAAAGTCAGGGAAAAGTCAGGGAATTTCAAGGTCCTGTGGCTGTGGCAACCATGTTTGTACTAATCATAACGAGCTTTAAGGCGTGGAAAAAAATATGCAAATTAGTCTGACGGTGGATTGAATCTACCATCAACCAATTAAGGCCTGTAACATAAGAACGCAGTTCGCACATTAGCCTGTCCGAGAATATCACTTATATAATTAATGAGATTTTTGGTGACACCCTATACACAGATCAATTCCCAAGAGCACACGCATTGTAAGTGAAAAACAAAGATGCAGCATACATGTATTTGTTTTGTATTTTTAAGGGCCTTTTTGCATGATAAAACAATAACTGGAAACAATTCACGTCAGCACATTGAACAATAACATCACTCCTCAGTCTTATCAGATATACTAATTGGAAAGCGCATTTCTGCTGACGTTTTTTTTTAACTCTGACCAAACAGATTTCTTCGTGTTATCATAGAAATGTAAATTCGTCACTTTGCATCAGTTGGCTGGGACTGTTCGCAGTATAACACCCGATTGGAATAATTCCATGTCTTTAAAAGAAATTCCCAATTTCACAACCCTACTTATTACAATGAAATATTCTGTATGCCAATTAAATTTTGAGCAATTTAAAATCAACACCAGCTCACAATTTGTATAACAGGAAACTAAAGTTTCGCAGAAAACAACACAAGGAAAGTCCAAGCTTCAAACTCGAAGCAAAAAGTACATGTGAAAGGGCTAATTTCTTGAGATTCATCCATGTGTGTCTGAAAAACAGCAGCAAACTCAGTTAATTGTGGGTGCTTAGCTGGATCATCCGAGGTTAATTTCTTCGCCAGCTTCAGAGAAATTGCTGTTGTGGTCGGTAGTAAATTTAAAATTTTCAGTGCAATCCTTCCGAACGAAAAGACATCAGAAGCCACACTTTGCTGCCCTTTTCCACTGACAATTTCTGGCGCAATATGTGGATAACACCGTCGCTATTCTTCTTGTGCAGAAGATGACAAACTCATCAGTGGTTTTGGGTTGGCAATCAGTCGCGCTTTCCCAAAATCAATAACAACGGGATTCCATTGTTCCCCACGTTTTTCCATCACAACATTGTTAGATTTGAGATCATTATGGAGAACACCGGCTTTGTGAATATGGCCTAGGGCTTCTGAGATATTTATCAGAATTCTTTGCCAAGAAGGCTTGTCATGTTTCATCTTTTTGATTGCCTTGTGCAAAGTAGTGAGTTCTTCTCACCGTGGAACTAGGTTATAAGCCGCAGCAGTGGCGATTTTGTGATAATCCCAAACAGTAAAGGTAGCCCACGATGGTCACCGAGCTGGCCGATCATTTCAGCTTTTTCTTAACACGTCTTTCTTTTTCTCATCCTGAGACCTTGTTTTGCGAGGCTTAAATTCTTTTACTGCCACCAAGATACCTCTGTAGTAGGCCAGGTAACACGTGCCAAAAGAACCAGAGCCCCAAAATTTTTCGGACCTGACTACCTCTGAAGGATTGATTTCTTTCGAAGGTGCAGATGTCCGGGTTTGAGACTCGTCCGATATCTTCATTTTGAAGGTTGATCCAGCAACATCTGGTTCACAATGCTTGGCCGGTTGTGGCTCAGTAAAACCTGGCTCAGTGGTTCGGGAACCTGACAGCTCATGGAAAGCCGCACTGGTTCAGCAACAGCAACCGCAGGTCTAACCTCTGTCTTGCAAGTAAGTTCAGCAGCGTTCTTGATGCATTTGGCTTTCGCCTTCTTATTCCTCCAATGTTTCCTTGCTTCAGTCCGAATGCCTTTCAGTTTCTCTCTGTCTACAATCTTCTTCCGCTTGTTTCTCACCATTCTCTTCCAACACTTACAGAAATGAACCAAATCAAGATGAATGCGAAATCGGCAAAGCGCTTTGATAAAGCAACACGACTGACCAAATCTTACTCACGGCGAGGTGCTATAATCATGGTTTCCAGCTCTTTTTGTCCCTTTCTTTCAACGTGTGTGGAAACAACAATTTCTTTCAAAAAGATCGAATGGTCTGTCGTGGGGTAGTGGGAGTTGACAGTTGCAAAACTAAAAGTTAAGTAAGTAGAAAGTGAAGAAAAGTGATGTAAAACTTCTGACGAGAAGGAAAACAATGAACAAGAAACCAAAAGTACAGCGTCCAACTTACGCCACACTACTTTTGTCAAGGAGAGAAAAAGTAATTACTCAG
>BLFK01000989.1:552935-567935 GCA_014634185.1 Astreopora myriophthalma | reverse complement strand
TACATGACTCCAACTTTATTTTTACTTAAGCAGTTTCTAATCAACTTGCTCTTCAAGCCCACAGAGTGTTTTTTAACTTGATATCATGGTTGTCTATCAACTGTTCCTCATGCTGATTGAATACTTCATCGCGTATGGTAAGGGCACTGTCTCTCCAATCACAACATACCTAAAATGAATAGGCAGTGTTACAGTAACATTATTCAGTTGAATAATTCAAATCCTGAGCCATTCAAAAATTTTTACTCAAGGACAGGCCGGCATTAATTCACTTAGCAGATCTGAAAAGCATAAGTCATTATTGCTATGATAAGAGATTTTAGGATGTCCTAAGTCTTAAGTACTCCACCTGCATACATGCATACACACATACATGCATATACACAGACAGACAAACTATTCTGTTTCTTACAGTGTACATAATAATAATTTACCTTCACAAAAAACTGAATTTGAAGCTCTGCTGCATATTTTGAGAAAGGATCTTCACTGATGTTCTCTCGTAGCAATTTTCTTTGATTTTTTCCTCTTTTTCTGCTTTGGTTCCTTAAAGGTAACCTGGCCTTGCTCTAACTCCAGGAACCTGTCTTCTGCTTCTTTTTGCTTTAGAGTCCAATACTCTTTGCGGTTCTCCAAGAAGGATTTAAACTCTAAAAGAAATAAATTCAGTGCAGATTTCACTTTAAGAAATTTGGCTGTCTATGGAAAATGTTTACTTTACAAGTACATGTGGAGAGGGCCTTTTATTTGTACCATAGACCACATACCAGAGATTTGAAAATTTTTATATAGCTATTAGATTTTCACTCCCTTTGAAAAATTGTCTGTTAAGGGGTAGGTATCACATGAATGTACCTACTGAATGGAACCACAAAGTTCAGCGTCATTTTGTGTACAACTTATGAAATCAAAATGCAAAACAATAAATTATAAATATTATTTTTAACAAGAGTGCCGCCAATGTGCGAGCCGTGCGAGCCATGTGGGCCATGCGAGGCAAATGTGTGAGCCTTGCGAGCCACTGAAAAACACCGACACGATCGGCTTTCCAGTCTTTCTTTTTGCAGTCTTGCCTCTCTCATTATGTCACCATGCGAACATTATGTCATTATGTCTCATTATGTCACCATGCGAACTGGGGATTATTATTTATGTTGTTGTGTTAACCACAACAATCAGGCCCCGCGACTGGCCTCGCTACTCTGCTCGCAAGCACACTTCATGCATAAAACGTTTGCGAAAGTTATAAATAATTCATCACACTAACAATGAAAATAATATTATAAAAGCAGATTACTTACCCTAGATGCAGTAAAAATAATGGTACTTCTAAAATTGTCCAAATTATCCAAGGATTGAAGACCATTAGAAAAAGATTTAGTCATTCAACCTCGACCAAGACTTAAGAGAGAAGCATTCAAAGAGCAGAGACTGGCGCAAGTTAGATGATTTCAAAAACAAGATGGCGCCTACAATCAATCGATCGAGCGAGGGAAAACAGAGATAAACAGTGGGTAAAAACCGATTTTAATTGTGCTCCCTAGTATGAATTACATTTTTTTCCAATTTTCAAAATTTTTGATGGCTCGCACATATGGCTTGTATGACTCGCATGACTCGTCTGACTCACATGGCTTGCTGGCTCGCAGATTGTCATTACCCTTTTAACAACTGAAAGCTGTAACCTTGTCTGCAGGAATAGTACCTTTTGTGTCCTCTAACTTGACTGTTTCTTGTCCTGAGCCAAGATCACGTACAAATGTACCTTCTTTGAGCATTTCATCTACTTGTACTGTCTATACCAGAACTGATCTGGGAGGCAGGGTGCCTGAGTGGTTAGGGCACCAGACTTGAAATCCAGATGTCCTGGGTTCAATTCTCATTTTGGCAGCTAGTCTGACTCCTGCCATTTGGGATTTTCAATCATATTAAGCTCAATTTATTTTTTACTTTTAGTTTATGCTCAGGTAGCTGCACAAGCACTTGTGCTTTAAACACTGATGAGGGTAAATAAAGGTTACTATTGTTATTGTTATTAAAAGTCATAGGATTGCATTCAACCCGACACATCCCCCCGACCAAAACAGAAAAAAAATGAATATTTTTCACGGCATAAAAGTGAATAACACAGTTCAAACATTGTCGACAATTGCTTAGTAAAATGCCAGGACGTACCACAACGCACTCTTCAAAGAAGGTAATATAGCTTAGGACCACTTGTTTTGATGCACCAGAGCATTCCCCATAGTACTTTTCCACTTTTTCAACTGGAAATGAAAAACAATTTCCACAATTTCCTCAAAAGTTCTCAAAATTGCTCTTTCAGTAGTTCCTGTGACAAAAACATATCAGGATAAAGAACTGATTTACATTAAGAGCAATGTTATTTTCTTAAAATGCTGTCATGACGAAATTACAACAGTGCAGGCTGAAAATAAAAGCCAGTAAGGCACTTACATGTTGCCATAATCATTTATCAATGAACAAGCAATTTGATTTCCCTTTTTGAAATAATGAATAACAATATAATAACAACAAGGACAAATTTTTACTTGCTGAAGTTAACCGATTTCATCTTGTAAGAAAGTCCTGATGTCAAATTTTTTATAAGGTGTCAGTACCAGGTTTACTGATCACTGTCTTAAACTATCAATATAGAGACTGTCAGTGACTGCTGGTTCAGCGGACAGGAATGACAAAAATCAGTTAAAACCTTTTAAATTAATTTACCCAGTGGGTACCCCTGTTTACATTGTAGGTTGTTCCAACTATACCTGAGAATGAGACCACATGTATGTTTTGCTTGTCTATAGCTGTTTGCTGCCCCTTTCTTTCTTTGATGGTGATGCGAGAAAACACTCTGCAGTTTTCGGGTCCTTAATTAGACAAAGCTTCGTTTAACTTGTCAAGGCTGCCAACACAATAGGCAAACAAGCCTAGAGACCCCAAAAGCTGTTCGTAGTTTTGCATCTCACAGTGCAATGAGCACAAATTGACATTACACAAATCCTCCTCAAGAAGAAAGTTGCCGGTCGTCTCGAAGACCTGAACCTCTAGAAGATAAGAAAAAATTGAGGTTGGGCTAGTAATTTCTTTAACATGTGATCGAGTCATTTGTTAGAGCTTGCATAATATATACCAGCGACACATACTGAAGGCATTCGGACAAAAAGGCCTAAAATCACACAAGAATAGCAATGGTGGGAAGCTAAGACAGCCTATTTCTAAGGTAAAATGAAAACAGCAAGTTAGTTTTGAGCAATGAGTTCTATCGAATCTTCAAGAATTGAGTCAATATGAAACAAAGATTAAACCGAAGCAACACCCCATACTCTTAACACTAACACACTGAATTAATAGCACACAGTGTGCAAGCCCTAAATACATGGTGAATTAAAACACCCTCAGAGTCTTGTACAGTATCAAACTTTTAGAGCAGCTAATGTTGTAAAAATGCTTATTTTAGGGGATCTTTAGGATACAGAATTTGAATTCAGAAATAGGATGCACTCATTTTTAAAAACATTCTGAAATGTAAGCTGGTGGTGTGCACATAAAACAGGTTTTCAGAATGTGGACCCATTTGGCACATGAAAAAGTAAAGGTTTTCACTTTGAGATCTCTTAATAAGGAAATTAGTAAGAAAATATTTGGGAGTATATTAAATGGCAAAAAAACAAGCTCCACTTGCATGTACAGTAGTCCCAGCTACAGTAACAGTCATGTGTATCACATGCTGTCTACATATAAGGCAACCACTGATGAATTCAAGGCCTAGCTGTCCTTTATGAGGGACTGCTTTAAGTTACCTTCCAATGTTAGCTTTTGATCTCAAGCAGTCTACACATGCCTCGTCAGGATCAGCTCCATGGGATGTACAACCCTTTCGTGAATAAAGAAAGAATAAAGATTTCAATTTCTAAATACCTCACCATAATACATAGGTAAACATACTGTACATCTGAACTGCAACCCAGCAGTTACTCTGAAAATAGAGGATGGTTATATTCAACACGATGAATAAGATATGCACACTGTATTAAGACAATATTTACCCTTATTGCATTGCAATAGGCACAGCATTCAACATCATAGCCTTTTCCACCAAGAATGAAGTCTTTGTCATCTTTCTTATTCAGAAGAAGCAACAGGGCTTTGTAGTCCAGAGTTACTGTAAAAACAAATAATACATACTTTAGCTTTTAGGGACAATCATCTCCTGCTTATACTGTATGAGGTAAAAGCCACTTTTAGTATTATAGCAAAGGTATACTATGACAAGCCCCAGCCCACTTAACCCTCTCTTGCCCGAGGAAATTTTTCGAATCACTAACTATGAACTGGGAGACCACATGTGTCTGTACCTATGACCTACAAGTGTTTTGGACCCTAAGTGTAAAAACATTCATGTGTTCACCATGCTTTGACCGAAGGAGAAATTAGAACAGAAGGCCAGGTTCATTTTTTCAGTGCCTGGAGTAAGTATACACATCTAACAGATTAATCAAAGGAATTTGTAACCTGTGAACTTGATTCTGTACTTTTTGCCATCCACTACAATGCCATGTTTTTTAATGCAGTTCTTCTGGGAATTTAGATTTCTCAGGAGTTGCTTTAAATTATCTCTAATTTGAAAGAGAAAAATACATAAAAAGTGTAGTAAACAAGAGATTGCTAACAATACACAGTAACATTCATTCAAAATAATAGTAATAAAAAGAATACCAGCATTCACAAGGCCAATGGGAAACCATATATCATTATACCTCCCAAATAAGGACTGCCTTCAAAAAACACTACATCGAAAAGTCCACAAATTTTATAAGTGCAACAGGGATTTCTCTAGGGATTTCTTACACACCCAGAAGGGTTTGTTTGCAAATTCACATTGGACTGACATTGACCCTGGACTTCCAAAGGAGAAAATAAAAGCAATTGTGAAGTGGAGAAGGCAATTTAACTTAATTATCTTCTATACTTGAAATAAGCACCTAGTATGCTGTATTTGTACTGACATTTTCTCTTTACAGTTTGCTTTAGCAAGAGGGTAGATGGACAGTGCACTTTCTGAGCTTTTGTTTGCAAAGCAGATGGGAGCTATGCCAACAGCTACCTGATCTCTGCCTTTTGAACTGAGGTCCTACATTATATAGCATCTTCAAAATCATAACACATATCAGTTTATTGCTTGACAGAAAACCTTGTACTGATATATACTACTGTAAAGATATTTCTGTATAAAAAAATCTTCATTGCGACCTTTTTAGGGCAAATACAGCGATATATATCTAGCTAAAAAAAATACTGCAGATTACGGATGTCAGGTGTGAATTTCTCAAACAGAAGTTGACAGTCCATTACTGAATTTACTTGAATTAATGCCCATCTTAAATAAGCACTTACCCTAAAAGCCCAATAAAGTGAAATTCATAAGTGCCCATGCCCCACCACCCAGTTAATGAAGCTGTAGATTGTTTTTTTATTTTGGCTGGCAGCCCAGGCTGAAATTCGCCAGGTAATCACAACAAAATTCCGGCCCGCCTATTAGGATGAAATTTTGGCCCGAGCTGAAATTTGCCATGTAATCAGGCCCTTATTCAAATACATGGTAATTAAGGGAAAGAAGCAAATATTAAGGTTATTCTTAAAAATGTGAAGTTTCAAGGCCAAACAATTGATTTGATAGCAGTGAATTACCCCTTCAATTGTTGTCACAATGGATACAGACCAAAACTACTTGTACATGTTGTAGTTCCCAAAAAAATTTTGGCTTAAAAATTTTCAAACCAGTTTGATTATTTCCCATTGTGTCAAATTATGGTTTCAAACCAGTTTGGCCACTTCCCTTTATCTCGTATTATGTAATGAATATTGCACAAAGGGAAATAAAAATTAACTGGTTTGTAAAATTTACTGAAAACCAAAAAAAAAAAAAAGGAATGAAACCACAACACACATTCCTCCAAGAGGACAGCCATCAAGCTTCATATTAAATTCCATATCCTCAGTGTCACTGGACAAGAGACGTTGTTCTCGGATGGCCCACACCAGTACTGCACTCAAATGCACATCACATGCATCAAACTGAGTTTCCATTCTGTCAATCTTCAACATTTTCCTCACAACAGAGAAGATAAGCTTCTTGACAGCTCTGATCTCATTTTTTGTGAGCAACACAGGTGTATCATCAGATTTCTAGACAAGATGGATATAACATTTAAAAATATTTTACTTATGTACTTATTAAAAAAATATTTTACTTATGTACTTATTAAATTTGAAGGACACACATAAGTAATGCTTGACACTGCCAGGCAAATCCTGTTGTATAAAAGTTGATGAGTAAAACATCTTCCATAATGAAAGCTATTAATTGTTTATTTCTATTAAGAACAAAATTGTCATCACAAAAAATTGTAGTTGTACTTTTTTGACAAAGATAAGATAAACTGGAAAGGTGCTTGTAAACACAGGGCTCGAGACTAACTTTTCAGCTTGCTAGCCCAGTGGCTAGTGGCAGGTTCGATCCACTAGCCAAAACAAATTTTTCACTAGCCAGACGCAGACATTTGCTACTGTAAATTGAACAAAAGATTCTCCCAGACTTGTGAGCCCAACTTCTTAGTTCTTTTATTTTCATCCTGTCAATCAGGTTCAGTACCGTTTTATCGAACCGGCCACCATACTTCTGACATGCAGTATGCTTTGAACGAACAACTGACAAGTACAAAGTTTTCACGCCCTTGATTCTCACAGAACCGCCGTCAAAACTTCGGCAATGGCACCGCCGAAGAACTTTCTTTTCTTTCAAAATACCGATTCACGATTTTCTCGAACGAAGTAATTCGTTCCACCCTAACTCTATACGTTGCAAACATAGGCATCGATGTTATAATTACATAGGTGTCGCTCAACAACGAAAACCGAAGTTTTCGCCTCCGTGAGAAATTCTCACAGAACTTTGCAACTCGCCGCCAAAAAACATTCCTTTCTTTCAAAATGCCAATTCAGGATTTGTCATGAACACAATAATTCGTTCCATCTTAACTTTATTTCTAAGTTGAAAACATAGGCATCGATATTATATATAGACATCATTCAAATTTCGAACAACTTCGATTTTTAAATTTTTTGAAAGCGTATGCGACCTCCAGATGCCGCATGCATGAAACATGATCCCTAGAGTTCCGCATGATTTCACGCATGACTAATCATTAGCGGCAAGCAGTTCATTTTTTGTTCGTCGCTTTTTAATAAGGGAAAAAACAAACAAAAAGTCAATCATTCTTTCGCATTTTTAATTAGTAATTTAAAGTTCTTGTTTGGGCCAATAAATTGTAAGATATTTATTACAGCCAGTGTTTTAAATTTCGTTTTGTGAACAGTTTGAAATTGACTTTTAATTGTTTTCCTCTGGGCCTCCAGTGCTCACAAATTTTCACTAGCCCAAATGGCTAGTGAAGTGCAAAAACCACTAGCCAAAATGGAATTTTTACTAGTCTGTGGCTAGTTGGCTACCGTTAGTCTCGAGACCTGAAACATAAATAATGAGATCATTTAATAATGATGATGACGAGGCGATGACAAACCATCGCTGCGACCATGTCACTGATAATCAACAAATTATACAAAAAATTAATTACAAAGCAAAAGGTATAGGTGCTATAAAAAGCTGAAGCAACCAATCCAAAAGTTATAACAGTAACATAAACAACTGTAACCTGTCTTATTTATGTATTAACCCTTGGACACCTGGAGATTTTGCAGAAAAACGTGTTTTGAAGCGAGTCGAGGGGTTTTCTGGTCAAAGACGTGCTAAACAGAGCTAAAACTTACCACAAACCCGTTTACGGGTCGTACAATGGACGGTCTTCTCATCCAGATGCAAAATATTTGCTTACGAAGTTCGGGCATGCGCAAAAAGCAAAATTTCGAGATAGTTTTTGGGTTTAAAAGTGACACAGCAGTCTCGGCTTTTACTTTTCGCTTTCTCTCCTGCCCTCTTTTTTCGCTTTCCCGGCCTCATTTTTTTTGTCCCTTGCTGGGCATTTAGTAGGCTTTATTTTGATGTCAGAGTTTTTAGAAAACCTTTCGGGATCCTACGATTAGGTACTCAGAAAGGTAGGTGGGTAATTGAACAAGATTTTCCTGAGGATTTTCAGGTCAATGTTACGTGGTTTTTGGCCTTTTTCTCCAGTTTCCTTGAGTGAATTGTGCTCATTCTGGTATGGCCTCTTTACTCTTCACAAGTTAGTGGGCAAGTTTTTTCTTAACGGCCAAAACTGATGACGTCACAAGGGGTAGAAAGGACATGGATCCGCTCGGGCGGTTACGGGCGGTTCAGGGGCGAATGTGTTAATTATAGGTTTCTCAGGATGGCTTCCTTGTGTTAAAAATAAAAACAAACTGATAGTAACATTATAAAGGTGATCATTTACAATCATAAAACATTCGTCAGTCTTAAGTTGGTTCAAGAATATAGTAACAATGCATACTCACTCCACTCTTTCCAAGCTGTGTCAAATTTAGTAGTGTCTGCCACGCTGAGTCAGGAAGCCTTGATTGAAGCTTAAAAAACAAAAGTGCCCAATCTGAAACTCTCATATTTCGCTCATATGTCGACGATAATTCGCTCATATGTCGACGATGATAACAGCTCAGATAAGCCTTTCTTGGGACCCTTAGCATCCAAGACCATATCCATGACCCCGGAAATTGTATCCTTCACTAGTCCTTTCTCGTTTTCATTTCCGAAGACAAACGCGTTGCCCAACACAGAGGATAACGACTCACGATACTTCTCACTTACGTCGTTGAGAGAAGCCATCACTACACTGCACTGCTTTGCTATTTTCCTCTTTTTCGTTGTGGATCCTAGTGGACTGCTTTTAATATCTTCGATTGAACTGCTGCTTGTTGATATCGATGGGGAGATTGGGGATGATCGGCTCGAACAGGTCGGCGAGGAACAAAACGATTTGGTAGACTCTGGAGATGATGCTGACAGCGAGATGGAATTAGGCAGAGTTTTTTCTCATACTTGCAGAGGGGACTGAAGATTACTTATCTCGTCTTGAAGTGCGTTTAACTCAGCCTCCAGCAACTCGATTTGGATGTTCCTTTCAGCAAGTAGATCGAGATCTAATTTCCCGCCAGAATCAATGTTGCTTCACGCCTTTGATGGTTCCGAATCAAGGGTCGTAGAATTCAAAATTCTTACGACCGTCGATCTGAAAGGAGGACGAATTAATCAGACCATCAGGTGGAATTTCCCTCTATCTTAATAGACCAGCACAGAGACCAAATGAAGAAGCCACGCACAAATTTCTATTCCATCTATTCCATCTGTCTATTCCATCTCGCTGAATTGGCGGGCTCGAATTCCCGCGACGCGACAACTTTGACTTCATCTGGAAAAATCTTAAACATGCCATTTTTCAAAAAGTCAACTGGTCTCGTTCCCCCACATAGCTCTTTCGTTAACACATACCAATTCTTGTGAGCATCAAGAGATGTGCTTGTGACCTGTGCCAAGTGAGAAGAGTTGAACTCTGATGGCAGCGGAGGAGAATTTTCCTCCTCCATGCTGGTGCCGTGAATGATGTCACAGTCACTGTCAGCAGTCAACATTTAACTTTTGAGACCACGAAAAAAAGATCTGTGTTAATTTGGCGTTAATGGTGACGTACAACAATGAGTACACGTTACCTTTCGTGTCTCTTATGCGTTACATGGTTGAGCGTAGGTACTGGGGTGCAACTATTCAAAATTTTCTTGTTGTGGACCATGGGGAAGGAAGGAGGGGGGTGGGGGCAGAATAGCAGAAAAATATGAAAATACAGGTAAATAAATTTTTGCCCCAAATTTTTGGCATATCGCATGGGGATGTTCACCCCATAATTTTAGTGCAGTTGGTTCGGGGGAAATTGGCCGCAATTTTGAGAAAGCAGCACAACGAGCCAGGCAGGCCAGCAGGCACAAAGTGCAAAACAGGTTGTGGCTTGAAGAGAGCAGAATTTGGTGTTGAATTTTGCTTGTGGCCGGAGGCTGTTTTGTGCTTAGCAGCTGAGGTTGTTTGAGAAAGATAAAGTGTCGGTTTGTTGTGAGCCATCTTGTACCCAGAAGTCATTGTGGGCATGACACGAATGCCTACCATGAAAGTTTGCCCATAGCATGACAAAGTTTTGCCAATAACCGACAGTTGGTACCCGCCAAACATTATATTTCAAGTCGTGATGTATGTGCTAGCTCGTTCGGTCGGTCATTCCCTCCGGATTTGATGGCAACATTTTCCACAGACTGAGTACAGAACAGCAATTCTCTTCGGAAACCGTGAGTTCAGATGGCTTTCCGATTACGTGTATTGTGTACTAGTGACTTTCAGTGGATAGCTACAGGCCGATGATTTGATACAGTGAAATTGTACTGTTTGATTTGTGTCATTCCCTGCTCGCCTGGCTATGACAGTAACTAGTTAACTGCCGATTGCTGTATATATGCATTATTGACCAAGCGTGAGGTCAAGATGGCTGGATATTGGCCAAGTTCTTTTTTTGTGTTTTTATGGACCGAGACGAAGTCGAAGTCCATAAAAACGCAAAAAACGAACGAGGCCAATGTCCAGCCATCTTGACCGAAAAAGCTTGGGCAATAAAGGATTTATTATATGGCTTTTGGGGAAATTTTTCGCGTGGACACGGCAGGTGGTCCCGAGTGGGCAAGATAGCTCCATCTTGCCCGCTCCGGTAGCCAATCACAGCACACAATTTGGTTCATCTTGCAGCTACCTAGGTAAAATTTCGGTGATCTTTAGCTATATCCTAAATTGAGCATGTGATAAATGGGACTCAAAGCCGTGGGCCTTCCTTGAATTTTAATGGCATTTAAGACACATTTTCGCCGTAATTAAACGTCAACTGGTCTTCGGATTTGATGATAGCGGCGTTTCTTTGAAGAACAGTGAGCTTTCTTGCTTGAAATTCATGTACAGTAGAATCAACATCTTGTTAGCGCAGCTAACTTTTAACCTTCATTCGTGGGAAAGTTCTTATTTTGGCTGGATAGGCCTTTTGCAAGGCTAACAGGCGCAAAACAGTTGTCTTACTGACACCCTATTTTTTTGTAAAGAGCACTTGTGTCTGCCAAACAAGCCATTTCTGTCTGTGTACTTCAGCTGACATCAATTGCTTACACTGTCAACTTTTGCTTATACACTATATTCTGAAGTGTGCATATAAGTCCGTTTTTTTTTTCTCTCACAAGTTTGGTTTGCGCACAGGAGAAAATTTCTGTTTCGTAAATTGGTCATGTTTGGTTTACAGCACGATTTTTGAACCCTCCCGAGGTACTAATTCTTGCCGGACTATTTCCAATCCAGCGGCAGCTTTGCATGAATGTTGTCGATGTCAGCACTAGGATGGATTCTTCTTGCGCGGTACAAGTTTAGTTTGCACATACCAAGAAGTTTCTCTTTCTTAAAAGGGTCGTCTTAACTGAAAGCACTATTTCGAACAGGTTTCCTGGCCTTCAGTGAAATTTTTAACTTTTTGTGTCTGACTGCCTAGCAAATAGACTTCTGTTATCTAGTGTAATGACAAACATTCTTCACTTTTGCCACAAAATCTTAAAGAAGTAGACGTTTCACAATGCTTTCGGTGGCCACATACACCGCTTGAATGTTTATTTATTGCTTGTTCACGAGTCAACGCATTTGAATATGAACTAGGCCTGATTGGTTGAGCCAGCTATTATTCTGAAAGTCAAAGCGAGTCACTGAGTGTCGTGTTGAATTTACAGAAGACTCAAGCATAACATGAGGCAGGTACAAAAGTCGGACCGGATCAACTCGGACCGGATCAACTCGGATCAACTCGGATCACTCGACTCAGATCGATGTAAAAACGAATAAGTCCTTGATAAATCACCCCAACCCTAACCCTAACCCTAACCTTAGACTTAACATGAGCAAATCTTACCATATTTGCTAATGAAAACTTGGTTTTACATCGATCCGAGTCGAGTGATCTGAGTATGGAAAGCCAAATGGTGCAAAATTCAAGACATAAAAATGGCCTCACGTTCAGCAAAATTGCTATCAAGGTCAAGAGAGATTTCAATCAAGCTCAACAAAATCAATTCACGTTCAACCGATTTTCTCTCAAGGTCAAGACATTTAGATTCAAGCTCAACAAAATAATGTCCTCACTTTCAACAAATTTCCTTTCAAGCTCAAGAGATCACTTACGTTACTTTCAACGAAACATTTTTCTCATTTTCAAGCTTCGTTCCACTTCAACCCCAAATTTTGTCGTCACGTTTCAACAACTCGACCTTTCAAGGTCAAGACAGAAGCAACGTCACGCTCAACGTAGCCAAATCGCAGCATCAACAACTCGAATACGTTGTCAACAACCCAAATACGTTGTCAACAACTTTTAAAAATACGTTGTCAACAATCGCGCCAACCACTGTCAACAAAGTAGGTAACCCACAATGCAACATGTGCAAGAGACTTCGTATACTATTCATGAAGTATGCATCTCGAGTACCTTCCCGCCAAAAATCAAAGATGGCTACGAACATGGCGGAAACTTCGACTACCGATTGGGACAACTTTTTTGAAGAATTGGTCCGGTTATTGACTGATTATGAAGCATTGTTCAACTCAGCTGATTCTATATTGCAAGAAAATGTATTTATCAGAATGGAGTCCGCTCTTCTTGCTCTTCAACAAGTCATACCTTCAGCCATTGAGAGAGGACTAAACTGCGCGTCAGTTCTTCAAGAAATTTTCACAAATTTTCGAATTTTGTTTCTAGAGTGGACAAGACGAAGGGAAACTCAAACAAGCTCTCCTTGCAACAATCTGGCCATTTATTCGCTAGAAATCCCCAAAGTTGAGCGTAGTAGTCGGCCGGGCAGGCCAAGGTTTGACTACTGCAATTCCCTCTAGAATTACCTAGTTCTTCACGTACACATCTACGAACTATTTCTTCTAATCTCTCATCAGTGCTTTCTGCTCTTTCCGCCATTTTGCGGAGACTGCAGAATATATTATGGTATGCCTTTAAAACGCTAGTGCCCAAGACCTCTACGATCGTAAACGTAACATACCTGGGGACAAGGCGCGAAATGTCTAGTTTGTTGACAGTGGTTGGCGCGATTGTTGACAACGTATTTTTAAAAGTTGTTGACAACGTATTTGGGTTGTTGACAACGTATTCGAGTTGTTGATGCTGCGATTTGGCTACGTTGAGCGTGACGTTGTTTGTGTCTTGACCTTGAAAGGTCGAGTTGTTGAAACGTGACGACAAAATTTGGGGTTGAGGTGGAAAGAAGCTTGAAAATGAGAAAAATGTTTCGTTGAAAGTAACGTAAGTGATCTCTTGAGCTTGAAAGGAAATTTGTTGAAAGTGAGGACATTATTTTGTTGAGCTTGAATCTAAATGTCTTGACCTTGAGAGAAAATCGGTTGAACGTGAATTGATTTTGTTGAGCTTGATTGAAATCTCTCTTGACCTTGATAGCAATTTTGCTGAACGTGAGGCCATTTTTATGTCTTGAATTTTGCACCATTTGGCTTTCCATATCCGAGTTGATCGGAGTTGATCCGAGGTGATCCGGTCCGACTTTTGTACCTGCGCCATAACATGCGCTTTTTCAACGCCAAGCTGGTACACAGTTTCTGGGCAAAACAGACATTTTCTGACGTGTTTCCAGGACAAAACGATGCGTCACATATGTAATGCAGTTCGAGGGAAGTGCTGTTTTAAGCGCAAGTCACACAGGGATATTTCGTTTACATATTAACCCATTGCCACCTGAAGCGCCCGAAACCGCCCGCGCGCAGAACTCGAGATATCCCTGAACCGCCCCAGACCGCCCGAAAAGAGCGCGGCCTCATTCTGAGCTCTCCCCTCTCCCCCTTGGGGATTTTCGATATTTTGTTGTCATAGAGACACAGATTGATAATTAACCAATCATTTGCCGTCTTTTGCGCATTTTTTGACAGAAGATTGGCAGTCTAACTAGGCCGTTATTTCTTGCGCACGCTCTCGAATCGTTAGTGATATGAAAATGGCTGCCAACGTGAACGTTGATCCAGAACTAGCATCACTTTTTGGGGATTCGGGTGATGATGAAAGCTTTGATGGATTCGGAGAAGCTGATCTACCGATAGATTATAACTCCGATATAGATTTAGATGGGCTTGAGCCTGAAGAAGACGACTATCCTGAAGAAGAGCAAGAACCAAGCGATGACACCTCGGATGAAGAAGAGGAACAATGGACAGCCGAGCTGAGACGCGTTCAAGTTCCAGAGTTCGTGGCGGAGAGTG
The DNA here is from genome assembly GCA_014634185.1 of Astreopora myriophthalma. Lineage (NCBI taxonomy): Eukaryota > Metazoa > Cnidaria > Anthozoa > Scleractinia > Acroporidae > Astreopora > Astreopora myriophthalma. Next base: position 553,597 of record BLFK01000989.1, on the reverse strand, counting down.
GCATTAATTTCAATGTAGATAATCCTAATGAATTGGATATGTTCTTAGAGTTCATAGGGGATGATTTGTGGGATTTTATGGTTAATGAAAGTAATCGTTATGCCCAACAGAAGTTAGGGGATGGGTTTGCTAGTTTTCGTCGCATCACGCGCGAAGAGTTAAAGGCCTTCATAGGAATAAATATAATTATGGGCATAAACCAATTGCCAAATTATACGTTATTTTGGTCCACCGATGAATTTTTCGCTAACCAAGGTATTAAAAGGACCATGAGTAAGAACAGGTATGAGGAACTTAATTGTTATTTGCATTTTAGTGATTCAACTAAGGAACCCGCTCGAGGTAACGTAAATTTTGATCGTCTTTACAAGATTAGGCCTGTACTTGATTATGTCCGTGGTAAATGTGAGAATAATTTTAAGCCCACTAAGAACATTTCTGTAGATGAAGGTATGATCGCTTTTAGGGGTAGATTATCTTTTAGACAGTATATGCCTGCGAAGCCAACTAAGTACGGAATCAAGGTTTGGATGGCAGCCGATAGTAGTAATGCTTATGTTTTGAATTTTGATGTATATTTGGGAAAGGAAGGAGCGCAGCGCAGGATTTATGGCTTAGGTTATGATGTTGTGACAAAACTCGTTACTCCGTTTATGAATAAG
>BLFK01000989.1:537935-547935 GCA_014634185.1 Astreopora myriophthalma | reverse complement strand
TTATAGCGTTAACCACCTGAACTCCCTTGGCGTACTTCATTTATACTACGACTTGCCGTGTGACGCGTTATCCAGCTTTTCTGTTTGTTTGACCACTATGGGGTTGAAATGCCTTTTAGGAACTCACACCAATGAAAAACATTCCGTTACGTTGGACATTACGCCGCATTAATGGATGCTGGACACCTCCATTGCTTCGCAGTCCGCATTATGGTGCTTGTTTCTCGTTGCCTTTTTCTTGTTTCTCCGCAAATCCAATCAAACTTCTCACCACACAGTTTCCGTCGCGGGGGTGCCACATACGCATTCCAGGCAGGTGTCCCCGAACACCTCATCCAAATCCATGGCGACTGGCATTCAGACGCTTACAAACTGTACCTGGCCTTGCCTTTGTCCACTCGCACACAGGTGTCATACACGATGGCCGCCGGACTTTATCAACAATTGTAATTTTAGGTTTCGTTAGGTTCTCGCAGGTTATCGTTATTTTCTCGGTTTTGTCGCACTTTTTCTCTTTTCGCGTTCGGGTTTTTTTTTTCTATTTTTTTTCCTTTCTCTCTCTATTTTTATATTCTTCTCCTTTTCACTTCCTATTTTTCTCCCCGTTTGGGCTTTTCAATTTTTGGGGACATTCGTTTAATGAATATTATTGGCCCAAACATCTCGTCTCATTTGTATTGTGTGTAAGGAATAATTTGGAGGTTTGATAGTTTCAAATAGGTTAATTATTTGCTTTCAATACACTACGGTGTCGTCTTTCATCTGCGTGTTTGTGTCCCAAGAGTAGCTAGCGTTGATTCTTCACTCGCTGTAATTCCCCACCCCCGTCGTCCTTGGGGACATCCGTTTAATGACTTTCCAACTAAACTTATTGGCCCAAACGTCTCGTCTCATTTGTATGGTGTGTGAGGAATAATTTGGAGGTTTGATTGTTTCAAAGTGATGCTATTAATTCTAGGAAGAAGCAAAAGCAATGAGGACAAAAGAAGGAACACATTATTATCCGAAACAAGCACAGCTGGCCCAAGTAGTAAGCAGTTCAAGACAACACAAAAGAAAAGAAAATGGTGGGTTGCTCCTGGAAGGACTGATAAGTGGTGGATGAATATGTGGAATGGCGAAGTTATTGCTGAGGAATGGATCAAAAACTTTAGAATGCCCAAGGAGATATTTGATGCATTGGCTGATTGGCTAAGTCCATATATCTCCCCTGATCCTTCATCTCCAAGAATGGGACTTTCAGTTCAGAAAAAAACTGGGAATCACTCTTCACTTCTTGAAGCACACATGAAGCGTTTCTGTAACTGCTGATGCATTTGGAGTCAGTGCTCCTACAGTATAGACAATCAGAAGTGTTCATTGTGCGAGCAATGCTCATCTAGGATCCAGGTATTTAAAAGTACCAAGAAGCAATGAGCTCAAAGAATCAGTCAACTTATTTCAGGAAAGGTTTGGATTCCCCCAAGTTCTAAGCTGTTGATGGCATCCATATTGGAAAAAACAAGCCAACAGAGGACAGGCAAAGCTATTTCTCCTAAGAAATGAAGTGTTCTTTAAATGAACAGGTAGTATGTGATGCAAAGGGGAAATTTCTTGATGTTGACATCTGCTGGGCTGGGGGTACACATGATGCCAAAGTTTTTGCCAAGTTACATATCAATAAAGCTATGCAGGAGGGCAGAATCCCAAAGCTTTGCTTCCTGGTAGGGACAAGGTGCCTCTTCTCTAGTTGGCTGATCCTGTAAATTCCTTACTCCCTCATTGCATGAAAGAGAGGATATTCAACTTACTACGATAATGGACAAAGTGCCCGCAAACAGGTTGAGTGTGCTTTCGGGCGATTAAAAGCCAGGTGGCAAATTGTAACAATATGTCTGAATTTCACATGGTTGCCACAGGTCAGGAAATGGTCAGGGAAAAAAAAAATTCTTCAAGGTCAGGGAAAAGTCAGGAAATTTCATTTCGAGTCAGGGAAAGTTTAAGTCTTTGAGAGAAGTCAGGAAAAAGTGAAATTGATATTACTCGTGTTTGTTGCCTAGCACAATTGCTAAATTCCTGATAATCATACTGTTTGTCGTTGTAATGCAGGCTCGTAATGCTCGGTTTGGGAATGACATCATATACTTCGTTTTCTTCTCTTTTCATTGTTTTCTAACATGTCCAATTTTTGGGTACATTTTACGGACATAAATGTGTTGGATTGGTAGAAATTAAATGACAAGCTGATTTTGGGTTTCCAAGAAATCAATCTTTTTCCATGTTATCTTAAGAAACTATCAATCCATGTACACTGCATGTGACTTTCTGAAAGCATAAATAAATGGGTGGAGAGGTTGGCTGTGAGGGGAGGTTGGAGGCCATTACCAGGACGAATTTTTGTTGTTTTTTTTTTTAATTTAGTTGGTCAGGGAAATTTTATATTTGTCAGGGAAAAGTCAGTGAAAAGTCAGGGAATTTCAAGATCCTGTGGCTGTGGCAACCATGTTTCAGTCTCTATGATATCCCCTCTATGATATGCCTGCTTTGTATTACATAATTACATTTGTATGGTGAAATCAACAATGTACAGTGTGATGAGATAGCAGTAGCATCCATCCAACAAAGCAATGCAGATGTAAGCCAAAGGTCTGCTGATAGGAGATATAGTATTACCACTACCCAAGGTGTTAAGACCAGGGAGGTTATAACTGATTACTTCAAAGATCATATAGTTACAAAATCATAAATTTCAGATATTGTAACTTTGGTTACTTTGATATACTGAATGGTGCATTCAAGGTGAATTGTGGGTAAATAAGATAATAACAGTGGTATGCCAGATGTAGCATATTTTTTAGTGGAATTATTTTATTTGCAGTATGCCAACTTTGTGCAATTTCATAACTCCCACAATGCACTTGGGATTGGAGGTAATACAGCGCCAAATTGTTAAGTTGTTGATTTTCAACAAAATTATTTTTTCATGTATCTGTACTCTCCTTTAGAAATGAGTGGTGTTGGAAGAGTCTTAGAGTTTTTTGTTATGGCTTCAGTCACAACAGGTAGTTATAGAACAATTTGTACACTGTATCACAAGAATGAAACAAAGAGCCCTTGAGCTATTGCCTTGAGTTTACAAATACAAAAAAAATGCAGTTTACTTTACAGAAGAACACCAACATTTTGTTTTTACATTTTAATGGTTTGTCCATGTTTATTTTTATATAGATTATTAAATTGTAAAGAACCCAACCTTGCTTATTCTTTATGCATATCAATTTCCAGTGAAATTCCTAGCTGCAATAATGTTTATGTTGAGAAGACTATACAGTGTATATCAGTTATAATCAACTGCAATATTGGTCAAGACATACATTATGTAATTGCATGATGTGAAGACTGACAGTCTTTCAACATAGACCATATAGCAATGCTGGGCATGTTTTGACTTAACAAGTCAACTCCAACAAATGGTATCCATCAAACTATCAAGTGGCACGCAATGAAGAAATGAATACACAAAGGTCACTAAAGGCCTGGCTAAACTAGGAAACATTGTTGCCAAAACGTTGTTGTGGAGGCAAATGTTTCCCAGTTTAGCCACGCGGGAAACATATGTTGCGAAAACAAATTTTGCTGCTCGGAAACCAAAATGTTTTTGCCTGAAGTCAAAAACATTTTTGTTTCCCGTACACAACTTTTGCATCCGAAACATGTTTCCCAGTTTAGCCACGATGAAAACAGTGTTCATTAGTTTCCAGTGCCGCTTGCTCATTAAAAAGTGTTTCCAAACAACGGTAAGCGTACTGACAATTAAAACGGCTGACTGCGAAGAAAATGAAGCAGGTCAAGCTAAAAAAAAAGGGAAAGGAAGGGAAAGGAATTGGAAAGATGAAGAAATCGAAATGCTGATTACACTGTGTGAGGAAAGGCCTTATCTCTGGGACATGGGTCATAAGGACTACATGAACAGGGACAGTAAAGAGGTGGCGTACTCGCAAATTGATTTACTGATGTCCGAAAAATATGATATCAGCCGGGAGGATTACAAGCAAGTGAAAATTATCAGGTCGCAATTTATGAGGGAACAAACCCTGGAAAGAAAGAAGAAGTCCGGTCAACCGACAAGCGATGTCTATCACTCCTCTTGGAAGTGGTACAAGATGTTAAAGTTTCTTATTATTGTCCACAATACCACAAGGGGCTTTGACACGATGAAAATAAAGGTAACGGGAAGATGATGAAAATGAATCCCTGGCCACCATGACTCCAAGGAAGAAGACCAAGGAAGACCTCGACCGAAAGAGAAGGACACTCCTCAATAGAGCTGTGGGAATATTGAAAGAAGTGAATAAAGCGCCAGCAACAGCAGCAGAACTTTCTGAAGAAGACGCATTTGGGATGGTGGTGGCCAGAACACTAGCTCCACTTGAGTCCGCGAGAAAGGATGCTAACGAAGAAAAAATAAACGACATCCTGTTCGAGGCTGAATTTCATGGCTCAGAGCAAATTACCACTGGTTACATAGAGTTGAGCTCATACAACCCAGTATATGGAGCTCCAGTTGCTAGAGCAGCTGAACAATACTTCCCTAGTCAGTTTTCCACCTGTTAAATATCAGGATTGTTCTACATGACTCCATTTAATATTATGTTTTGTGGAGATTCCGAACTGCTGATGCTAATACATTTGAAAATAACTGTAATTGTAACAGTTTCAATTTTATTTGTACATGGAAACAACTTTCAATTTTTCATGATCTTGCTCCATGATAATGTACATTTTAATTCAAATACAAATAAAATTTACAAAATCAAGTTGACGAATTTCAGAGGCATGAAAAACCACCCATGCAGGTTATGTTTAATTGTAAAATCAATGGATAAAGTGAATGAAAAAATGTTCCTTTGCAAAGTTTGCCTAAATTTGTATTTACTGGGTTAAAGTAGATTCATGTACCAAAGTTGATAATGTACAATGTACCAGGGTATTTTTTTCTGCATCAGTAAATCTGTAAATCTCCCAAGGTAAAATTTGACTCATTAACCACAACTTATACAATCAGTCATTAGACTCCTTAGGGGCAACCGTAAACCCTACTAATTCATATTTAAGCAATAGAGGACTTTTTCCGTGTTTACATAGTCTCATGTAAACACGAGGAGGGGTTGGGAGAATTCGAGACTGTTTGTCTAAAAAAAGAATTTGATGAGAGAGAATTTGTCGAGAATTCTCCCAACCCCTCGAGTGTTTACATGAGGCTATGTAGACACGGAAAAAAGTCCTCTATTGCTTTTATAAAATATTTCTCAAAAATAATTCGACAAATGAAGGGAAATTGTGTTTATTAACTTCTTGATTAAAAAAGATTTTCTCAATACATGCTCTAGACAATCATCTTTCCTACTAACCAATCAAAACGTGCATCTGATAACGCAAGAACCAATGAAATTGCACGTTACAAAAGTCAAAATTAAGTTCAAATTTGTGGAAATCGCCATCGAGCAAGCGAGCGCCGTGTAAATGAAAGCGATTTCAGCTTTGAATCCTCCTAAATCTTTGGATGAAATGCATAAAGTTCGGTGAAAACAGAAGAAAATGTTCAAAAGATTTACGATTCTGTAAGGAAAGAACTTCAAGATGAATGTCACTGCGCTTGATCGCTCTTGAAAGTAACGTGAACTTGCCCGATTTGGCAGCCCGAGAAGATAGTTGAGAAGTTGAATCGCTCATCGTGCCTTGTGAAGTTTTGCTGGTTTGGAATCACAGCACAAGTAGCAGATCTAGGTTGTTGAGGTTGCGGCTGGTTCCCACGGAAGACTTGCATTTGCTGATCGGCTTGTGTGGCTTGAGGATTCAGGGCAGATGAGAGAACATTATTGCACACCTGGAGCTGCTGCGACGATGGTCGAGCGTTGTAGCTTTTGAGGGAATTTTCATTCCTGTGGCCTGACAGCATCATGATATGGCGATTTGACAAACCAGCATCCGACCATAGTGTTATAGCTGTTGCCCTGATGCAGTGATTGGTTTTAACTTGAGAAAGATTAGCCGCTTTGCTGAGCTCTTTCATCATGCTACCGAGCTTGTTTACAGCTAGATATCGATTTTCGAACCACACTGATTCTTCTGGCCCCTTCCAGAATCGCTTCGGAAACTGGAAAAAAGTGTTGCAGGCAGGGTTGAGTTTACTGCAGTAAAGTTGGAGGGCATTAAATCCATCATTCTGGTGAGCTGTCTGGTACATTCTTCCAAGTTTCTCGTAGTTTGTGGCAGTGTCGTCTATCCCCCCTCGGCGTGTTTTGCTTGCTTCGTCATGAGCCATGGTTGCGTACCACTTGCTGTTTTCATCCTGGAGGAATAGAAAAGTGGACTTTGTCAAGTTTCTTTGCCCTTCCCGTCCACGTTGACAGAAATACAGGGTGACATGAAACCAGATGTTTTATAGGAGGCCTTGAGGAGTTGTTGGACTGATAACGGCACTCTCTTTCAGACGCTGCAGGTCTTCACGCTCAATGGCAGGTTTGTGTTTGACGTTTTGCTCCCCGTGCTTCTTCATGTCTTTAAGTTTCGCATCTAACATTTGGTTGCTCTAACGCTGGGTCGGTAGCTATGTGGATGCCTTTCTTGTACGGGGGGTTGTTCAAATAGCGCTCTAAACCATTCCTAAATCCCAGCAGTGTGCTTCTACTGTAGTTTTCTCCGTCTTTGTTTCGTGCCTCAGCGTAAAATAACCTCAAATTGGCATCCAATTGTTTTTGTTTTGCGACCAATATCTCCATTAATTCCTCTTGCTGAAGCCCATTCTGAATGAAAAACGTTCACGACTATCATTGCCAATGTAATGTTTATTGTATTAGTTAAATGCAAAAATTACCTTGAAAAACGTTTACTACGTATTTTGTTGCATATTTTGTCGGCTTCGCTTGAGCTCCCTCAACGAGGTCGTCTAGCTCACTAACATCGAGGCATGCAAAGCGCTGTGGTTTTTCTTTCTTTTGCCTTTTTTCCTCAGGCTCAGAGGGGAAGAGATGGTCAATCCCCAAATCAAAACTTGGCCTTGTAATCGGGAAATATGTATTATTGGCAGAAACCAAATTGTGTCGTTGTTGTCATTTTGTGAGGTAGCTGATAACAAATAAATGAATCACTCAAACCTTCCAATCAAGGCAAACTATTTGTACTTGTGGCAATGTCAATTTCGTATTTCACTGTTGTTTGAAGTGAAAAGACAAAGAGTTTTTACTTCAAATGGTGTCAATGCCACATTGGGAACAATATGAACATCTTACCAATGGAAATGCAGAACAACTACCAATTTGCATGTTTTTCCCAAAGAAATCTGCCAAATAAAAATGCCTTTCATGTCACTAGTTCCTTTTGTATTAACCTTTCTCGTGGATAATTGATTTTTTTAATAGTTCGCTTTTTATATTCTTTTAAGTGGAGGCAAGCCTTCGGTTAAAACAGTGATGATGACAACTTTCGTCTCAGCATTTCCATACAATCGTGGTACATCATCTGAAAATGCTAATGTTACCTGGAATGTAAGAGCAGTTCTGTTTTTGCTGTTGTGCATAAATTGTTACCCAAGACGCAGCATTTTCTCCCAAACTTGAACGTTTGGTATGTTGTGTAACCAATTTAAAATTCAAATAGGGGTCAATTGCGTGCAGTCAGTGTGTCAATGATGTGTGTGCTGAGGCAAGTACTTTCAAACAATTCGGGCAACCTTGTTCAGATTTTCCATCAACAGTTTTTTAAATGCCAATCAAAGTTCAATGTTCCGTTTAGGAATTCACAAGGGTGTGCGCACTCTGTTTTACTGTTATACTTAAAATTATATCCATCATAATGTCATCTAACGAACATTTGTAACGTACACTTTTTAACAAACATGCAGTTGCGACCTATAACGATCATGAATGGACTTTGAAAACATGTCGCAAAATTAAAAGAAGTCGTGTAGTGTTTTGGTTAACTGATGTATAATTACGGATATTTTGTGGTTTTGCCAAAGGATCGGTGAGTAAAACGGGTAGCAACACTGCAAGTCCAAATCTTGATTTTTAATCATTACTGGCGGTGGACGGATTCACAAGCACTTTAACCCTGCAGCTAGATTTTGACAAATCTCTTAAAACACCCAAAGTTCCTGCTCAAGATGCATACTACTCTGCGAGGGTTAAAATGCATTACTGGGAATATACTGTGCAAAAAACGGAAAGATATACTGCTTTTTTTTTACAAGACCACTGGTACCACAGGACCAAATGAGGTGATTTCTCCATAGTTACTAAAACATGGAACCAGCCAAAACCACCCAAAACCATCCACAATATGCCTTGATACGACCGGTTTGTGTGATATTTGCGTACATGGCCGTCTGTGTGATGTTGCATGACTATAACGTTGACAATCAATCATGCGTGGAATTTCTCGGCCTTATCGTGTTTTATTTTGCAATGAAGAACTTCGCATTAAAACTCTCACAAAAAGTCAAAGCGTGCTCTCTAGCTGAAAACAAGCCAGCAGATATATTTTTGCAACTCAAACTGATGTCAAGTCAAAACTTCTTTTTTACACATCTCATATCAAGACACTCTTATCTGGTCTATATAGTGTTGGAAGAGTTAAGGCACGATGGCGTATATATTACATTTATGGATTCTGTCAGTCATCTGCAACAGACCGAGGATATTTGTCAGATTCTTTATTATGCGACTTTGCCGTCGTATTGTTGGCCCTGGATGGGCCGCTGAGTCAACGAAGTTAAACAGGACAGCTTGGATTTTCAGGATTTATTTGAAGAAAATAATCTGAAGCTATCGAAAGTAGTAAAATAACAATAATCCCTTAATAATTGAATAATCTGATCAAAATCAATGTAGAAGAAATTTATAAACTTAGTTAAAAACTTATGTTTGTCCAAGCCAGTCCAGACATTTAAAAATACATACAATCGCAGCAGAACAAGAACTATTGCATCCTAACATCACAATCACATGAAAAAACTAGCATTTTTGGCAGGTCAGATTACATGACCTTTGACAGTCTAGGTCCAGTCTGCTTTGTTCATTTATACACGAAACACTGGAAGCAAGTGCTTGTGACATATTTTTTCAGGTTTCAGCATTCACAAATACATAGTTTCTTTCGCCATGTTATATGATTACGTCTATTTAATACACATCAATGTTCAAATGCAAGTTAATTCACAATAAGAGGCCTCCAAGTGAAAACTTTGAAGGCTTTACTGAGTTTCCCTCAAAGAGCTATGCCTCTGTAATTTCATGCGCATTTTATTGTTATTTGAGTGATTGATCTGTGGCTATTAATTACCCAAAACAAGAAACAAGCTGAAAATCTACTGTAATTAGATAGCATGCTTATGGCTCTTTAAGAAATACAAAACGAAACTAAGGTTAAATTCCCCTCCGTAATGAAACCGCGAATTCTGCTGGATTAATGTTTACCGTCAATTGCTGTTTACCCAATAGGGGTTGCCAAGTAATTTGCCAAATGCTAACCAAAACTGGAACTGGAACAAATGAAACGAACAACTGAATGAAAGTCTGGACAGGCTGAAATTATTATAAACAATTTTCTTCACGGATATGGTCTTAGCTCCATTGACTTGAACTCAAATGAGCTTCCAAAAGCTTAGAAATTATTTCGAGCGCTAAACATTTCACTCCTGACCAGTGTGAGTTTTATGTTCAGTTGTATTTTTACCCCATCCCTTTCTCAAAATCTGCAAGTCAGTATACTGCTTAACAAAAACGTTAAGCCTAAGCATCTATCAGCCACGTTTTTTTTTCACAGTTTGATATCCAGATTATTGTTGAACATGTAGTCCTTTGTCTGTAGACAATTCCCTGCTGCCCTCAGGGAGGAAGGAGAGTGTCGATGCTGGAACTGTAATTGCCACAAAGGTAAAATTTTGGTCGTACTCTTTAAGGCATGTTGACAGATAGTGCACATAAACATTTCCAGTGTACTTGAACAGTCTTTCCCGTCT
>BLFK01000989.1:517935-520435 GCA_014634185.1 Astreopora myriophthalma | reverse complement strand
GGTAGTATCTCTGGTCTTTTACTCAATGTGGAAAAAACAAAAGCTTTATGGCTAGGTCCCTGGAGGTTTAAAAATTCCAAGCCTTTTGGACTAAAATGGACAAAAGACCCTGTAAGAGCCCTTGGAACCTATATTTCTTACAATGAGAAAGAGAACAATAAAAAAAACATAGATCAAAAAATTGACAATATGAAAGCCAAATTGGATATTTGGCGAGCTCGTAGTCTCTCCCTTCTCGGTAAATGCCTCATTGTGAAATGTTTGGGTATATCTCATTTAATATACACGGCCTCTATGCTTACAATTCCTAACACCTATATCCCCACAATTAAGAGTGCTATTTTCAGCTTTATCTGGAACAACAAACAAGACAAAATAAAAAGGGATGTAATGTATCAAGATTATTCCAAAGGTGGTTTACGCGCTCCGAACATCGAAACCCTGTTCAAGTCCTTAAATTTAGCCTGGATCTCTAGACTACTGACAGTAGATACACACTCGTCTGAAACCTGGAAATCAATCCCGAATCACTTCTTTGATAAATTTGGTGGCCTCAGCTTTCTGCTTCTTTGTAATTATGATAATAAACTCCTAGAGAGATCCGAACTTCCGCTTTTTTACAGGCAAATCCTATCGAACTTTCTAGAACTCAAGACTTTATACAGATTCAACCACTTGTCAGACTTGCTATTGTTTAATAACAAAGAGATAAAAGTTGATGGCAACACAATATACCTCCCTTACTGGATAGAAAAGGGGGTATTCTCAATTGTGCATCTGCTTGATCATAATGGTAAGTTCCTGTCTTTTCCAGAATTTCAACAAAAATATAACGTTCGATGTAATTTCTTAAATTATTTTCAAGTTCTCTCAGCGATACCCAAGTATCTACTTGAAAAGGCGCGAACCGTATCACCAATCGACATGTGTAATTTTGCATGTGGCACTTCCCTTCAGCTCTCTGCATCTATTGTCATAGACTTAACAAAAATGAAGTGTAAAGATTATTATTGGCTATACGTTAATGCGACCAAAATCGAACCCACCGGTCAAAAAAAATGGCAAAAAGACCTTAAACTGGAGCATTATAACTGGAATTTGGCCTTCACCCAGATAAGCAAAATATGTAAAGAAAACAAACTCAGAGAATTTAACTACAAATTTCTGCATAGAATAATAGTCACCAAGAAAGAGTTATATGCTTATGCAATTGAAACAGATAGTAAGTGTGTTTATTGTAGTGAACCCGACTCCATTCTGCATTCCTTCACTGAGTGTGAAGAGTCTAGGTCCTTCTTTGATAAAGTCATTTCTTGGTTTAATACAACAAACAACTCGCAATATTCACCAACAATCGTCCAGCAACTTTTTGGCATGACACATGATGGAAATGACAAAAAACTCTCTAGATTTAACTATTGTCTACTCTTCGCCAAATACTTCTTATATTGCCAAAAACTGAGTCTGAAAAAATGTGATTTTCACGAATTTATTAATAAACTGTACCTTAAATTTCGTTGCGAAAACCTATTATAATCCTTAGTACAAATAAGTTCTTCCTCCTCTATTCTACGTTCATTACTATTAATATGAAGTACTAACTAGTGAAAAAAGTGAATAATAATTAATTGTAGTCTCCGTAAGTAGTGTAGCTTATCAATCTTTTGTTGTGTATGTAACCAAAGTCATGTGATTATAAGTAAAAGAAACCGAACTTCTATAACCTGTTATAACAAATTATTGTCAAATGCATTGAAAATTTCTTTTGAAACTGTAACTCATGTAAAAAAACATTCCTTTTGTAGATTGTAAATTGTCTTTTGTAAATACGTATCTTATTTGTATTGTGTATATTGTAATAAAGTTGCATAATAAAAAAAATAATAATAATAATAAAAAAAGTAGTCGCTGACGCCAGCCCAGTTGGGCTTGGGGACGTTCTAACACAGATACAGAGAGATGGTCCGAGAATTATCAGATACGCAATCCGCAGCCTGACCGAAACAGAGCGCAGATATTCGCAGACAGAGAAAGAGGTGCTTGCACTCATATGGGCTTGTGAGAAGTTTCACCCTTACATTTATTTTTTAACACCATTTGAACTTGTAACTGAGGTGGTTCATGGGCCAAAATCAAGACCGTGTGCACGCATCGAGAGATGGGTCCTAAGAATGCAGCCGTACAAGTTTAAAGTGAGGTACCAACCAGGACCGAAGAACATTGCTGACTCATTATCAAGGTTGGTGGGCAGTGAAGAGAGTGGAAGCAGACACTCATCGCAGGTGGAAGAATATGTATGATTTGTAGCAGTATCAGCAACACCCAGTGCAGTGACGACTCGTGCGTAGAAGAGGCATCCGCTGAAGATGAAGAACTCGGAGCGGTCAGAAAGTGGAAAGCCATGGGATCAACTAGTCTACAAACAATACCTTCCATGCAGTGGTGAGTTGTGCACGATTGGACAGTTGGTACTCAGGGGGACAAGAATCGTCATCCCGAA
>BLFK01000989.1:510435-512935 GCA_014634185.1 Astreopora myriophthalma | reverse complement strand
TCAGATGAAAGAACTGGTATGCAACTCTCATTTTTCAATCTTATTTTAATTTTGTTTCATTTTGTTAATCTTTGATCTAAGACTAGCTGAAGGAACTCGGATACATTTAAGGTACCAGCCAGGGTTTAAATTTTTGCAGGATTTCTTTCCTCTCCCCCCCCTTACCCCACCCCCTTCCCCACCCATTTGAAAAGACTGGTCAATCCGTACTGAAGTTATCAAACATGCAGCCTCGATTTGATGTGACAATGCTATGTGAATGATTATGCTGATTACATTTGACTACGTACAGAAGCAAGTGATATCGAAGCTTTGAAAGAAACCTTCCCAAGTAACTCTGAGGAGGAAATTGCCCAAGCCCTTGAAAATACCAGCTCAAGGAATGAAGCTGCTGAAAAACTTTTAGCTGCTGACTCAAGCGGTGAACAAATTGATGGCATTTGTAGGTATGTAATCCAAACCGGGAGAAAGGGAGGGGGGTTGAGATGCCGCCTCACCTGTGAAAACAAACATATAAAAAGCTTGGACATTCATTTTCACTGTTTCCAGGCAATGTATATACCCCTCCCCAATAGAAAGGGATTTGAAATTCCTGGGTGGTGGCAAGGGTCTCAAAGGTCAAAAACTTTAAGGAAATGTATGAAGCTCAATTGGAATTTCCAGAGGAGCAGGGGACAGGGGTCCTTAGGGAAAATCCTTTGTGTAGGGGAGGTATGGATAATTTATGGAAGTACACATTACCCTATTTATATACAATATGGATACATTTATTTCATTCAAATTTGTTTGTTTGTGAAATACCACATTGCAATTTCCTCCTTAAGTAATGCAATAGTTGTTTATGCACCTCTGCTCAATATCATTTTAACTTTTAAGAGAACTCTTCCTACTTTTTGGTATTCAATGTGTGGTTTTAGGAAAAAAGAGGAGTTGCAGCTGTTATTCTTACAGAAGAAAAAAAACCCCAATTATTGAATTCACCTTCCGACCAAGTTCCCAACTCTGCTAATCAGTTGAAACTTTCGATCATTAATGCTTTCGTGCCATGTGCTAGTTTTCTTTTCCCCTTAGTCTGGGAAGCAGAGGAAAGACTTCCATTACAAATTACTTGTCAAATACTTATTACAGCTAGGTTTTCTCAAAGTCTATGAATTAAGACATTCCCTTACTTCTTTTGGAGATATCAATTATTTTTAACAGCTTGATTACCCTGTAAGTGATATTGATCTGACTAAATTAAGCAAATGTTATATCAGAATAGCAGTTTTTGCAATCTTTTTTTACTCAGCCTTGATGATATCTTAAGCATGCTATACATGAGAGTAAAACAGCATGAGCGAATTGAAGTTAGAGTAAGCAGGCAGGATCTTTTGCTGGATGGCATCAGGCAGCTAAGACGGAAAAAAAGTTTGTTGGGCCTCTTGAGAGTGCAGTTCTTTGGAGAGTCAGGGATAGACACTGGAGGGCTCCGAAAGGAATTCTTATCTGGTAAGATATCAGGTTCTAAACCAGGATCTGAAATGTGAGCATTTAAAACTTTAGGGAGGGTGCCAACCCTTACAATCTTTTGGCAAACTGTATAATAATAGTAATAATAATAATAATATTAATAATAATAATAATTTTTTAAATAATAGTAATAATAATGATAATAATTCAATAAGAATAGTTTTATTAATAATCCATCTATCAATTAACCTGTTTACAATTAATTAAAAATACATAATAATATGTAATAATAATAATGATGATGATGATAATAATAATAATAATAATAACTTAAAGTGACGAATGTATTTAGCACTGTTGTGCTAACTGGGGACACTGTAAATTAGTTACCATAAAGATACAAATAGGACAGAAAGAACTATACTGCATAAAATTCCCAAGATTTGATATCCATTTCCCTCAATTTTTTTTTAACATTGTTTTCTGCAGCATTTGTAACTGCAATTCAGACGAACCTATTCGAGGGCAGTGAACTTAGTGGTCTGTCACCAGGACCTCATGTTGAGGCTGTAGAGAATGGCTCCTTCAAAGTTGTTGGGCAAGTCATGGTTATGTCCATTCTCCAGGAGGGTCCACCACCTGCCTTTTTTGCCCACTGGGTATACAACTATCTATGTACTCCTGATGTCACAGCCATATCACTAACAGATGATGACATTGTTAATCCAGACATCAGGACTTTAGTGAAAAGGGTAATAATATTTCTTGTAACAGCTGAACAAAAAAGGTTGCACATTTATATGAGCAGAATTGATTTGAATTGTTTATTTAAATAAGGATAGCAACAATTATTTTAAGAGTGGTTTTCAATTTAGTGTCACAAAACCAAAACCAAACTGATTACTTACCAATTAGACTAATCAGCCAATCTCAAACTGTAGTAAAACCAAAAGCACAACCAAAGTAATTGTCTACCGGTAATTACTTTTGACACTCAATTAAAACCCACTCTATATGCCTTTATATAGCCTTATGGTTTAACAAAAGAAAC
>BLFK01000989.1:494289-509289 GCA_014634185.1 Astreopora myriophthalma | reverse complement strand
ATTTGAATTGTTTATTTGAATAAGGATAGCAACAATAATTATTTTAAGAGTGGTTTTCAATTTAGTGTCACAAAACCAAAACCAAACTGATTACTTACCAATTAGACTAATCAGCCAATCTCAAACTGTAGTAAAACCAAAAGCACAACCAAAGTAATTGTCTACCGGTAATTACTTTTGACACTCAATTAAAACCCACTCTATACGCCTTTATATAGCCTTATGGTTTAACAAAAGAAACTCCAACCAAGACTTTCGAGATTCATGCTAAAGATTGAAAGTTGATGGCAGTACCTTTTACCCAAACTCACACTATTGGAGGACAAAAGCAGCCATTCTAATGCTAAGAAACAGCAGCATAAGATAAATTCATAGTATGCAATGGATACATTTATAAGAACTGAACAGATTTAACACTTAAGGAGGCTCACAACAGTTTTCAGCATATTCCAGCTCTCATACTTTGATGGGTTTGTGCTATAAACATTTATCAGTCCGTTACAACAATTCTGGAAATCATATGTCACCAGGTGAAAGAAGTGAACAGTAAAGACGAACTGCAAGCCATTTTCCAAGAAGACACAAACATGGATGTGTTAATCAATACTGGCTTCACATCCACAATTTCCCTAGAGAAAAAAGACACTATTGTAAGGTACAGACCTGTGCAGTACCCCAAGATGTTTTTGTTGTTTTCTTTTTTTAGCTATAGCATTATGTGTCCTATGATTATCCCAAACTTTCCATAAAAATTCTCCAATTTTTGCTTGTATTAATCAATATAAAGAACATTTTACCTGTGTTATGTGATCAAAATAGTATGCAGCCAGTGAGGGGAATCTTGGACTGCAATGGATAGATTGTTATGATTACAGTACATGCTTTGATTCAATAATCTGACATGTGAAACTACTTGAAATTACTTGTAAGTACTGATTATCTAGTAGTACTTACTGGTTATCTAGCCATTAGAACTAACTACAAGAAGAGATAACATTTTCTCTGTTTTCAGGGTTATCACACTTCAAAACACAATTATGAGGGTGAAATCTGAACTAGACCAGATGAGGGAGGGACTTAAGCTGCATGGTTGCCTGGCCATGATGGAAGAATACTCATCACTTATGGAGAAACTCTTTGTGCCAGGAGAGGATTACAATGTAAGAATTGTCTGGATAATATGCGCTTTATTGTTAGTATCTTTGTAAACTTTTCCCTCATCCCTACCTTGATCCCTTCCTTTCAACATTTCTGCTGTGTATGTTTCTCTCTAAGATGGCAGAATTTTGCCATAACAGACAAGCATTTCAGTTCATTCATGTGCAAGAATTCGGTTAAAATGAGTCTTGATGTATAATTTCCGTGTTTAAATTAATTACTATATAACAGAGAATGCTAATAAATTGATTTTGCAACTGATTCCCCAAGGTTAATGGCCTGGCAAAACGGTTTGGTTCGTATACAGGTGACATCATCATTTTTGATGAACTCATTGACAGCTGAATACTCGGAGTCAGGATCAACAAGGAGACTTCAGGAAACAACTGTAATGGGTTTTTTGAACCGATATGTTGAAGAAAGAGAAGACAGCTGTGAGTATGATGTATCAGCCAATTTAAACCAGTACTGATAGATCTAGTAGAAACTGGTACTAATAGCTTTTGTAAATTTTATCTTATTGTACGGGTAGTGAGCCTACCACCAGTGTTGGGAGTGTCAAAGAAATTTTTCAGTTTCTTACTGGAAAAACCACATTGCCATTTTTACCTGCGGAGAAGAACAGTTTTGGAATCACAGTAAAGTTTATCCATTGCAGCAGTGATCACCAAATTTGCTTCCCCACTGTTTCTACTTGTGCCCTTTGGGTACAGTTACCTGTTACTCATATGACCACTTTCAATGATTTTAAATACAACATGGACACAGCCATATCAAATGAAAAGACCTTTGGAAGAGCTTAAAAGATGGCTTTGACTCTTAAAATACCAGCTGCATGCATTGTTGAAATGTAATGTTGTTGAAAGGCATTACCCAAGGTTAAACTAAGAGTGACAAGGCAGCAAAAAATGGTTGTAAGGACTCCGCATGATGATTGTTTTTCTTGTTCAATCAATGCCGCACTGTAAAAGGCCTATGTTCACCCATTTGGTTTTGAGTTGAAACTTGCAAAACTTGAAAACAATACCACATGGCTGCAAAGTCCCACCACGGGCGAAAATAGTCCTTTATTACAATTAACAGTATTTTGCCCCCCAAAAATACTGTTCAAATTCTGTAACTTGTAAGCAGTGGAAATGGTTTCGAAGGACAAAAGTTCATAATAAAAAATGTGGTAAAAGCTTATTTCAGTTGAATATACTGCTGTTAACTGGTAACAATGGGCGAACAAATATCTTATTAAAATTCAGTAACTTTTTCGCTGCCTGTTTCTTTGGAAAACATATATTTGTCATTTGTCATTGGAGATGGTTTGGTTCAACGTTTTCAGGATATCTGTATATGCACACTAATTTGCTGTCAACAACTGGAAAGAGGAATGATACCCTTATGCCACCCAATAGGCTACCCTCACCTTTTACTATATTTATTTGCACGAAAATTATATTAAATTTGGGCTACAAGTAATACAAGTGCATTAAGTACTGTTAATGCCCCATGTCATTTTACACAGGACTCCTTGTGGAAGTGATTTCCGAACTCACAAAGGAAAAGTAATTTAGAGTTCACCTTTTGCAGACTTTAAAAGCTTCTCAAAGAGGACTCCAGCTTCATAAATGCTTGTGGGGTGGGATAAGCCATTATTGTCCATGACGTATTGAAAATACTCGTGGAAAACTGGGTCGGAGTCATCATCCTCACCATCGAACCCTTCAAGCCTATTTTCCATTTCTGTGAGCTTGTGTGGCGATATTGAAACCAAGCAGTCGCTGTATCCAAAATCCTCAGGCAGGAAGTACATCATGTCGGGAACACCAGATACGGTGGCATGCTTTGACTTCCTGATCCGGTGACTGTTCCAGTATTCCTTTACCTTATCCAGATCAGTCTGAAGTAAATCGGCGAAGCAAAACCAAACTGCCTCTTTGTGCAAGTCACTGGTCAGGTCAAGAATGTCAGACTCGTGAAGGTCATGAAAGAAGTCGATCCACCAACTTGAACGTTGTTTCCTGTAATGTGACCATTGACATTCGATACGCTGATTCTTAGTGCTTGATACGTATTTGTGAGACTTTGATCCTGCGTATTCATCCAATCCCTCAGCTCTCAAATAGCACTGTATTCCAGCAACCAGACCGTTTTCAGTGCCAGGGTAAGTGTGTACACGCACTGGGCATCCATGTGCTGCTTTGACGTGCTTTAAAAAATAGCTTGCAACACACCGTGGATTTTTGTTCGATCGTTGCACCTCAAGCCAAAGAATTCATTGACTAAAGCTGTCTACACAGCCGTGAATAGAAACGCCATAAGGCTTTAGTTTATCATACCCGTCCATGTGCCAGCAAAAGTTGGGTCCTGGTGACACATACGTTCTGCGCTGAAGGCAACGGCTCTTTCTGCATTCCACTCCTCTGGGATCAACCTCCCTTAATAATGACTCTACTAATCGCCGAGGAACATTAATCCGGTGTCTTAGGCGCAAGACATGCCACATAGTCCTGTAGCCATTGAGGCTATCAGGACCAGTGCATATTTCTTGTAAAATAAGATCCCTCACGCGTTGCTTAAGCTCCTCATCTACTGTTTCACGTCTCCTAAGTCCATAATCGTTAAGCCTTCGCTTGAGAGTTCGCTGATTCATGATAATATTATGTTGCTTTTCCAACATCAGAGTAATATGCCTATACGTAAGACCTCTGTAAAAGTAATATTCAATTACATCTCGCTCAGACCCACGAGGTAAGCACTCGTTTAAAGTTGTTTCAGTCGCGTCTTCGCTTGAGCTTGTTGAGTCTTCAACGGACGCCATTTTGTTTTTTTGGCACGCTTTCCACTTTCTACTCGGTCTCAGGCCTTCACGCTCAATTGCGCACGCATAGATTATGTCCCTTTCATTTGCGGCGTGCCTTAGTTTTTGTTTGCAGTGAAATTTTTTCCGCGTGTTTAGGTTTGCTTTCATTTCCAGTGTGCGGTTAAAGTTTTTTACTTCGATGTGTGGCGTTTTTATTTGCGGCGTGCCGAAGCATGTTGTTTGCGGTGAACTGTTTTCACTTGATTTGGGGTGTGCGTTTTGCTTTCATTTGCAACAACTGTAACTTTTCTTTTATTCGGTGTGTAGCGTTACGTTTTATTGTGTAGGAGTGCATTCGATTTTTCGTTGGCGGTGTTGGTTTAATTTTATTCGTAGTGTATTTGATTTAGTTTGCAGTAGTATATTTTTGTAAGTTGTGTTTTTTTAGGTTTGTAGCGCTGTCCCTAATGGGCCACCGTAATATATATACTCGGCACCCCACGCAGTGATACAGAAATGTATGCGGACGTTCTCAAGAAAGACTTAAGAGACAAGTTAAATCCAAAGGAGGGTGACGAGAAAGCAAGAGAACATGAGCGACATAGAGAACCGCAGCGTGAAAGAGGACAGGAACAAGGCAACTGTAACAATGCGTACAATCAGCGAAATGATAGAGGAGCCAGACACACTGGACATTCCTGGTATAACCGTGACTACAGACAACAAGGATATCACCAACAGCAGGGAGGTAGGCGACAACGACCACGGGGCCGTAATTTTTAAGGCCGATGACCATTTCAAAGAAGCTGATACAAAGACTAAACACATCATGGAACACAAGGCAAAATACCATATGTAGTGAGACTTTGGAACGGAAACGGACTACGAGTAAAGGAAAACAAATCGAAGGGAAAGCAGTGAAACTATCACGAAAGCTGAGATCCTTAATAGGAGAATAATTTCTTTCGAGAATAGTTAACTTATCTTCATTAAAACTCACCCAGTCGGAAACTAATTTATCACAGAGGGGCTTGAATTTTTGTCCCACCCCACCACCACTGAAGCTAGAAACTCTTAACAAGGACATTCATGCCTTTGCCAGAAGGCTGCACCTTAGGGAGTACCATGCTCCTGATAACAGTGATGATATTGAACAACAACCAACGTACTGACCCTCGATACTTGAACATCATTACAGGCTATCTAGACAACAGTACTTAAATTCTTACCTTGATAGATTAAGACAAGACATTGTGATATAAATATCGAATACCCATCGATTCCAGCGTGATCATTAAAACAAATGCGAGAGAGCAGCCTTAAAAAGGTTAGGTAACAACAGAGATATAATCATCAAACCCACAGACACGGGTGGAGCAACAGTGTTGATACCAAAGACTATATCACCGAAGCAATGCAGCAACTGAGTAATGAGGAGTATTATAAAAAAGTAGAAAAAGATCTCACTCCGGATCATGAACAATTGATTAACCAATTTATTGACGAAATGATCAGTAATGGAGAGAGGGGGACTGGCCATCTTCTAAAGCCAACAGACTCAAGAACCCCTATATTTTATATGCTTCCCAAGATCCATAAGCCCAACAGTCCAGGACGACCGGTGGTCTCTTCAGTTAATAGCCACACGGAGAAATTGTCTGCTTATGTGGACGAATTTCTAAGACCGCTGGCAGAAAAACTTCCACCACACATCAGAGACACCACAGATTTTATCACAAGATTGAAAAACTAGGAAGAGTACCCGAAAACAGTATTTTAGTTACACTGGATGTCTCCAGTCTATATACAAATATAGACACAGATGAGGCACTTACCATAGTCAAGGAGGAACTTGAAAAAAATGGGCTGAGCCATCCTTTGGCTAAGACTTAAACTTGCCTCCTTGAGAAAGTCCTTAAACTAAACAATTTCACATTCAACGATGATAATTTCATACAACTCAAGGGTACCGCCAATGGGTACTAGAGCTGCTCCCAATTTCGCGAATGTATACATGGGCGGACTAGAGGATAAAGTTGTTTACCAGACAGAATGGTTTCACTATGTTATTGACTGGGTAGGTTTCATTGATGATATATTCCTATTCTGGAAAGGAAGCAAAGACTCTCTTACAGCATTAATAGAGTATCTTAACGGCGCGCTACCACTGATTAAATTCACGCAAGAAATCTCCTGCAGTTCCCTGAACTTTCTGGATACTAAGGTGATAAAGAATTCAATGGGTGACATCAACACTGATGTGTACCAGAAGCCCACTGACACCCACCCATACCGCCACATTTGAAACACAGCATTCGGTACAGCCAGGCCTTAAGACTTTGGAGGATATGCTCATCAAACGACATACTAGAACAAAGGATAATGGAATATTCCAACTTTTTCGTCGCTTGTGGCTACAAAAGACAGTACTAACTGATATACGAAAAGTTATAAGAGAGTTTGCGGGCCAAGGATAGGGGAACGACCAATCGTCCCCTAGTAATACTCACAATCCCCATACCACATTTATCGCCAAAAGGGCTAATAGACACTGGCACTTCCTCAAGTCAAAGGAAAGGTTAGCTCGCATCTTTCACGAACCACCGTTAATAGCATATAGACGACCCAAAATACTCCGAGATACACTTGTGAGCGCCAAAATGACAAGGAAAAGGCCTGGAGAGGGCACCACGACCGGTGGTTGTGGCCCCTGCAATAAACCGAAATGCAGCTGGTGCAGACGCATAAATATAACCTCAACGTTCACAGGCAGCCAGGAAGATTTTTAACATATACCATGTAGTGAATTGCCAATCAACGTGGGTGATTTACATTATCGAATGTAACATTTGCAACTTACAATATGTCAGAAAGAGTGAGACAGGCTTCAACATACGGCTGAACAACCACAGGAACCAAATTAAAAAGGCTTTTTGTAGGTGTGAAATCATGGAGCACTTTCTCCTTAACCCTAGAACTCATAACTTTGACAATGACGTCACCATTACAATTGATAGGACTCTTGAACGAAAAAAAAGAATTAAAAATAGAAGAGTAACCAGGTTTTGGAGACATTCATCTAAAAAAAGCGTTCTCTGGTTAAAAATTTTTTTCTATAAGAATGTAAGCTTTCGGCTTCCAGACTATAGCCTTAAAAAAAAAACGATGTAAATGCACGAGATGGAAATATATACTAGATGGAAGTGTGAAAAAATTGTAAAAACAATAAAAGGGAAAATGCGCTAATCTAAAAGAATAGAGTATTGTTTTGGCAAAGGCTTGGAGTTATTGTCGGCTTCATTAGTGTTAGCGGTGTGCCAAGATTCCAAAGGTTTTTCAGATTCTGAAGTTTCCCTTGTCAATTACTCTGGCATTGTTGAAATCATCAGAGTGACTGTTACGCCAAGCGTGAGCTGCAATATTAGAGCTAGTTTTACATTACAAATGTGTTCCTATTCATAACACTCATAATGATATGCAAAGTTGAAATACAGTTAATAATGGGTATTTCATGGCTGGTTGAGCAGTCTCACGGGTGATTATGTAATTGCTGATGATAAATTCTGGTTTAGCACGAAAATAATTCATTCTAGCTCAGTTTTCAGTGGAGCCACAAAGAGGTGAACTCTTTTCGTATTGGGATACGACCCACGCTAGTTTTCCTTTTCTTGTACAAGCTTGCTATGGGAGACGATCAACCTGTAGAACCTGGAGTTCAGCTGCTAGGTGATCCTCTGGTACCAGTCGTGAATCCACCAGTTGGCCAAAATGAGAATGAGAACGTGGCTCAACCTCAGGAAATGGAGGTAGTCGTCTTTAAATTGTTACTTGACGCTTCGTGGTATACTTCTTTGTCTGTCACCTCTTTTAGGTTCTCTCTTTTTCTCATACAGCGAGGCTGAGAGAATGCTGAAAGGATTTGGGACGGATCACAGTTTGTTATCGAAACTTGT
The DNA here is from genome assembly GCA_014634185.1 of Astreopora myriophthalma. Lineage (NCBI taxonomy): Eukaryota > Metazoa > Cnidaria > Anthozoa > Scleractinia > Acroporidae > Astreopora > Astreopora myriophthalma. Next base: position 501,387 of record BLFK01000989.1, on the reverse strand, counting down.
TCCAGAGGTCCTCGATTTAGTCCGCATGGTTAGTTCGTGAACTAGCGGCTGGTGTCTAGTTTATCTTGGGCTGGGAATGCCACGGACTTGCTTATTTGTATTTCCTTCGGCCTATGTTGTCGTTGGATGTTTACAAATGGTCCAAGCGAGGTAACCGATTTACTTCGGCGGTGGCTAGTTGGTGAACTAGCGGTCGGTGTCTAGTTTAGCTAGAGGAACGCCGAAGACTCGCTATTTGTATTATTTCCTTCGACAAATGTGGTTGTTGGATGTTTACAGATGTTAGAAGCGAGGTAGCCGTCGTATTTTGACGGTGGCTAGTTAGTGAACTAATGGTTGGCGTCTAGTTATAAACTAGGGGAACGCCACGGACACCCTTGGTTTGTATTATTTCCTTCGGCCGGGGTGGTCGTTGGATGTTTTCAAATGATAGGGGCGAGGCACCCGACTTATTCGGTGGGACTGATTGGCGAACTAGTGGTTGGCGTTTAGTTGAACTAGTTGAATGCCACGAGTTCGTCTTTTTTGTATTTTCTCTTTTGCCATAGGATGTTTATATGTGAGAAGAAAGCAGGTTTCTCTGCTATACATGAGGCCAGCAAGGAGGTTTTCTCTGCATGATGTTATGTGCTTTACACATCAAGTTGTGAGATTATTTAGAGCCTCTCTGTCTCTTTGCAGAGATTGCGTGAGGAGGTTAGACAGTTAAAGCAATCGGTGGAGTTGGTTACCAACACGACACCTGAAAATCTTATAGAACGGACTTTGACCCATGCGACCCGTCCGTTGTTGGAATTTAAAAAGTATGAAGTTCTGGAGATGCTAGAGATTCTGCATAACAAAGCCACTGACAGCAACCATGACAAGAAGAAGTACTATCGGCTCGTTTGTCAGACAGTTAGGGAGAAGGTGGATTAGTCCAAAGACCACTTCAAGGATCTTGTTATGCGCTTGCTAGGAGATAAGGACCATGAGAGGGTCCTGGACATTGTTTGTAAAGTAGAGAAATCTAATCTTAAGAAATCGCGGGAGAGAGAGGATAGAGGTGCCAGGGTGGCACGTTCTTCACACCCTTTCAACATGCGATGCTATTTTTGTAATAGGCAGGGTCATTTTAAGGCTAACTGTCCTGATAGGAAGTCCTGTCATACCAAACCGTCTTCCAAATCAGACAAGTAGATTGTGTTCAGAACGCACCGGTGTTCTTAACATTGATAGGCACTGTGTGCTGTACTTTTGCTTTCCACGATAATAAACTGGCATCTTTTGTGTGTTGAAATCAATCTAATGAATATTTTTTACTGTCTATTTTGTCAACATGGTTATAACGGCTTTGAAAAGGGGTATCCTTGATTCAAGGGCCCTCCAGCCTCGCTGGTCAAAGCTGTTATTTCTCTGCTGACTTTGACAGGGGTGGTTTTGAATCAGGTTGGTCCTGGATTTGGGGTGAATAAGTGCTTTAAGGTGTTTTTCACTGCCCTTTTCCTAGGGAAAGATGTGGCATTGGGAAAAATCTGAGTCTTTTGACCGTTGACTTCGGGAGTTACAAGATAATAAAATTGAAATTCCAATGACCTGGGTTGATTGTTATGGAAATCCCGCCAAGGTCGGTGGAGAAATGGGAGCCTGTGACCATGACAGATTACAGAAAATAAGGAAGGGAGAGTTAATTGGTGATATTTCGGAGTTGTTGTTCCATGACCCAAATCGCTTTCAAGCTGGGGAGTTGCAAAATCATCTCGAGTATTGGCAGTACATCGCACAGGAAAGCCCTTCTTCGCAGCAAGCACAGATTCTCGGATGGATAAGGGACAAGGTCTCAATTCAGCCGTTTTTTTTAGGCATTTTAAAGGAAGCTTTAGGGGAGAATCGTACGATTCAGACAAGCCTCCGATGAAGGCATTTAGGAACAATGTATCATGCAAGTCCTTTGTACACTTTGTGGAAGATACTCTCATTGCGCGGTTGAAATCAGGGGCCATTTCATTGTTGGGGAAAGTTGGTGTGGTTGTCCCTCTGTTCATTGTTCTTCCCCTTACGGTTGAGCCAACAAAACCAAGGCTATGTCATGATGTGTGCTATCTTAATTTATGGATGCGCGACATGCCTTTCTCTTTAGACAGGTTGGTAGACTTACCGCATTACGTGAGCAAGGACACCTACCAAACGGTCTTAGATGATAAATCTGGCTACGACCATATTCTTCTTTCTGAGGATAGCCGCACCTATTTTGGGATTCAATGGGGCAAGTGGTATTTTACTTATAATACCCTTCCTTTTGGGAGGAAGATTTCCCCATTTGTTTACCATACTACTGGTCTGTTGGCTAGTAATTTCTTTAGAGCTTGTGGAATCCCCTGTTTACTCTACATTGATGATCGCATAATGGCGAACTGCAGGTGGCACTCGATAAGGGTGAATATACTACCTTGAACACCGCTAATGATCATCATCTGGCAGTGGCTAGGTCAGCGATATTTCTTGTTGCCTACCATCTTGTCAGGCTGGGTTATTTCCTTGGCTTGCAGAAGTCAATATTGTTTCCAAGTAAAGTAGTCCCCTATCTTGGTTTTCTACCGGATTCCTCTCGGGAGGTGTTCTGCTTGAAGCCAGAAAAGAAAGAGAAGTTTCTGCACCTTGTCTGTGAGATTCTCAAGAATTCCAAGGTTACAGTGAAAACCTTGCAGCGCTTGGTTGGGAAATGCGTTTCCTTTAGTTTAGCAGTACCTGCAGCCCAGCTGTTTACAAGGCAGATGAATGCTGCCATTGCCGGTGGCCAACGTACCCCTCATAGGCTAATAGCCATTAAGGGGGAGCTGCGTGAGGAGATTTCTCACTGGTTGTTTCTGGAGGATTGGGACACTCCGCTGACATGCAGGGATGAGCATCATGTCTGCGTGTCTATCGCTACTGATGCTTCTGCCACAGGCTGGGGTGCTATTTTGTTAACCCCTCATTGTGAGGAAAAATCTGATTATTGGACTGATGAGCAGTTCGCATCGGGCATCGCTGCGGAGGAAGCCTATGTGGTCGACTGGGCGTTAGTGCCTTTCAGAGACAAATTGTTCAATGCTAGAGTCGATGCTTTTGTTGACAATAAGGCTGTTGTTGAGGCGTGGAACAACCAGGGAGGTAGACGCTTGGAGCTCAGTATGGTGCTGAAACGACTTTTCTTCATAACGTTGAAGCTAAATTTATCTTTGCACATGTCGTACATTCCAAATGGACAGAATCCCGCTGATGCTCCATCTAGGCGCCTGTCTCACTTAGATAGTAAATTGTCGGATGGCTTGTGGGAGATTGTTCAGAGGGAGTTTGGTGGCACGGAGGACCACTCTTGTGACCTTATGGCTTTGGATTCAAACGCTATGAGAGACGTGCTTGGGAATCCTCTTCCCCATTTTACGCCACTCCCCTCTCCAGGATCATCTGGTTTAAATCTCTTCACGCAAGATCTTGTTTCTCACGGAGTACTTATGACCAGGCGGTACGTTTTTCCCCCTTTGGTCTTAACGGGGCCTGTTTTAAAGTTTCTGCTGAGTTACAGACATTCGTGCTCTGTGGTGGTGCTTCACAGGTTTTTCTAAAAAGTATTGGTGGCCAATTCTTGTAAGCAAAGCTTTAAAGAGCAAACGCTTGGCAGTACAGGGGGATAGCAATGCTCTCTTGGTCCCGTCCAGAAAGGGGTGTGTACCTCACAAGGGCATTCCTGGCGATCTTTGGGCTTTTGCAGTATGTTTTTAGATGCGTCTTGACATACTCTTTAACATGTTATGTTGCTGGTGTGTGGTATATGATACAGTATGCCTCTTCTTGTTTGTAGGAACTTCCAGTCATGGCAAAGTTGTTTGTTCAGTCAGTTAAGTGTCCAGCCTGTGGCCACGCTAATGACTATGATTTCTGCTTTTGTCAGCGATGTGGGTACAAGAGAAAGTTTATAACGTCACCTGTTAAGCACCACTCTGATGTTGTAGTTAACCTTGATGAAATTGAAGCGAGACTGCAACAGCTACTTAATTATGACCAGCCGACTAGTTACAAAAACCAGAAAGACTCTCTTCAGAGGGAACTTGAGGCTTTTCTTAGTGCCTTGCCAGGTTTTGTTACCATGGCAACCAGCTTCTGATAAAGTGCTGAAAGACTACCTTCGTCTTGTCACAGCAGAGCAGCTGCAGGCTTGTGTTACTCCAAAACAAGCCACGCCCTTCTTTGTGAATAAATTGACACACTTATCGAAGTATCTTGAAGATGAGTTGACAAGGGCAAAGATGAAACTTGATCGTTTTATCATTGCACATGACCAAACGTACTTTAAGTTGGCGTTCTTTAGTGGGGACCGCCCAGGAGATCTCGGCCAAGTTAAAGTCCCGGAAATTCTTCGTTTCCGAAATGATGACGGGCTCTTATTCAATCATGTCTGGGTTAGACTTTGCGGGATGGTGACAGTAATGTCTTTGGTGTTCGTAGAAACCCTCAGTCAGTCATCTGTCCTGAAGGGCATTAAACAGTATGTGGAGTTAGCGAGAGAACTAGGCATTGACTTGACAAAAGGATATCTGTTTCGCCCGACAACCTCTAGTAACGGTGTCCAGGATTCTCCATTTAGCTCTTCAGCAGCAGATGCGCGTCTTAAGGTATATCTCAAGCAGATGAAAGCTGATGATGGTGAGACATTGCATGGTTTCCGTTCAGGTTGTGCGATAACGTTGGCCCTCACAGGGGCAGACCTATCTGAGATAATGGAACACGTGGGCTGGGCCAGGAGGCATACATGTCTGGGGTAAAAAAAAACCTTGTTTTTTCTTTTTGTGCCATCATTTCTTCTCTGAGAAAGGTGTTGTCACAGAAGTAAACTATGTTCTAGTTGACTGTTAAGTGCATAGTTGTGTTTCTCTGTACTTAAAAGTTATATATGAGAGATTTGAGAATTGAGGATTGGGGAGAGTTGTAAAAGGTTGAATTCCGGTGTGCAACAATTAACGACTATTAAAGGAACAGTGAAGGCTGTTGGGCACTGATCAATAATTTCTTCCACACCTTATTACACCTGAGCATGAATATCAATGTTGGTGAATAGAATACTATTCATAACACTCATAATGATATGCGAAGTTGAAATACACCTAATAATGGGTATTTCATGGCTGGTTGAGCAGTCTCGCGTGCAATTATGTAATTGCTGATGATAAATTCTGGTTTGGCGCAAAAATAATTCTGTTAAAACAGATCACGTTGTCTTTTCAGCAGTTATTTTTAAGTGTTTTTTTTTTCATTGTTTTGTTTTCAAGGAACTAACTACAAACTGCTAATGAAGTATTGTAAATAGATGGCCCGGTGGGATCAGGCTAGGTGTTCAACATTAATATTCACAGTCACTTTTCCTTTAACCCCTAGGGGACGAGCCACACATATGTGTGTGGAAAATTACCTAACCACTTTCATGCGGCTATTTTTGGTCTTTCCGCGAAGGATCGGTAAAGTTGAATGAAAAACGGCTGCTGGAGATATGCAGGCTCATTTACATGTAAACAACTTGCTCGAAACCTGAAATATCTTATTTTAAAAACTATTTTCGCCCGCTTTCTCGCTCAAATTGCTTCAGACCTTTAAATATGGCGTCACCATATGTTTACGAAGAGGTTCCCTAGAAAATTGAAGCGTAAATGGCGGCTTCGTCGTGGTGTGAGTTGACTTTTGTGGAGGAAGATGACTTGCCAGTAGCTTTTCTTCGTATCGCCCACGAGGACTCAGAGAACGAAGCACCTTTGAATGTCAATAGCAGTGATTCAGAAAATTCGAGCGATGAGAGTGGAGACAAAAGTGATGACAGTGAAGGTAATTCTGATGAAGTCTATTCGAGTCTGTGATGGTCCTCTCGCATACAAGCCCCACCAGATGTAGAGTTCAATGAAGAGGTTGGTATGAAAGTTGACATGCCTGAAAATTCCACTTGTCTTGACTTTTTTGAACTGTTCTTCACTCATGATGTTTATCAAATAATTTTGGATGAGACAATTCGATTTGAACACCAAAAACGTCAACTTGAAGATTCTGTAGCAGGAAATTTACACAATTGCAGTGTTGAAGAATTGAAAGCTTGGCTTGGTCTTACCTTAGCCATGGGCTTGGTGAAAAAAATCAACTTGAAATCTTATTGGTCAACCAGTTCAGTCATCAAAACTCCACTGTTTACAGAAACTATGTCTAGAGATCGCTACCTTACAATTCTGCAATATCTGCATTTTGTAAATAATGACAATGCACCAGAGCCTGATGATATAAACAGGGATAAACTGTGGAAGATAAGACCATTTCTAGCCAGTTTATTGCCGCATTTCACTGCTGTGTGTGCACCATCACCGAATTTATCCTTGGATGAAACTTTGATCAAATTCAAGGGACGCGTCCAATTCAGGCAATTTTTGCCTTTGAAAAGAAATCGCTTCGGCCTGAAGGGATTTGTTATTGCTGATTCTTCAAATGGCTATGTCCTCAACACCATAATTTATACTGGAAAGGAGGGGCTGGCAGCTAGCAAAGACCTTGCTTCTCGAGTTGTACTGCAACTCATAGAGCCCTACACAAATTTAGGGTACCGATTGTACGTAGACAACTGGTATACCTCAGTCCCACTATTTTTGCAGTTGGAGAGGAGAGGGATTCTTGCCTGTGGAACTGAAAGGCCAAACAGAAAATATTTGCCAAAGGATATTGTGGATGCTAAACAACAACAAGTTAAGAATTTAGCTCGAGGGGAGTCACTTTTCAAACAAACTGGCAATCTTGTTTGTGTGACCTGGAAAGACAAAAAGAATGTACACTTATTGTCCACTCTCCCAGAAGGTACGGATATGGGCCAGGTGGAAAGGAAAGTAAAGTCCCAGGGGCAATGGGAAAGAAAACACTTTCCCCAACCAAAGTTGATTCAACTGTATAATGCACACATGGGAGGGGTTGATTTAGGTGACCAAAGGATGGCAACCTGCTCAAGGTTAATGAAAGGCAATATATGGTACTACAAGATCTTCTTCCATATGTTCGAGGTAGCTGTGCTAAATGCACATATTTTGTACCAGAATGCAGGCCATCAAAGTATCA